>CM018038.1:18815484-19277984 GCA_008638375.1 Nyssa sinensis
CCGGTTTTAATGCCTTATCCACTGTCTGGGTCAAGAAAAATCAGAAAAAATAAGGGGCTGTAGCCCTGAGGTTCGAACGCCCAACCTCTCTCATGGAACCAAGGGTTTTTACCACTCGGACACGCATGCACGTGTTACGTAATATGGAAAGAATACATATATATATAATATATAGAATAAAAATAAAGAAAAATAAAAGGGTGCTGCGACCCCTTTAGGCACAAAAATAAATATATTATATATAAATTCCATTAAATAAAAATAAATTTAATTAATTAAAATAAATAATGACGAAATGGTCCGACGTCTAAATGGGAAAAGTTATTAGTGTATTCTTACTATTTTGGACCTTCTAAGACCAATGGTGAGGTCCGTGTTGTGAGACGAAACCACAAAAAATAAAGACATGTAAAGGGGTAAAATCACATTTTTGCCCTTGGTACCCCTAAAGCCAAATGAAAACCCGAAAGAGCTTAAATTGACTTTCTTCGACATTTCGGACTGAATGGTAAAGTCTATTTGACCAAAAGAAGTACTCATAATGAAGAGACATAAAATTTGATGAATAGCATAAGACAGGTGACTGTAAACTAGAATATTGTCCTATGTACTGAACTAAGTAGTAAGGTTCATATTTTAAAATAAAGTACGGAAAGAGACGACACGTAAAGATGTGAAGTAAATAAATCAAACTTAAAATTAATGAAGCTACGAGAAAAATATACTTTAAGAGTATAAAGTCTAAAATAAAAATTAGGATTAAATATGATCTAAGCATAAGTTAAGAAGCATCAATAAGTGATATTACAGTGAATGTAAAGTTAATAAGACTATTTATGAATTGTTCTTAGGAACTGCAGAAGAAGTGAGAAAGCGCATTATTAGCACTAACACTAAGGACCGAGGTGAGTAACCTTGTATTTGAAGTGGAGATTTAACTCCATGAATTTGAAGAAGTTTTGAATCCAAAAGATATGAAGTATTGAATCCCAAATTCAGTATTTACATGATTTCAGTTTCAAAGTATTTCTGTTCTTACAAACCCTATTATGACATGCTCAGTAAATGGTTTCTCTTACAGTTTTTCTTTAAAATATGTTTCAGCATGTCTAAGTTTAAAATGCCAAATCTTGTTAAATATTTTGAATTCACGTATTCCAAGTATTTGAAGGTTCTATCATGAAATTTACGTACATCATGTTTTGAATACTCATGAAAAGATTCTATTTGAAGAAGCCATGTGTTAAATGTATTTGAATGCAAGATAAATAGTGCATAAACACATAGACAAGATTTTGGGCTTCTTCGAAACTCAATTGACTTGTAAAATAGACAGGATTTTGGGTTTCTTTGGAACTCAATTGACCTGTAAAATAGACAGAATTTTGGGTTTCTTCGAAACTCAATTGACCTGTCAAATGCCAGGTAGCAGAATTTAATCCCCTAGGCATAAGACATCTTCACGTATAAGTAAAATGAGAGTCTAGTTCGAAACAGATTCCACTAATGAAAGTGATAAGATGTTATGTTAAAAATGGAAGCAGGTTTTACCCTCATTTTCATATCTACATGTTTTGAGATTCCTATATTCTATTTGAAGAAATATATGTTTAGCTTGAATACTTTAAATGTTTCAAAGCTGTCTGTTTTAAAGAATACATATATTCTGTGTTCAAAGTATATAAGCAATCGATAGTGATTGTTTTATAACTCTTATGTGATAAACCACTGCCAATTGAAACCCTATGACAAATACTAACATTACTCACAAGCTTAGATTAGCTTACTGGATTTTTATCCGATTCCCCCTTTCAGATGACTAAAGGCAAGTCCTGATTTTGATGAAGATGTTGAACTATGCTCATTTTGAGGAAAGGCATAGGAAGCTTATTCAGGATTAGCAGTCTTTTGGAGAATGCTATAAAATGCTAGTTGGTGACTTTTATATTTTAAAATAGTAAGATTGTTATGTATTAAGCCCCACGGGCAGATGAACATGTATTAATTATAAAGTCTTTAAGTTTCTTTATTATGTTCTGAATGTATAATCATATGTACCGTTCTGAAGAGCGGCAGTACTGGGCGGATGTGGGTAAATTTTAAATAAAAAAAGAAAAGAAAAAGTTTTTCATGCTTTTGCAGACACAGGCCGCACTGTTATCCGATACCGTCGCTTAGGTGAGGCTCGCCCTAAGGCCACCGGGCCGAAGGGCGGCAGTTGCAATTCGGGAATCCTCACAGGGTGGGTTTCGGGTTGTAACAACATGGTATAAGAGCTTAGGTTAATGGTCTTTGGGAAAGACCAAGTCATGATTAAGGTTAGGAAATGATTAAGATTTACTGATACCACAAAGTGGTATCAGAGCTCTAGGTTGACCTAGACAACTTAGTGACACTAGAAGAATTATAAACAGAATTATGAGTTAGGTAAGTCCTAGGCTACCTAAGATATTGAAGTACATGATATGATTGAAGGCGGGGTATCGGACCCGCATTATATGGAGTAGTTATGTGAAGTATATGATTTGATGTGAAGGCGGGGTATGGGACCCGCATTACATGAAGTAAATATGTGAAGTACATGATTTGACTTGAATGCAGGGTATGGGACTTGCATTAGAGTTAAGTAAATGATTTGAAGTATGTGACTTGATTTGAAGTATGTGACTTGATTTGAAGGTGTGGTATGAGACCCACATTAGAGTAAAGTAAGTAATTAGAAGTACGTGTTCGATAAGAAGGCGGGGTATGGGACCCGCGGTAAAGTAGAAGGAATAGAGTCTGAAGATTAGAAGTAAACATAGACTATAAAGATCTACTACTTATCTGAAAAAGATAAACCAAAATTTATCTCTTAAATCACAAGGTAAAAAGATATAAGCTTATGTATTATGGTACATGAAGATAAACTAAAAACTGTTTATCTTTTGTAATAGAAATAATGGTGAACACAAAAAGGAATACGGACAATCCTAATGAGAGCCTAGACAGGGCCGAGTGAATCCTGGAGACGGTAGTGTCAATCGTGAGTAGTGTCCAAACCTTGAGAGGGGCATAACAGTAGGCGCAAGATCCCCGGACACTTTGAGACCAGGGACCACCTACTGTAGCAAGAATCAAAGATAAGGCCTGGGGTGAGACTTCCAGAAAAAGGAAGAACAGGGAGACCAATAAAAAGGACAGTGCTCGTCAAGGGACAGTAAACCCGCCACTGTGCCCCACCTGTAAGAAGAGTCACTTTGCACCCTGTCGACAACTCACCAGGGCCTGCTACAAGTGTGGGACGACTGGGCATCACATAAAAGATTGCCCGAAATGGAATCAAGCCATCAAAAAACTCGCAAAAGTAGCTTCATCAACCACACCACAAATCCAAACCCCGACAACCGAGAATTCGAAAGGAAGTAATGAACCGCTGAGGTACGGTCGAGTATTCAATCTCTTTCCTGAGGCTACCCAGACCCCTGTTGGTCAACTAGGTACACCATCTAATATTTAGGTTCTATCTAATATATCTGCTTATCGTTTAAATTCGACTACTAGACACATGAATATGATAAATGAAGATAATGTAGAAAGGGAAGAGATTAGAACTCTTAAAATAAAGAACACTCGAGTTTTGAGGACAAAACTCTAATAAGGAGGGGAGAATGTAACACCCTAACAAATATTGGGTAATGTGACATGCATTACGAGGTAACGAACCGTAGTTAAAAAATTAACTACAAACAGACCGAGAGTCGAAGAGTACCAAAATAATTATATCTCTATATGCATCATATTATGTGCATAGTATATAAATATGATTTTGATATGTATATTATCATAGGAAAAATACACACACTAAGTGTGTATTTGGTATGTGTAGTTTAAAGGTATGTATATATACACATGTAAATAATATAGATGTATATATATATATATACATGTAAGTATGGATGTGTGTGCAAAACTGTGAAGTGTGTGTGTGTGTGTGTGTTTATATTATATGTATATAATGTACAAAATATCAAGAAATCCATTAAATGCAAAGTTGCCAAAAACTGAAAATGAAAAAGTAGAATTAAATGGATTGAAAGTCTAGTTAGGGCTATGAACGGATAAAGAGAGAGAGAGAGAGAGAGAGAGAGAGAGATGGCGGTGGGAATTTCTTTATAAAAAAAATCATGCACTGCATGCTCATTCGTAAGAGAGAAATGAAAAGAAAACAAGAGCAAAGAATTTGGAAGAAGAAGAAGGGAACGAATCAAGAAGAGAATCACGAAAAAAGGTGAGAAAATGTTAAAGCAATATTTTCTCTCTCTAGAATATATGCCTATATACAAATTGTTTAAGCTTTGTTTACGCATATATGATTCTTATTATATATTTAAACTAAATCAAGCATGGAATTAGGTCTTAAAAACAGTCCAAAACACAAGACCCATGAAGGACCACCATTGATGGACCGTGCTTGAAGCAGGTCTGAAATCATTGAAACCAAACCCTATTTGGTTGGTTGCGACATCTAACATACTTCCAAAGTATCCTAAAAACACCAAGACTTGACCAAGAATCTCACAAAGAACCCTAAGAAACCAAGTTGCAGGTTCGGGTCTCTAAAACCCAACCTCACCAACTCACTATGAAAACCATTTTTAAGAATGAAAGATGAAACCTTATGAAGAGGGGACCAAAACAAAAGAAATTCTAAAAGATTTGACTCAAAAACAGCCATGAACGACTAGGTTGCAGGTTTGAGTACCGAACTCATGATCAAGCATATGAGCTCAGTTTGAGCTCTTAATTGAATATTAGAAGGGTCCTTAGTATTGCAGAAACATTTTGGAAGGAAGACAGAAGAAATTGGTCGATCAAAAATACATGAAATTGAAGGTATAGAATACTAGAAATTAGGGCAACAGTGTTTCAAATGGAGAAGAAGACGATGAGTCAACTTGCTAACTCGATTTGAGTTAGGCGTGTTGACTCGGACACGTATTATGAAAGGGGATGGCCACCCCATAAGTGGAACGGTGCCATTTTGACTTAAGGGTTTTAAAACCCTAATCTGATCTGTTTGGTTACGCGTTTATGAGCCAACTAAATAAACCTTGCGCGATTGAGGATAGCCTATTCGGTTTTAATGCCTTATCCACTGTTTGGGTAAAGAAAAATCTGAAAAAATAAGGGGCCGTAGCCTTGAGGTTCGAAGGCCCAACTTCCCTCATGGAACCAAGGGTTTTTACCACTTGGACACGCATGTGCATGTTACGTAATATGGCAAGAAAATATATATATAATATATAGGATAAAAATAAAGAAAAATAAAATGGTGTTTCACACCCCATGACTCGAATAAGGGACCAAGAAGAAAGAAGGAAGCATGCTAACCGTTTTGGACAAGACAATCCCGTGTCCTTTTAGGCACAAAAATAAATATATTATATATAAATTCCATTAAATAAAATAAAATAAAATTAATTAAAATAAATAATGGCAAAATGGTCCAATGTCCAAATTAGACAAGTTATTAGTGTATTCTTATTATTTTGGACCTTCTAAGACCAATGGTGAGGTCCTTGTTGCAAGACGAAACCCTGAAAAATAAAGACACGTAAAGGGGTAAAATTACCATTTTGCCCCAGTACCCCTAAAGCCAAATGAAAACCCGAGAGAGCCTAAATTGACTTTCTTCGACGTTCCAGACCTAATGGTAAAGTCTATTTGACCAAAAGAAGTACTCATAATGAAGAGACATAAAATTTGATGAATAGTATAAGACAGGTGACTGTAAACTAAAACGTTGCCCTATGTATTGAACTAAGTAGTAAGGTTCGTATTTTAAAATAAAGTAGGGAAAGATACGACACGTAAAGATGTGAAGTAAATAAATCAAACTTAAAATTAATAAAGCTACCAGAAGAGTATACTTTAAGAGTATAACATCTAAAATGAAAATTAGGATTAAATATGATTTAAGCATAAGTTAAGAAGCATCAATAAGTGATATTGCAGTGAATGTAAAGTTAATAAGACTATTTATGAATTGTTCTTAGGAACTGCAGAAGAAGTGGGAAAGCGCATTATTAGCACTAACCCTAAGGACCGAGGTGAGTAACCTTGTATTTGAAGTAGAGATTTAACTCCATGAATTTGAAGAAGTTTTGAGTTCAAAAGATATGAAGTATTGAATCCCAAATTCAGTATTTACATGATTTCAGTTTCAAAGTATTTTTGTTCTTACAAACCCTATTATGACATGCTCAGTAAATAATTTCTCCTACAGTTTTTCTTTAAAGTATGTTTCAATATGTCCAAGTTTAAAATGCCAAATTTTGTTAAATATTCCGAATTCGCGTATTCCAAGTATTTGAAGGTTCTATTATGAAATTTATATACATCATGTTTTGAATACTCATGAAAAGATTATATTTGAAGAAGCCATGTGTTAAATGTATTTGAATGCAAGATAAACAGTGCACAGGCACATAGACAAGATTTTAGGCTTCTTCGGAACTCAATTGACCTGTCAAATGCCTGGTAGTAGGATCTAATCCCCCAGGCATAAGATATCTCCACGTATAAGTAAAATGGGAGTCTGGTTCAAAACATATTCCACTAATGAAAGTGATAAGATGTTATTTTGAAAATGGAAGTAAGTTTTACCCTCATTTTCATATCTACATGTTTTGAGATTCCTATATTATATTCGAAGAAATACACGTTTAGCTTGAATACTTTAAATGTTTCAAAGCTGTCTGTTTTAAGGAATACATATATTCTATGTTCAAAGTATACGAGCAATTGGTAGTGATTGTTTTATAACTCTCATGTGCTAAACCACTGCCAATTGAAACCTCATGAAAAATGCTGAAATTACTCACAAGCTTAGATTAGCTTACCGGATTTTTATCCATTCCCCCTTTTCAACTGACTTGCAAGTCCTAATTTTGATGAAGATGTTGAACTATGCTCATTTTGAGGAAGGGCATAGGAAGCTTATTCAGGATTAGCAGTCTTTTGGAGAATGCTATGAAATGCTAGTTGGTGACTTTTATATTTTAAGATAGTAAGATTGTTATGTATTAAGCCCCACGGGGCAGATGAACATGTATTAATTATAAAGTCTTTAAGTTTCTTTATTATGCTCTGAATGTATAATCATGTGTACCATTCTGAAGAGCGGCAGTACCGGGCGAATATGCATAAATTTTAAATAAGAAAAGAAAAGAAAATTTTTTTCACGCTTCTGTAGACACAAGCCGCACCGTTGTCCGATATTGTCGCTTAGGTGGGCCTCGCCCTAAGGCCCCAGGCCGAAGGGCGGCGGTCGCAATTCGGGAATCTGTATAGGGTGGGTTACGGGTCGTGACAGCTTGACTCAATGCTGTCTTCTTCAACCAATACCCATCTTATGCTCTTTAAGGACTTGCACAAGCTTTTCTTCTTACGGTGCACGAAGTTTACTAGAAATGATCACTGGTAACGTTCCTCCGTCTCCTAGGAACACGTACTTGAGGGAACTGGGGAGAGGCTTCAAATCTAGAATGGGGGCCTGTAAAACAATGGGTAGGCGCCTCATTAGAAACTGGTAACGTAATATAAGGAACGTTACTTGATTGTTGTAACTTCAGAAAATCATTCAACGCTGCAATAGTTTCCTACAAATCAGTACTCAAGGCTAACTCCTCGTTTTCTTTCTCAAGATGCTTACTAATGGCAACTTTCAATCCATCTTTTCCATCATGTTCAAGAACTTTTTGTGCTAAAGAATCAATCACATCAATAGAATAAACAGGATTATCATCATCAGGATATTTCATGGCATCATAAATATTAAACTTAACAATTTCACCATCAAATTCCATGGTAAATGTGCCACTATAAACATCTATCTTAGTCTTGGATGTCTTTAAGAATGGTCTTCCTAACAAAATAGGAGCAGTTTGATCACCATTCTCCACATCAAGCACATAGAAATCAGCAGGGAAAACCAAATCATTAACTTGCACAAGAACATCTTCAACTACATCCTTAGGATAGGCATTAGATCTATCAGCCAATTGAATCACAACACCAGTTTCATTCAAAGGTCCAAGTTTCAAAGAAATATATATAGAATATGGCATGACATTGATAGAAGCTCCTAAATCTGTCATGACCTTCTCTAACCTAGTGTTACCTATTGTACAAGGGATAGTAAACATACCTAGATCGTTGCACTTTGCAGAGAGTTTTCTTTGAATAGTTGCAGAAACATTCTCCCATACTCTCACCTTCTCACATCCTTTAAGTTTCTGTTTTCTCTTAATTGTACACAATTCTTTCAGGAATTTAACATAACGAGGTACTTGTTTAATAGCATCTAAAAGTGGAATATTTATCTCGCATTTATGAAAAGTCTCATATAAATCTTAATTTTGCTCATATTTTCTAAATTCTGCTAAAGCTTGAGGAAAAGGGGTACTGGTTTATAATCAAAAAGAGGTGAAAACTTACGCTTAGGTACGTTATCATCATTGGGAACGTTCCTGTTATAATGACATTTTCCTCATTTTCTTGCTTTGATGATGTAGGGGCTGCCTTTACTGGAATCTCAACCTCTTTACCACTTCTCAAAATAATTGCACTTGCATTTTCTCTTGGATTTAGTACCGTTTGAGAGGGCAATTTTTTCGAACTTTGCGCCTCTAGCCGACTAATTATGGATGCCATCTGGCCCATCTGATTGTCCAAACTTTGACTACTGGCCCTTGTCTCCTGTTGAAATTGCAAAGTATTAGTGGCAAGAGACTTAACAATATCCTCTAAAGACAAACCAGAATTAGAAGTTTGGCCCGGTTGTTGTCTAGGGGGGTATGGCTGCTTATATTACTGGTAACTTGGGTGGTTTTGAGTCGCGGGTTGATTTACTTGTGGATTTCCATAAATAAGATTAGGGTGATCTCTCTATCCTGGGTTATATGTGATTGAATAGGGATCATGCTGCCTTTGCAATTGTCCAAGAAAACCACCCGCCGCATTCACTTGCTCAATGGGCTCCTCTTGAAGAGTTGGGCACATATCGGTTGGATGCCCTGTAATACCCCGACCCGAGAATGTTGGGTAATATGACACGTATTACGAGGATATGAAAAATAGGGGCAAATATTATGCCTTTAAGATAATGATAAAATAAATTAATAAAATTTATTTATTAATATGATGAATCAAGTATTTAATATAAGTAATATAAAATAAAATGTTTAGTTGATAAAGTGAAATTATTAGAATAAATAATTTAATAATAAATTTAAAAAAATGGAAGATTAAGTAAAAATATATATGTATATATATACATATCAGCCGTGTGTGAGTGTGAGGGGTAATATGTGATGTCATATATATATATATATATATATACATGAAGAAACATGAGAATTAATATAGGTAAGGTGGCATGTACTTTATGGGTATATTATATGGCCATTAGGTGAAGATGAATAGGGAGAGGTATGGCTATGGTCTGATGGAGTAAGGGAGTGAAATGAGGGGCAATTAAGTGAGGTGATAGCCATTTAATTTCTCACCTATACAAATGGTCATACATGGCTTACACACAAGATCTCCACCGATCAGCCACAGAGAAAGAGAGGGAGAGTTCTGGGCATTTAGAAGAAGAGAAGGGAGGTCTCAGAGGAAAGATGAAAGAGAGAGAAAGCCACTGTTAGAGGTAAAACACCAAAAACCATTACTTTCTCTCTCTAGAAAATTTAGCATGCATGAACTGTTTTAGTTCTAGATTTTGTAAATATGATGCTTTAAACATATTTAGGCATGATTAAACATGAAATTAGGTCATAAAAACACCTAGAACTACATGACCCAACAGTGATCCGCCATTGAAGACCATACTATAGCAGGTCTGAAATGATGGAAGCCAAACTCTTTTTGGTGCATAGAGACTTCAAGAAGAAGTCATGAGGGTCATGAAAACCTATACCCGCGACCGAAAATCACAAGAAATGACCCTCGACCATTGACTTGCAGGTTTCGGGTTTTCAACCCAAACCCTTAAACTTGCCTTTAAACCTACCCTTATGAACGAAAATTTAATCCCCATGAAGAGGGGATTAAAATAAGCAAAACCTCATGAAAAACCATCAACAAACGAGCATGAACGACCCATGAACAGCTCGGATTATCGTGACTTAAATTGAGTCATTGAGCTGCATTCGAACCTCCAAATCAATGTAGAAGTGTTCTATAATGTATTAGGAGGTGTTTGGGAAAGAAAGCAGCAGAAACGGAGTTGTAGAAATCCACGAAATAGGAAAAAAAAAAATGAAAACCTGCAACTAGGGCAACACTGGGAAGAAACGGGGAAGAAGATGAACAGTGGTGGTTCGGGTCAAAACGGGTCAAATCGGGTTCGGGTCGGAACCCGACCCGTCGTATAAACGGTTAAGTGGGACGGCGTCGTTTATGCTTATGTTTAAATTTTAAACTATTAGGGCTGACGTCATCATGACGTCAGCATTACGCAATAAACCCAACCAGACCGGATTGGTTCAATTGAAATTGGACCGGTTCATTTGAGATAGGACTGAACCCACTGGTTCAGTCCGAAAGTTTTGAATATTCGATTTTGACCCCCAACTGTTCTACGGATTTACACTGTGGCCCTAATTTTGGAAAAATTATGCAAATATACCCCTGAAAAAATAATAAAATAATAAAATAATTTATTTAATTATTTTATTAAATAAGTAAAATTACTAAATTACCCTTGGGTCATAAATAGGACAAATGAAGTCCAAATTAAATAAACGAATAGTGTATCCTTACTATTTCGGATATTCTGAAGCCAATGGTAGGGTCCGTTTTACGAGACGGGGCCCAAAAATTTAGACACGTTAAGGTATAAATTACCAAAATACCCCTTGACCAAAATTAACAAGTTATTAGTGTAATTTTACTATCTCGGACCTTCTGAGCCCAATGGTGAAGTCCACGACACGAGATGAGGTCCCGAACATAAAAACACGTAAATGAGTAAAATGACCAAATTACCCCTAGTACACTAAAAGCCAAATTAAAACACAGGAAGGTCTGAATTGACTTTCATTGACATCCTGGACTCAATAATGGAGTCCGAACTATGAAACAAAGTACAGAAAAATATGACACGTAAAACGACGAATGACCCTTCTACCCTTTTTCATACTAGAGTCCGAATTAAATCCTAGGGAAGCCCAAACCAACTTTCTTCGACGCCCCGGACTCAATGGTAGAGTCTATTCGACCAAAAGAAATGCCTACAATAAAAATACATAAAATTTGATGAATAGCATCTGTCAGATGACTATAAATTAAAGTAATGCCAAAGTACTAATCTACGGCATATACGAGGACATGACAACACATCAACCTTAGAATAAAAAATTCTAACTCATAAATTGGTCTTAGGTGAATCATGGAAGAACAACGACCCAAGTACACGATCATGACCAAGGCCCAAAGGGCCAAGGACCCAAAGCAACAGGCCTTCATGCAAGAGCTGTTGCGTCGACAGAGAGTGATCGACAGATTTGTCAGGATAGCCAAGGCGACAGAGGTCGTCTCGGTGAGCCCCTTCATGTTCAAATCACCCACCAAGGCCATGGTGGCAGAAGCTAAAAAGAAGAAGGAGGAAAAAAAGAAATTGGAGGAAGAAAGAGAGAACACGGAAACCTTAGCCGAATGGCGTCGCAGGTATTATTATTATCATTAAGAACATAAATTACCAGATCTGTAATACAGCTATAAGTCGGACAGGTATAAAAATTTAGGCTTCTCACAATCTACACTTAGTGAGCATTGAAGTTGATTAAGTACATATGAAATTTATGGAATCTTCATAAATCTTGATAGGCTAAGGAAAGAGAAAGGTAAAGGGAAGGCGCCTCAATAGAGCTAACCCTAAAGGACCGAGGTGAGTAATCTTGCATTTGAAGTGGAGGCTTTAACTCCACGGATTTCAACGGATATTTTTAAGTTCAAATATTTACAGCATTGATATGTCAAATTTAGTATTCATGACTTCTGTTTTCTTAAATATTCTGCCATGACATGCTTCATGATTATTTACATATTATATCCGTAAATGTTTTCTTTCCAAAATAGTTAGCATGTCTGATTTTCCTCAAACATCCTGAATTTGATTATTACAAGTATTGAAGCATCATTGCAAAAGTTATACGTCACATGCTTTAAATACTCATGAAAGGCTTTTATATAAAAGTCATATGACAAATGTTTTGCAAGATAAATAATAAGCACATAGGTAGTGTGGTGAGTTGTACGGAACTCAATGGGCCTATCATGTGCATCAACACATAGTCAGGATTTTGGGTCATACAGAACTCAATTGACCTGTCATGTGTAATGTCTGGTAGCAGGATCTAATCCCCCAGGCAAATGAGATATCTCCACGTATACGAAAAATGGGAGTCTGGTTCGAAACAGATTCCACCTAATTAGAGAGAAAATATGACAAACGATTTTGGAAATGGAAGCAGGCTTTATCCCCATTTTCACTATACATGTTTACATGATTTTAAGTTATATGATCTGAATTACACCTACTCTTTTATGGAAATATATGTTCTAGCTTGAATACCTTGAATGTTTCAAAGCTACATATTTTACGAATGCATGTTCTCTATGTTCAAGTATACGACCAATTGGTAGTTGAGTATTTTATAAACTCTCATGTACGAAACCTCTACCAATTGAAAACCCATGACAGATGTAGGAATTACTCATTGGGCTTTTCGAAGCTCACCCCACTCCCTAACATTTTTCAGGTGATGATCAAGGTTGGACACTTGCTCAATATGGGGAGCAGCGAATGGCAACTCCAATGGGTCCTTGGAGATATTTTGGTAGTAGTAGGACCCATCATCAGTTAAACTTTTGTAATAGAAATTTTGGACAATGATGTACTTAAGTCCGAGGGGCACATGGATATGTACTATGTAGAACCTTTAGTTAATATTATCATGCTCTGATTATTATCTTTATGTGTACCGCTATGAAGAGCGACAGTATCAGATGGATATGCGGCAGATGTTTTATTCTAAAAGAAAAGAAAAAGTTTTTCACGCTTCCGCAACCACAGGTCGCATCGCTGTCTGATATTGTTGCTTATGTATGAGCCTAGTCTCGAGGCCTTCGGGTCTCGGGGTGGTGGTCGCGATCCGGTAATCCGCACAGGGTGGGTTTCGGGTCGTGACATGCCCTACTACCGAACAAATCCCACAAGCCTTCGCTGTTTGCATATTACCTACAGCCGACGAACAAGAGAAGTTAGACTTGCAATTTGTTGTTCAAGAGAGAAAATATTTACCTCATTAACATGCTTAGATGGAGGGTCAAGCCTAGTGCCAAATTGTTGAGAGTTGGCCACCATATTTGCAAACAAGTTTCTCGCAGCCTCGGGAGTTTTATCCATCAAAGCTCCTCCACTAGCAGCGTCAATCATGCTCCTATCAGTGGGTAGAAGGCCCTCATAGAAATACTGGATAAGAAGCTGCTCACTAATTTGATGATGGGGGCAGCTTGCACATAATTTCTTGAAACGTTCCCAGTATTCGTGTAGGGACTCTTCGTTCTGCTGCCTTACACCACAAATTTCTTTTCGAATGTTGGCCGCCCTTGAAGTTGAAAAATATTTCTCCAAAAACAAACTCTTTATCTCGTTTCATGTGGTAATACTCCCGGAAGGTAGATAATAGAGTCAATCCTTAGCCAAATCCTTCAAAGAAAATGGAAATGCTCTTAATTTAGTTTCCTCTCCAGTCACCCCCGTGGGTCTTATACTCGTTCATACTACATGAAACTCCTTTAGATGCTTGTGAGGATCTTCACCTGCAAAGCCATGAAAAGTGGGCAAGAGATGTATTAGTCCAAATTTTAATTCAAAAGTAGTAGTAGCATCTAAAGTAGGAAATGTTATGCATAAAGGTTGTTGATTCAAATCAAGGGCAGCAAACTCTTTCAAAGTTCGAATTCTAGCCATGACTTCCTCCTCTTCAGAATTTCTCCGAGCTTCCCTCAACCTGCACAAAGTTCTTTCTATTTTTGGATCATACTGCAAATCACTTTGATTAGAAGATCGAGTTATAGTTATAAACAATCAGGAAAAGTCTAGAGTAATGAAAATAAAATGAAAAAAAATAACTAATAGAATAATAAACTAAAATAAATTCTAAGGGAAGGTCAGTACATGAGTAGACTGTTTTCTTAGTAAAAAAAAAAAAAAAAAATTATTGAAAACATTTTATCCTAGGTTGCTGCTCTTCAAGTTAGAGAAGGACTTGAAATTCTATTTATTTATTAGAAGAAAAGAAGGACTTTAAGTTAATCTGTATTTAATTGCTAAATGAAAATATCGGATCTTCATTTAGAATGAATTTCCAAAAGTCACGCTGATACGCTGAAACTCTAATTAGCGTGACTTTTTCTTTTTTTTTTTTTGGTTTTTTTTTTTTTTGTTTTTAAATTTCAAGAATGAAATAAGGATCACAAGAAGCATAAAAATCAACTAGAATCGCTCCCCGGCAACGACGTCAAAATTTGGTGTGCTGTCGCAGGCAACCAAAAATAATAAAACCTAAACTCTTAAAAATATCTGTAGTAGTGCGAGTAAGGATCATTCCCATGCAGAGTGTCTAACCTAGTTTTATGCTATGTGAACAAAGATGGGGGGTTTGAGTGTAACGAAAACAATTTTAAGAAAACAACTAAAGAACAATAACCCTACAACTGTTGACGTTTGGGGATCAGCCCTTATATGAGTGGTACTATGGGGGTGTACCGGTTGTGTGTTAGAAAACTCCTCATTAGGAGATCCTCCATCCGTGGTGGTGGCGGAAGGCTGAATTCCTCCGTGAACAGCATTAGTAGGAGGAGGAAAAGGGTTACTCCGCTAGTTTTGAACCAGTGAAGCCAGAGCTTGTGACATGGCAATGAGTTGTTCTTACATCTGATCAGTCTACCGTTGAATCTGATCAAGTTGTTGTTGTAAACGATTGGGTGTTTGTCCCCTCCTCTTCTAGCAAGAGGTTGATTTTAAAGGTTTTGGGAGTTCTTTCTAGGACGAAGGCTGGGAGCCATTGTCTTTTGAAAGAAAAAGATAACAGATTTGTTGTTTTGAAGAAAAGATAATAAGAATTATTGTCATTCTCACAAACGGTGCCAAACTATGTTGCTGTTTTTGTATCAGAAGGGCCTTCAGTCCTTCGCTATCTTTCAAGAACTTGAGACCATAGAGTCTTGGGAAGACTTCGGTGGTAGCCGTTCCGATGATAAAATCAGTAAATAGAAATAGACTATAATTTAAAAGAAGAATTGAATATATCTTGAAAGCGTACCTTATAGTCTTATTTATAGATTGTAGATTTTCTATGTTAAGTAAGATTAGGAGCCAATAAATGTAATGATTTGAAGATATTAAAAAATAGTAGTTGCCATATCGAACTTTGATTCTTTATTCTGAGGTCGGTAGGATATGGAATTCTGAACTATATACCTCTAATCCCGTGCTTGTTTGATCTGAATAAAACAATCTTTCTTAATTTGTACTCTGAAAAACTCTGTATATACACGTGTCATGCTTTGAATATATTTATCACTTTATGGCATATTAATTTCACAGACAAAGCCAGGTGATAAACCACAATGGTTCCCAAAAATCAGAGCTAAAATTGGAGTCAGAGGTGGTGTGTCTAACATTTTCTATTTTTTTCTACAAAATCAAAAACAAAAAATGTGTAAAAATAAAGTAAAAACATTGTGCTGGAGATTTTGTAATTAATGTGAATCAATGTTCCAATTTCATTAAACCCATTAATATCTTGTTTCTATTTTTAAAATTTTAAAATTTTTTTCTTCAGCTTTTAGTTAAATTGGTAAGCATTTTCAAAAAAAATGAAACCAAACACAATTAAATTTTCTGTTGCACTAAGTGTGTATAAGCAAGAAAGAATTTTAATGGTGTGATCACATCTCCATAATGCTATGCAGCTCAAGAAGGTAATAGCTGGTAGATCTTAGCATCCCATGGAATGGGTCAAAGGTCCTCAAGTAGAGTGTAGGATTTGCCATTGCCGTTGCAGCTAATTAAGACTAGTGCATCAGATTATTAACAATGATTGAGATACCACTGTTGATTAATATATCAAAGAAATCTCTTAGTGGCTGTGGCCAGTCGGACTAATTCAAAACAGGGCCACTTGTATTAAATTAATCCTCAATTAAGAAATGGTGATTTCTTATTCCATAGAAAAATTCTTGAAAAACAATGACACATTATAGTCGTGTTGTGTTATGTTATGTGTATTATATATTTATTAATAAATCATGTTTATGTGATAAAAATATTATTAGAAAAACATATTCTTAGGCAATGATCCAAATTCACTTAAAATATCTGAAAAAGCTATGTTATGTGTTTTTTATATTATGCTTGAATAAATAGAAAGAAAAAAAAAAATGAGAAGATAATATTAGTTATGAGTAAGATAAGAGGGGAGGAGATGAGAGTGTAATCCCTCCTTCATGTATAGATAGCAAATGAGAAAAAAGAGAGTCTAATTTTCTCATCTTATTTGGAAATAATAAAAGAAAGAAAGAAAATGAAAAAATTATATATTTTTACTATTATACCTTATTATAGAGGTGTCTTTTTTATTTTATTTTTCTTTATAATTTTAAAGTTAAAATTAGTATTCTAAAAAATTCATTAAAAATTTTCTTATTTTTTTTTCATGTTCACCCACTTTTAAAAGGAGAGTAAATTGAATAAAATAAAAATTAGAAAAATCCTCTCACTTTCTCCATCCCACTTTTTTTTTTCCTAATTTTAAATCAATTACAAAATAATTTCACTCTCATTTCTCTTTCTTTTTAAATCTCTCAATTCAATCCAAACACTGTTTATTTCTCTTTCTTTTTAAATCTCCCAATTCAATCCAAACAGAGTGTTTGTTTCTCTTTCTTTTTAAATCTCTCGATCCAAACAGTTTTGGCATTCCAAACAAGTCTTCCGTGGCATCATCACACTTTCACACCTCATTAACTTCCTCTAAAGTTTAAACCCACAGATTGCTGCTGTTGCTCA
The DNA here is from genome assembly GCA_008638375.1 of Nyssa sinensis. NCBI lineage: Eukaryota > Viridiplantae > Streptophyta > Magnoliopsida > Cornales > Nyssaceae > Nyssa > Nyssa sinensis. The sequence goes on from CM018038.1 coordinate 18,832,610, forward strand.
TTTTCACTAAAACCGTCTTTTGACTCTCTCTCTCTCTCTCTCTGTCTCGAAAACCACTGCACCCCTAGTTTCCCAAATACCACAAAATGCCCTCCTCTTCTTTCTTGGAAATTCATTTACTTTAATCATTTCAGAAGCAATATGACCGAAAAACCCTTCAGTAATCTCCCTTATTGCAGCTGGCTTGCCACGCTCTTTCCGTCCCACAGTTCCCAACTTGAAGACAGTGTGAGAGCCATTTGGTCATTTATTGAGAAGCCCACTCAAATTATTTAGAAAAAATATATATACTCACATAAATTTATTTACTATGGCAACACCGTAATATAAACCAATTCAAACGCCAAATAAATAGAATCACTTGCTATAAATAAGGCCACCTCGTCATTCTCCCTCTCCAATTTGCACAAGCCAAACCACAGATATTTGAACAGCCATGCAGTCACTAGCACTACTTGGGTGCACCCCACCTTACTACAACCTGACACACCACCGTACCAAACCACCAAGCCCCGTCGTCAGATTCCGGCTGCCACCACCGGTCTCCGCCATGGCAACACCAGCTCTACGTCCCCAGGTTACCCACTCAATGCCACCGGAAAAATTAGAGGTATTCAAGTCACTAGAAAACTGGGCCACAGATTGCGTCCTACCACTCCTCAAGCCCGTGGAAAGTTGTTGGCAGCCCCAAGATTTCCTCCCTATCCCCTCATTGCCGTCCGATGATTTCACTGACCAAGTGCGGGCGCTACGCGATCGGACGGCTGAGCTGCCGGACGACTACTTTGTGGTGCTGGTAGGGGACATGATCACTGAAGATGCGTTGCCGACGTATCAAACCATGATCAACACATTGGATGGGGTCCGTGATGAGACTGGAGCGAGTCCAAACCCATGGGCCATGTGGACCCGGGCATGGACTGCGGAGGAAAACAGGCACGGTGATCTGCTTCGGACCTATTTGTACCTCTCGGGTCGTGTCGACATGTTGACGATTGAGAGGACCGTACAGTACCTGATTGGAGCTGGCATGGTAAGTCTTTCACTCGTTAATGATCATGCATTTTAAGCGGTCTGATCATGATCAAAAGTAGTATTTGATTTGTCTATATGGGTCAGGACCCGGGGACAGAGAATAACCCGTACTTGGGATTCGTGTACACATCATTCCAAGAGCGAGCCACGTTCGTGTCACACGGGAACACGGCTCGGTTAGCCAAGGAGGGCGGGGATCCAGTGCTGGCGCGCATATGCGGCTCCATCGCATCAGACGAGAAGCGTCACGAGAACGCCTACGCCAGGATCGTGGAGAAGCTCCTGGAGGTGGACCCGACGGGCGCAATGGTGGCCATATCCGACATGATGCGGAAGAAGATCACAATGCCGGCCCACCTGATGTACGACGGTCAGGACCCACGTCTCTTCGATCACTTCTCGGCTGTGGCCCAGAGGCTTGGAGTTTACACGGCTAATGATTACGCGGATATACTGGAGTTCTTGATCGGACGGTGGAGGTTGGAGAAGCTGGAAGGCTTGACCGGTGAGGGAGGACGTGCACAGGACTTCGTGTGTGGGCTACCGCCCAGGATTAGGAAGCTGCAGGAGCGAGCAGACGAACAGGCGCGGAAGATGGAGCCGCATGGAGTGAGGTTCAGCTGGATTTTCAACAAGGAGGTGAGCTTGTAAGCGAGTGGGGTGCACGTAGGCCAACGGTGTGAAGAAAAACTTCAATTTCTTCTAGTTTAGTGCTTGTGGGCTGTTATACAACCCATCATCATACACATGTAGTCTAATTAATGTGTTTGGTTGAGTGTAGATGTGGCCAATAAATTAGTAACTAGAATTTGAGTTTGTGTTATATATGCTAGTTTATATATATAATTTACCCACCACTTAATGGAGTGATAAAATTTAATTGCATCCGATTCTATATTTTACGTTCATTGTAATTTTATTTGTGACTGACGCGCGCAATTTAGAGATAAAAAGAAAAAATTAAACAAGGAATATGATTCCCGTAAGAATACAAGACACTCTTGCTCACACACAAAGAGAAATACAAACAATGCTCTCAGCCTTGCTCTCTACACTATGCTCTGTCTTCTCTCCAATTCCGCTGTGCTAAACACTGTGTGTGTGTTTGTGGGTGTTTTGAGTGGCTGGTTGTCGGGTGACAACGCCATCACAGGCAAAAATTTTGTGCTTGAAATTGACCCTGTGACTTAGAAATTTTAAAATTCAATAAATATAAACTGATTTTGAAATAAAATTTATATATTTTGAGTTTTAAAAATTGAAATCATAATTTATATTTATAATTAATATAAAATTTTGAAAGGAAAAAGTTGATTCAAAACTGTAAAAAAAAAATTAGTATAATTTATCTTTTAATGTAATAAATATTGAAATCATACTCATCAAGAACTATGTCACTATCAGTTGCACAGATCATGCCATAAAATTCATGATTGTTCACAAAACATGACCAGATGTCCTAACTAAAACATTGATGGTCTACATTTAATTCTATCTATGGTGTTCAGTACCAAAATTTAAAGCTCCAACTTTAATCATGTTGGCGCTTTTAAACGATTTTTCGTTTGGATTGTGATTTAGAAACAATTTTTAAAAATATATTCAAGATTTTGTAATTATTTTTTTAAAAATTGTGAAAATATATTTGAATATGATAATCTAAATTTTAAAAAATTAAAAAAAAAATATTTTAAAATATGTATTCCACGTTTTGAAATTAAAAAATTATTTTTGAGTTACAATCCAAACAAATTAGGCTTACCTTAAAGGTGTACTGAGAATGCACTCTGTAATTTTAGGGTAGGAGGCACATCTAGGTGGAGAAGAGGAGAGAGAAAGGAGCAATAGGTGGTGTTGCCGATCGGTGGTGATGGGCGGAAGATTTCGGTTCCCGATCAACCAAGATTTTTGGGATGTGCAATGGCGTGAATTTGGAAAAATATGGTGAGCTTGGGGACGGTGACCGTGGATTGGAGGGGGACGGTGACCGTGGATTGGAGGTGGACGGTGTCTATTAATTCAAAAAATAAAATAATTAATTGTCTTTTAATGACATAGATTTTACAATAATTTAATATTTTTTTAAAAATTTAATACCAATTAACTCAATTAAAAATTTTAAATATAGAAGAAAAGGATATAGTTGTCAAATAAATTTTTATACTTTTATTTTTTTTCTTTTACTATCATTCAAATAAGAACGGGTATAATAAGAATAAACTTAAATATTATAAATAGATTTATCATTAGAAAAATTTCCTAAATTAGATGATAATCTAAAAATAATATATCTAATTAAGAAATTTTGAAAAAAAATTGTAAAAATACAATTCTAACTTATCAAAACTATAACTTCTCGTGGTCTCATTTTTAAGTGTTTAGGGCATTATAGCATCATTTCCTCTACTATTTTTTAGTATCATTAAAAAAATATTTAATAAAAGAATAAAAAAAATTTTAAAATGTTTAAATGATTAGAATAATATTTTTATTTAGGAATTCTTATAAAAATTTTATTTTATTTAAACTCTTTTAGATGAAAACTTCTTATTAGATAGATTTTTATCAGTTTATAGAAAAATTTAAAGAAGGAAGAAAAAATGAATCAAACTAGTTTTAGAATATAAAAGAAAATGAATTATGTTAAGAAAATTAACCAACCCCAAAAAAAAGTGGTGTATGTATATAGAAATTTAAAAAATTAAATTAAAAGGGAAAGAAAAGAAATTTTTAAATAAAAAATAGTAATTACAGTATCATGCATGGCATTATTCTTCGTAGTTACTTTTAGTATTATATGTGATTCTGAATTTATTTATTAATTAAATCTTACTTACTAAAATATATTTAATTAATAAATTAATAAATTATTTTTAAATCATTAACATGATTAAAATAATTTCTTTTATATAGAAACCTCTAAAACTTTTATCCCTTTTAAGAGAGATTATTATTTTTTTATAATTTTTAAACAAATATAATTAAGTCCATTTCAATTACAACTTGAATATTTTACTTCAACTACAACTTGTAAAACACATACGTTTGGGTTGGTTTGGTGGACCATTGGGAGAAAAAATTGTCATCTCCAATCAATTTTTAGATTATGGTATTTATATATAATTGTCAAAACATTAAAAATAGAAGAAAATTGTATAATAGTGAATATATATATATATATATCAACTTGTGAGAAAAATGTATGACTGTAAATAACGTGCAAAAATCATGTATAAATACAGTGGAAAATGCAAGACGGCAAGGATCATGTTTTATTTTTTTATTGAGTTTGGTAGAAAGAGGTGGAGAGAAAAATGAAAAACATATATTAACCTGTGATATTGAATGTTCCAGTTGTGTGTAAGAGTTTCCACACACTTTGAAGATCTCCGCAACTAATTGAAATACAAATATTTTATACATAGCAAAACACACTTTATACATAGAAATACTGTTTGTGGCAATATGCTACCGTTGGAACATAAGTACACCCGAGAAAGCGGTAGTTAAGAGATAAGAAGATGATTTTTTAATACAAAAATAAGATAAGTACCGGTGATGAATTTTTTCTCTCATGAGCTATGAAATAAGATAAAAGATGAATTTTTTTTCATTTTTTTTTTTAGAGTTATTTTTTCTCTCTGGAACTTGTGAATAAACTGTAAATTACATTTTATGCGTGTGTGGATTTTATTCATGATTGTGAAGGCACATATTAAATTCTATAATTTAATCACGATGGTTCAAAGCACCCCCTTACTTTGAGAGTAATTTGTTTTTCCTTGTTTGGTTTTAACAAAAAATAAAAATAAAAATTCATGCTTCTTGTTTCATGTGTGTTATTAACATGCATTTATAAGTATTTGGTTGGTCCTAACCACCGGTCGCAACCACGGCCTTCCAAAACCTCCACCATAAACTCCATCACCATCGCCATTCTTAAGTCACCCAAACCTCCATCACCATGCCATGACAAAGCCAACAGGTTAGAAAACCAACGTCTTCTTGTTAATACAAATTGCCACCGGCTTACCATTAGTAGCCACCTCTATTTTCACCATAAATTCTTACAAAACTCACAAGTGCCACGACCCATCTCCAACAGTAGCCATGCAAACACCTGGCCTGATAAGCTCAATCCACTGACAGATGGGTGAACTGATCCAAAGGCCACTAATTGCCACAAGCATTTTTTGGTAGGCAAAATTTGAAAACCAGATGGACCATTAAGTAAGGTCAGAAGCAAAACTAGACAACCAAAAATGGAATTTGTTGAGAGTGGGATTTGAACCCACGCCCTTTCGGACCAGAACCTTAATCTGGCGCCTTAGACCAACTCGGCCATCTCAACTCTTTTTTATTTCCTTCACTGAATATTTATTTATTTATTTAGAATGGTGGGCCAAGTCTGAAACTTGAGAACAGCTTTGGAATTTATAGGGTTTCTCTCACCTAAACAGAGTAAAGTAAAATGTACAACAGCCTTTTGAATAGTGATTTGTTTTTTTTTTTTTTTTTAAAGGATGGAGGGATGTATTTTGCAAACTTGTTGGGAAGTTAAAAGATCCAATTGGAAAAGCATGAGCAATTTAATGTTGAAACTGCCAAGGAGAGGATGAAGTTAATGAGAGTTATTCGATTTCGGCTCACTTAAAAGTTTTACTACGATCATGCAAGAGTTATAATTTTTTTTGAATTAAATATAAACCTTTTATGTTGCAATTGGGAACCATGAAATATGTGGTTGGAAATTAAAATTGGGGAAGCATTTTTTCAAAATTAATATGATCCTAATTCCAGTTCGATGACAGATTTGAAACTTCTAAATGCAATATTAGTAAGCTTAGAAGCTTATTTTTATGGCTACAAACATAATTTATCTTACTAAGTTTGAGGGCTGCCTTAACTATGAAATCATTTGAGAAACTTACAGTTCGTTTGGATAACTAGAAAGAAAAGAAAAGGAAATGATAGTATTAGTTATGAGAGAAAGAAAAGGAAAGGAAACGAGAGGGTAATCCCTCTTTTATGTTTGAATAACTAATGAAAGGAAAATAAAGGAAAAACTATTACCTTGTTTGGGAATGATAATGGAGAGAAAAGAAAGAAAATAATTTTATATTATTTTAGTATTCTGTTCTAGGACAGAGATGTCATTTTTATTTTGACTTTTATAATTTTAAGAATAATATTGGTATTATTAAAAATTTATTAAATCTTTCTTTCATTTTCCTCCGTTTCCGCCCACTTTTGGAGGGATAACAAAATTACTAAAATAAAGATTAAGCTCTTCCTCCCTCTCTTTTCTTTTCCTTCCTAATTTTTAAAACAAACATAATATAAGCTCTCCTTCCTTATCCTTCTCTTCCCTTTCTTTACAATTCCTTCCATCCAAATATAGTGTCAAAGTTAAGTGTAAACATGGAAAGTAAAATATTCATGCATTTTGATACTTTAAATCTCATTAAAAATAATAATAATTCTTGCACAAATTTATAGTATTTTTTAGATTGTGGGAAGTGAGAAGTTATTTAGTGACACCGTTATTCTATGTCACTATCTAATAAAACTTATAAAATTTTCAAGTGTTGTCCGTTTGGATATGTATTCAAAAGATTTTTGTAAAATTATTTTGTAGTTGGGTTTCTGAAAAATATATTTTAATTTTTAAAATATCTAAAAATGCGTTTGGATTGTGAGAATGTGTTTGGTTTATGATTTTGAAAAGAGTGAAAAAGACAAAAATGCATTTGGATAATAAACTCAAAATAAATTTATTAAAATTATTTTTTAAATTAATTTGTAAAATTAATATATTTAATAAAAGTGACACCATTATTTAAAAAAAAATTACATTTCAACATGCATGATCTTATCTATATTAAAAGTCAATGGTCTTACAATATTGCAGACTTCATGCCATCGCCGACAATCATCAATCACGCTGTTGCCGACAGTCCCAAACCACCTTCGTCGACCTCAATCTCCATCATCACTTCCACCCTCTGTCACGCAAACACCACAGCGCCGCCACCGGCACCCCTCGCCAACCACCACTTCGTTCTTGCCAGAGTAAGGTTTTCGTTGAGTTTTGTTTGATCTTGAAACCGATGGATGATTCATGGACTGATCTGACAGTGTTTGGATGCAAGGTGAATCTCTTTTATGATTTTCAAAATATCCAAGAAAGATTTGTATTTTTCAAAAATTCATGATTTGGAATTTTTGAAATTGATCTTGCCTACAAATTTTAGTGTTTTGTAAAACTGAACAGAAACAAACGATATAAATTTAGAAAATTAGAAGAGTTTGTGCAACACTGTTACACCACACCAAGTATATGAAATGACGGTCTGGCTGAATAATTACTCAGGGAAGGATAAGCATAACTTTTAATATTATTTTTTTTTAACAAAATGACAAGTCTCTTTCTTGAACGTGACTCCATCATAGATCATTTTTATGAAATAGTAATACAATCAATCTTTTTATAATTAATATTAAATAAATTAAAAATCTTCAATACTTAATAAATTTGTAAAGAATCAACTTAATTTTATAGTGAATAATTAATAATTGGGTTAATTACACTTGTCTCTTTTGTAGTTTCTGAAAATTACAAATACTTCTTTTATAGTTTTTGAAATTACATTGTCCCTCTTGTCAATCTTGTCTTTTTAACAGCGTTAACAAAATTAGTAAAATTACAAATTTACCTTTATATTTTAATAATATTATTTCATCCAAAAGTCATAACTCTCTCTCTCTTCTCTCTCATGTATATCCCAATTTTTAGCAAAATCTCTATCCTCAACCATAATATCAAAACGCATATCTATCTCTCTTCTCTCTCTACTCGAAGCCACCAATGCCACTGACAATGTCACCGCCACTGGCAAAGGCATCGTAGCTACCGCCACCATCAAAGGCGTTGTCGCCACAGCCAAAGCTGCCATAGCGACCACTGTTGTCGACGTTGCCAATTGCGTGAACCACCGGTGACAGTGCACCACTGATCACCGTAGTATCCTTCCATCTCTTTTCAACTTCACTCAAAACCACCAACCCCTATCTCTCCTTCTCCACTCCACCCTCTCTCTCTCTCTCACACACAAGAAATCGGTGAAGAGGCAAAATCTTTCTACATCTACAAAATCATGTTTATTGGTAAGGATTAAATTAGGTTTTATGTAAAAAAAAATGAAAATTGAAACTGAGATGAGCTCCATGGAAACTTTGTAATTTTTTGTTACGAAAAATTATATTTTATCAGAATACTATACTTGAAAAAACTTACAGCACTTTAATAAATATTATACTATAAAAATAATTTGAAACAATTTTAGAATCATATAAAACAGAAACAAAATTCTCAAAATACTATAAATACAAAAACAAAAATTAAATGAAAACAAACAGAAATTAGAACTTACAGTTTTTCACGAAAATAACAAAAGTAAAGCAATGGTGATTGACCAAGGCTAGTGTCTTACACTATGCCTTTAAGACAATATCGCCTTCACATTGGTGCTTTCGAGTTTTTAATGGCGGTTGTCTCCCAAGATACAATGATCACGTACAATAGATGAAAGCACTCCAATCTTATGTGCACAACGAACCAAAACTTGTCCTTAAACATTTTTAATAGGCAGACTCACGGTATGCACAAACTTAATTATAAAACTCATGAAATTGAATAAATGATGATAAGGGCAAACTGGATTTATAGAGGTGACTTTGTGGCTGTTCAAACAGACACGAACTTAAAGGGTGCATATGTTCACGCGAATAAATATAATACTTTAATTTGAATAGATGCATCCATTGGTGAATAGACGCACCAATTTGAAGTGACATAACTATTCTTTGAGTTCAAAGGGATGCACCTGTTCATGGTGACTGTTCAGTCAAAATTCAAAAACGTAACATTTTGAAAATATAATTTAAATAAATAAATTTTTTCTAAAAAGATATATATATATATATATATATATATATATACAGTGGGTCAAGGCCCAAGCCCAACCTAAGATAATTGTATATATACTCCTTAAAAACTTTGTTCCCAACTTATGTGAGATACAAATTTTTCACAAGTTTCAAACTTTGTTACCGTTTCCAAGTGGTGATATTTGGAGTCAATTTCTCATTCACTCTTTGATGGTTTTGAGTAACCTAATATATATGTTCTTAATCTCCTCATGGATGAGAACATATTTCCATGTGGACCCATCTAAAATCATGTGTGAGGTCCATTTTAATTTTGGCTCAAAGATGGCCAAAACATTATTGCTCAATAATCCATTTTTCCAACAATCCCCCATATAAATGAAATTGACTAAAAGCAATGCAAATGATATGCAAATACTAAAAGAGTTCATTTGGAAATCTCTTGTATAGAGAAAGGTAGCTTATGGCCTTGAACATTTCCTTGTGAAATACTATCGGGGTTATTAGTTGATCAGTGAACATGATGTCTTGAACTATTCAACTATTTGTGTAAACCAAGACAATAACATTCACACAAAATCGTTCCTTACACAGTTGGTTCTTATGATTGTGTTCATTTTGGCCCTGACCAATTTCTAGTTTCATGAGTGCTATTAGAGAATTTAACTTTTATATCATTCTCATAGAATTGGCTCAGTTCACACTCACATAGGTAATTTCTTATTAAGAGTATTCTACTATACCCTACTTGTGTTAACAAGGTGTAAAAATCATTAAAAGTTTAGCTTATCTTGTTCAACACTATAGGCAACACTTTTCTTATCATAGGAATGAGTAAGAGATATTATCTCCATAATGATCTCAATGAGTCATACATAATTCGGTTGTCCCTTTGAACCTAGATCTTAGGATCTCTAGTCAGCTAGGTTGGGTTGCCATTATTGCGACTCTTAATGTATTTTCTCTAAACCCATTCCCCTCGATTTACTTGTTCTTTTGTTAAATATTTCGTTTAATGGATCCGTTATATTAGTTTTTGACCTTATGTACTCAATGGTCAAAATACCATTAGAGAGCAGTTATAACACGGTATTATGTCTTCAACGTTTAAGGCAAGACTTACCGTTCTACATATGATTTTGTGCCCCTCAATTACAAATTGGTTATTACAATGTATACATATTGCAGGCACACATTTTGACCACTTTGGAATATCTTCTAAGAGACGACGAAGCCACTTAGCTTCTTTATACAATAAATTTGGATTCTATTGTGAATCTAGCAATGCACTTTGTTTAGAAAATTTTCAAGATATTACTCCTCCTCCAAGTGTAAAGAGATAACCACTTGTAGACTTTGAAATCTTTGGTATTCGATATCTAATTTTCATCATAATAGTCTTCAAGTACAATTGGATTCCTTGAGTAATACAATGCATAGCTTAGGGTGTATTGAAAATGTCTTAAGATCCTAACTATTGCCTTCAAGTGATCTGGCCTTAGATTACTTGTGTATCTACTCAACTTACTGACAGTATATGTTATGTATGGAGGAATGCAATTCATTACATACATTAAGCTGTCAATTATTCTTGCATACTCTAATCGAGATGTGCCTTTATCATTATTCTTAGATAAACGTAAATTTACATCTATAGGTGTTCTCATTAGACCATTATCATATTGATTAAATTTCTTAAGTATTCACTCAATATAAAATGATCGAATTAATATTAATCCATCTAATGTTCTAGAAATTTTTATCCCTAATATGACATCAGTAACGCCTATACATTTTACGTTAAACTTATTGTTCAACATTCTCTTTGTAACTTTAATGACTTCATTATTGCTATCCATAATGAGCAAATCACTAATATAGAGACAATTAATGACATAGTCATTTTCATCATCCTTGAGATACACACACTTGTCTCTTTCTAATATAAAACTTCAAAACTGGACATCATTTTCTCAAAGTTTTGAAGTTTATTTTTCTAACATATAAGTTAAAAAATCTCGACCAAAGATTTTGATGTTCTAGCCCTCTTGATGCATCTAGGTTCATCATTATCTTGTTGTTTCTCTTGGTCTTGACTACTACTATTTCTAGTGTCATGAGTTCCTTTAAAAGAACCTGCCTTTTGTGTGAATTTGTAAGTAGATACATGTTCAAAGAATAATGCATTTCTTAATTCAATAATAATATTAACACGCATATCTCATACTTATAAATAAGAAACTGAAATGCACTATTATTATTAAGTATTTGTAAGAAAGTCTACGACCTTTCCATAATTCAAAATGGGCTTTATTGATTTTTTTTTTTTTTTTGAGGTATTTGGTTAAAAATATACTTTGTGTAGAACATAGGTTCTCCCACAAATTCTGAGATAATTTAGAACTTATTAACATAGTATTAAGTATATCTTCAAAAGTTCTATTTTTTCATTCATCAACTTCATTTTTCTAAGATGACTGAGGTGTAGAATAGTACCACATTATAACAAAACTTAACAATGAGTGATTTGTGTTCACTATTTCTTAGCACCTTAATCTTTTTATTAAGTTGATTCCCAACCTCACTCTTGTAGTGTGTAAACACTTTCAAGATCTCATCTTTACTTCTCAATAAGTAATCATAACAGTAGTTTGTGCTCTCATCAATAAATGTAAGAAAATATTTCTTATCACCTCTAGTTTTAACATACCTTCAAATCATAATTTTTTGAATTAATTCTAGATATCCAATGCTTCTTTCAAGATTGAAAAAAAAAAGTCATTGTAAACTTTATTTCAACACATAATATGTCATGCCAAATAACTAAATGCTTAATAATGATCTAAACATTTATTTTGCCTTTTTAACTTAACAATAAACCATGTTTAAGATTTTTTTGAATATATACCATATATAATAAAGGAAAATCTTCTTAATAAATTTAATAAGGAATTGCATATAAAAATTAATGCAATATATCTAGATCAAGGCATGACTTTAAAGAATGATCATCATATTTTAAATTTACCAATATTGGAAAATCACATCGCAATAAAATATTATTTCAACATATAGTTGTATATGTTATCTATAAAGAAATAATAAATAATCTTTCTTTAGTTAATAATATTATTGCCACACTTTATATGACTCAAGCATATGAAGATATATATATATATATATTAATTATTAGACAAAATAATTGTCATAATATTCGTTTTGAGAAAATTCATTTCTCATATACCTTTTGCATATATATGTTAAACTTAAAAGGTATTTAGTTCAAATTAAATAGACACTATTTTATATATATGTATGTGTGTGTGTGTGTGTGTCTAATACACCAATTTAAATTAAATAGACATAGTCTTTCAATTTGAATTGAAAAGACACATTGTTTCAATTTTAATTGAAGAGTCGTGTCGTTTCAATTTGAATTGAAAAGACACGATGTTTCAATTTTGAATTGAAGAGTCACGATGTTTTAATTTTGAATTGAAAAGATACATTGTTTTACTTTCGAATTGATGAGTCATGTCGTTCTAATTTGAATTGAAAAGACACATTGTTTCAATTTGAATTGAAGAGTCATAAATTGATAAGGCACATTATTTTAATTTTGAATAGAAGAGTTACGTTGTTTCAATTTGAATTGAAAAGACACAATATTTCAATTTTGAATTGAAGAGTCACGGTATTTCAATTTTGAATTGAAAAGATACATTGTTTCAATTTGAATTAAAGAGTCACATTGTTTCAATTTGAATTGAAAAGACACAATGTTTCAATTTCAAATTGAAGAGTCACAATGTGTCAATTTCGAATTGAAAAGACACAATGTTTCAATTCGAATTGAAAAGTCGCGTCGTTTCAATTTTGAATTGAAGAGTCTCGTCGTTCAAATTTGATTTGAAGAGACACGTCATTTCAATTTGAAATCTTTCCAAATTATTAACCATCACATGAAAACTTGAAGAGATTAATAATTATACATTGAAATAACATTAATTCTTTAATATATAATCATTTTGCAATCAATTTGTATTCATATAAACAAAAAAAATTAAATGCACCTAGCAAATAATTATGAATACACACTTGTATACATATTACATGTATATCTATTTAAACTGTGTAATCTTTCATACACAATAAATATAGAAGAATTTTTTAATAATATAATGTCACCTTTGTAATTTAAAAAACAAAGTAACACATAAATTATATTATTAATTATTTCAATAAATATGAAAAAGCTTTCAATTAGAATTATCAATCTAATTTAAATAATGATATTTTTCCTACTGACACTAATCAATATTAGAATTTCATATTAAAGCATTATTATCTTCTTACTTTAAATAGTAACATGGCAAAATATTTATATTGATAAATTAAATATCATGCCAAGTTCAAGTAACATACTAATTGTAAAAACATACAATTTTCAATATGCAAAAAAGCTAGAATTAACCAAGTATTATATCTCATAAGTAAACTTGATATAAATATACACAGATTAAAATTTATATATTAACAAACTAGTAAATAAAATAAAGAATCTGAAATTCTATAATTTAAATTTAAAGTAATCAAACCAGAACTAATTCTGAAATTATGTAAATTAATACAGTATATAAACTGATAAAGATAAAGTTAGATATTGTCTTAAGATTATTAGAAAAAATTATATTTCATCGAAATACTGTACTTGAAAAAACTTACAGCACTTTAATAACTATTATACTATAAAAATAGTTTGAAACAATTTCAAAATCATATAGAACAGAAATAGAATTCTCAAAATAATGTAAATATAGAAACATAAATGAAATGAAAACAAACAGAAATTAGAACTTAAGTTTTTTCACGAAAATACTAAAAGTAAAGCAATGGTGATTGACCAAGGCTAGTATCTTATACTATATCCTTAAAACAATATTACCCTTGCACTGGTGCTTTCGAGTTTTAAATAGTAGTTGTCTCCCAGAACACAATGGTCATGCACAATAAATGGAAGCACTTCAATCTTATGTATACAACGAACCAAAACTTGTCTTTAAACTCTCTTAATATACAGACTCACAGTATGCATGAACTTAATTCTAAAACTCGTGAAATTGAATAAATGATGATGAGGGCGAACTAGATTTATATAGGCGACTTAATGGCTGTTCAAACAGACACGAACCTAAAGGGTGCATATGTTCATGTGAACAGATATAATGCTTCAATTTGAATAGATACATCCATTGGTAAACAGACGCACCAATTTGAAGGGACGCAACTATTCTTTGAATTCAAAGGGATGTGCCTGTTTATGATGATTGTTCAGTCAAAATTCAAAAAAGTAACATTTTGAAAATATAATTTAAATAAATAAATTTTTTTAAAAAAGATATATATATATATATATATATATATATATATATATATATAACGGGTCAAAGCCTAACCTAAGATAATTGTATATATACTCCTTAAAAAGTTTGTTCCCAACTTATGTGAGACACAAGTTTGTCACAAGTTTCAAGCTTTGTTATCGTTTTCAAGTTGTGATATTTGGAATCAATTTCTCATTCACTCCTTGATGGTTTTGAGCAACCCAATATATATATTCTTAATCTCCTCATGGATGAGAACATATTTTCATATGAACCCATCTAAAATAATGTGTGGGACCCATTTTAATTTTACCTCAAAGATGGTGAAAAAATTATTGCTCAATAATCCATTTTTCCAACAATGTTCTCTATCAATACCCATAAATTTCCTTTCTCTTTTCTCTCTTTAAAAACCCAAAAATCTCTCTCTAAAAAATCCATTCTCCGTGGTTCTCTTTCTAACTACTCTCTAAAAACCCACAAATCTCTCTCTAAAAACCCATTCTTCATGGTTTTCTCTGCAACTAATCCATCTCTCTCGCACCCCATCCTACCATCTCTCTATACAAAGTTATGGACAAGAAGGATGGAATTGGTGATGGAAGCTTCATGTTCCCACCAATTGAATTTATGCATTATTTTGTTTTTATTTTGGATTATTTGTTGATTTTCTTTCAATTGAGATTAGTTTCTTGATGGATGAAATTGGTTGGTTTGTTTAATTTTATGAATGATGGTTTATGAATTTTTTTATATTTATGGGGCTCTTATGGGATGTATATTTTCTTCACTCATTGTGATAATGGGTTAACAATTTGGTTGAAAACTATGTCATGTTTCTATTAGATTTATTGATTCAGCCGCTTGGATTAATGATTCCCTAGGGTGATTCAGCCGCTTGGATTAATGATTGCCCTAGGGTTAGTTGGATTTGTTGGTGCTATAATTTTGGCTTCTTTCATTGGTTCACTGTCCACATTCGGATTTGTCTTGGCATCTTATGGGCTTGGACAATCTTAGTTTGTGATGTGTGATTGTTTCTTTTTCTTCTGTTCCAATGGAATAGTCACTTTACTTTATTTTCTTGCTCTGTGCACCAGTGATATTTAGAGCAATAGAAGATGCTAAAGAAAGCAATGGAGGAGGAAGATAAAAGAGTCCAGAGATAGGAAATAATATTAAAAAAAAAAAAAAATTAAAAAAAAAAGTGAAATAGTTTGCCTCGATCAATGGTTGACGGACGAAGGACAAGGTGTGATTGGGAATTTGACGAGGTTGGGCCGAGTGAGATTTGAATGGGAAGTTGAATTGAGGGTAGTTTTGTCTTTTATATTATTTGTAAGGGTAAAGTTGATATTTTAAGTATTTTTTTTTTTCGTGACATCATGAGTTTCTGTTAAGTGAATTAACGGTGAAATGAACGGTGAATGACGGAATGAGAGAATCTATAATTGAAATAAAAATTAGAAGAGTGACAGTGTAGGTTTTTAAATTATAAAAGAGGTATCTGTAATTATCAGAAATTATTAGAGAAGTAAGTGTAATGAACCCCTTAATAATTATATTACACAATAATTAATGCTTTTTTTCAAAAGAAATATTTATAATGTTAATAATTAAAGAGATAAAATAGTTTTATATGTACATATATATATATATTATTTATGATATGTCATCATAATTATATTTATTAATTTTTAATAATTAGTGTCAAATATATTATAAATTGAAAATTTTATGACATGCACAAAAATTCTAAAAATACAACTTCTTTAGTTAAAAAGCTATGTTTTCTCACCAGCCTAGTGGTGGTGTTTTCCTGTCACGTAAACAAATGTTATTTTTATGTTTCCTAAAAGTTAAACATCTTAACTAAATGATATTATATTAGAAGGTAGGTCCATACAAAGTCAATGGACCAAATTCATGTTAGAATTTTTCAGACAGATGTGGAACCTTTTTTGAATGATTGGATTAAATGTCTATTTAGAGCAATGCTACACTTTTTAAAATTATATTCTAAATTTCTATCTCAAATAATGTGATATTGATGTAACACTGAATTGTTGGTAATATTTGAAATTATATAATTAATATGATTCTATTACATCAGTGTCACGTTATTTAAGATATAAATGAAAAGCATAGCATTTTCCAACTATTTGTGTAGCAATGCCACACTTTTTAACAAGTTGTTCTAATAAATTATTATATTACTTACGTAAGTGGGTCCATTGGATGGGACTAGGGTGAGTAGATCTGACGTATGTGAGTGTTGTAATAATTTGTTGGGATAATTTATTAAGTTGAGTTAATTCTATTTATGATCTGTACTTTCTAAAAAATGGTCATTGGTGCAATATTCGGGATGTTAAAAATAACGTAGCCCAATTGACTACCCATATTCTTTCCCAAATGGGTTCGAGTTTCATTTCTTTTATCAGGGGATGTAAGTTTTATTTTTATCTGACTATGAGTTAGATTAGATTATTTATTTAAGATAAATATTTGAGAGACTCTTGTTATTATTAGATTGTATTCTTGTATTGTTCAGTTGATTGTAATACATGTATTATAATATCTCTTTGCTTCAATAAAAAAAAAAAAAAAAAAAAAACATCATATATAATATATTTTTTCAATGCATTTTCTTACACTTAATTACAAACAGGTGGTCTCACATGCATGTATCATATTGAATAAATTCTTTTGAATAAATTCATAAATATTAAAATATTTATATCCATTATGTATAGCATCATCAGTCATACATATTAAAAAATTGAGAGAGATTCTACATAACGCTTTTATATTTGCATTAAATTATATCGAAAAACATATTTGACTATTTGACCAAACTTTTAAAACAAGTTTTTTTTTTTTTTTTTTTTTGATAGCCTTGTTTTTTATAGTTGTTTTCTTAAATATACAAAAGTGCCGTTAGAAAAAAGCAAGATTGAGTTATATTTCCTCAAAAGCATTTTTGTACATTAATTTCGGAAGTAACTCCAAACACCCACTTATGGCATCTCGATAAATATTGGCAAGAAAAAAGAGCAATCAAGATCTCATTCTCTTGTTCACAAAGCTTCGATTCAATTATTCAAAGACAATATGATCTTTGAAGAGGAGAAAGCAAGAAATAATGTGACTACAGTTTCCAAAATCAAAATATGACACAAATACAAAAAATAGGAAAGAAACGATTTAACTTTTTCTTTTCTTTCACTTTTCTTGGGTCAAACATGTTTTTGGTTGTAACATTAATTTTGTCCACCCTCCTCGTACTAGAATAAAAATAAGCCTTCTCCCTCAATTATAACTCATCATAATCCATTTCCTTTCGGTTACCACTAATCTATGTACTAGGATTATGAAGTGTAAACCTTGTTTTGTGAAAATCTATAGTAACCCTAATTTTTTCAGCTTTTTAAAATCCTCCCAATTTGGATTGAATCTTTTTTGAATTGTTTTACATGGTTAAAAATCCTAAGATCACTCATCTCTCTAATGACATGCTTAAATTAAATGTTGGCTAAATGCAACATAATGGGGCCTAAGATGGTTCCAAATATCCTTTATTGATGCTCTAATTTTCTTCCTAGGCCTAGCAATATGCAATAGAGGAGGGTTAGGGGGAATGAGACTAGCTTGCAAAGAAAATAACAATACATAATGAATGAATGAATGAAAAGAGAAATACTAAGCATAGTCGCAGTAGTCCGATCACTGCAACTGTACTTAGCACTCTTCTAATTACAAAAATATTGGAAAGAATAATTGATACAAAGTCAAAGAAATAATTAAACATAAAAAAATAGCCATTACTAGGTGTTGGTCCTCGCAATGCGGCATGCTGACTTCTTTAAAAACTTTGTCTTGGATTAGAATCATTAGACTTCACTAACAAACTTCTTTATGAATTGAAAATGTGTGGGCGTATTAGCCTTTTTTAAGGTTGGTTATGCATAAACATCATTATGTTAACATGATTATTAGTTTTGGATAAGAGCTCTCAGCAACTTATTGAGAAAAAAATCTAATAAAATAATGGTGATTCGGACATATTGAGGGAATTATTGCCAGAAAAGCATATATTTTCCTGCTCAGTATTCTTGATCTTGAATTTATATATAATTTAGAAGATCCAAAAATATGAATGTAATTTTAGTCACACTTCATGTAACTTTGTTTGGTATCTCCACTTTGCTGAATAACTTTTAAAAAAATAAAAAATCAAAATTTTTCATTCGACTTGGGTCTACACATAAGACCTATATAATTGTTTCATGTATTACAATAATATGAGCCACAATCTCTAACACCATGTCCAATTACCTTAAAAACCCCATTTGGTTAAAAGTCCACAAGTCAAACTACCAAGTTTGGCACTTCCTTTTATTGTCAAAAAATAATGAATTTAAGCTCTTATCCCACATTTAACTTTCCCTACGGTCCTTTCCGGGATAGTAAGAATCATTTCTTTGATAAAAACGACTCTATTTTGAGTTCTTGTACGCACACATAATAATCTAGGCATTTCCTCTCTCCATCATTGAGTTTTAAAAAAAAAAACCCTACTTATCTATTATTGATCAAAAAGTTTTTTTTTTCCCCTTTTGTCTTTTTATTTGTTTTCATGATTTTTATGTACTTGGAACCATAAAATTACATGAATTGTATGGGGATAGCTCTCTCATACACATAAATCCTCTTATTTTTGCTAAATGCAAAATTTCCTTGCAAGTGTTGAAGATGACCTTGTAACAAGAGGAAGATTTTGTTCTTACTAATGGATTGGGCTGTGACAGGTTAATCCCTTATCCAAAGCCCACTACATAACTTCTTGAAGTACACCTTCATCCGAACCTCACAGTGCTAGTCCAATAGTTAACAACGTAGCCCAGGCCCAAATGAGGCCCATGATTAACCATGGTTCGGATATGTTTTTATTATAAATAGCAGCTCATTGTACAAACATGTCCGACCTTAGCTCAGTTGGTAGAGCGGAGGACTGTAGTAGGATTACTTCCTGATAGCTATCCTTAGGTCGCTGGTTCGAATCCGGCAGGTCGGATTATTTTAATCCAAGGCTTTTTTTTTGGTTTCTTTTGGGATATGAGAGGGCAAATTTGTACTGAAAATTAAGTATTTTATAAAAAAAGAATAAATTATACTGATATTCTCTGAGCTTTATTAATATTACAGATAATTAGTTTCTTTTGGGATACGAGAGAGCAAATTTGTACTAAAAATTAAGTATTTTATAAAAAAAAATAAAAAATAAATTATACTAATATTCTCTGAGTTTTATTAATATTATAGATAAATTTTTGTGATTTGAAAAATTATACTAACTTTTGTGGTTTGAAAAATTATAATGATTTTTTTTTGTTAGAAACTGTCAAAAAATAAATTAAACAAAAGTGTTAAAATATTCATAATACTCTTCTTGTACTTTATACCCTTTTTATATTTCTTTGTAAAAAGTCAAATCAGACCTTTTCACATTGTTATCTTTTTTCCCATATATATATATATATATATATATATATATATATATATATATATATATATACACACACACACACAAATACACCGATTATCAATTTTTGGATTTGGAAGTGAAAAAAGTGAGGAACAACAAAGATACGAAAAATTGAAAAAGGAGGCGTAGGACTCAAAAATTATTCTGATACTAAATGTAGGATTTAAAATCGCTTCGATACTAATTGTAAAATTAAAAAGAAACAAAGTAGGAAAAATCAAAAAAGACAATAAGATGGAATTGTTTCGTTCTTCAACCACAAAATAAACTTCTATTATTTTATTTAAGCAATATAAAACCTCACAATCGCAAATATATTAGCATAACCTCCCATAACTCTCAGATCTATAGACACACACAATTATGGCAGCTACAATTTGGCTTGTACATAAACACACATACTCTCATGGTGCAGGCTCTCGACTTCTTTTTCTGACTACCATTTATTATTTTTGTGGCTTATAACTCAATGTGACAGAGACTCATATATATATATATATATATATATATATATATATAACATTAACTCTAAGTCCTATATTGATTAGAACTGTTAATTATATGTATTATACATGTATATTATAGTCTATAAGTCAGCTTAGGGGTTTCCTTTTTTTTCTTGTTTCTTTTTTTTTCTGTTTCCTTTTCTTTGCCTTCCTTGTATGTTCATTTTGCTCTTGTATATAAAGGGGTCTCCCCTTATAATATTTACACACACAAAAAATATATACATATATATCATATTCGTTTCTTTCATTTTTGTCAATATAGTATCAGAGCCATCTTAATTAGTGAGCCATCGCTGCCGTCATTTGCCAGACTCCTCGGACATCAATGTCATTGTCATCATAGCTACTTTCACTTTTATTCTCGTTCTCAATATCACTAAGACTATCTGACGCCCTTTCTGATCTATACTTTGATCTCTTATCATGCCTCCTATATTTTTTTTATCACGTCTGATCAGTGAGCCATCACTGCTCACGTCTCATCTTGCAGACCCAATTCGTCAAACCCAATTCGTACTCATCAGAATCCATCCAACACGTCCCACCCAATTACTCAAACCCAACCTCAGGCCTTTTGTTTTTAAAACCACTAGCCTCTGTTTTGCTAATGTCAGTATCCATCCATCTAAATCCCTCAAACAGTCCACACCCTTGCTGCCTCCCACAAAGTTGTTCGTCCAGTCATCATGTTGCTGGGTCACCAACCGCAACCACCCTAACTGCTTCTGATCTCAGCCTCCTTCACCGTCACCGATTAGTAGCTCGTCACCATCCTCATCACTGTATAGTAGCCCCCACTGAGAACCCCACTGCAACCCCGCTGCGAACCTCACTGAAAACCCACGTACTTGGCCACGATATCCACAAGCTTGCCCAGCCACATCCTTGATCATCATCACTGTATAGCAGCCCAACTCAAGTCCCAAATTTTTTGATTTTCATCAGTTCTACACTATGGACCGTCTTGATGCTTCCCATCCAATCAACCTCACTCTTGACTGCTCAAACTACATTTCCTAGTCTCAAGCAATGTCTAGTTTTCTGCGAGGGCGCAAGTTATGGCGCTATCTCACTGGCCATATCACAAAGCCTCAACAAGGTAAGGAAAAATCTAATAAAAAATTTCAAGAAAAACTTGAAGATTGGGATAGCAAGAATCATCAAATAATCACGTGTTTTTGTAATACCACTATTGCCTTTATTAGTCTTCAATTTGGACGTTTCACCATTGCCAAATCAGTTTGGGACTTTCTCATAGCCCGTTACACCACAACTGACCTTGCACACCAATATCAGCTTCTCACCACACTTCATCGTACACACTAGGAATCTGGACAGTCTATTAATAAATTTCTTTGTCAAATGTACAAGCTTTGGGATCAATTGAAACCTTCTAAACCTCTATGGCGTTGTCATCATGATGCTGAGCAATTTGCCCTTTATCGTGATCACCAGCAACTAATCCATTTTTTGATGGCATTCAACAATCACTTTGAACCTGCTTGGGCATCTCTACTTCACTGGCATCCTCTTCCCACCCTTGAGCAAGCTATCTTAGAACTTCTTTCTGAAGAAACTCGTTTTGGCCTTCTCAAGAGTGCCTCTACTGACACGGTTCTTGCCACATTCTGGCCTCCTCTACCCAAAGACAGTCAATCTACCCAAAAGCTTTGTAAATACTATCACTCCTCAAGACATGTCTTATTAAACTGTCCTTCCTAACAATGCAAGTTCTATCACAAGTTAGGACCTGTCCATTATCAGAATGACTATTTAAAAAATCCTAATCGCTAAGTAAGGAACCACTAACAAGAGGGAAAATCTGGCAACCAATCTAACTTTGGGTCTGCTACTGCTGCTACCACTGCTACTACTAACAACTCCCCCACACTTGCTTCTCCCACATTCTCTATTACTGACCTTAAAGAAATCCTTAAATAGGTTCTTGGTTCTTCACCTTCCGCCGCTATGTCCGCCACCTCTAGTAAGACCTCTTGGTACTTTGATTCTGCTTGTTGTACTCATATGACTTTAGACTTTAGACTCTAGTATCTTTTCTCCCCAGTCCTCCGGTTCCTATATTCCTCTCATTCGCACTGCAGATGGCTCGCATATCTCTGTTAGTCACATTGGAGAAGTCTCTATCCCCCATGTCTTTCTCCCTCATTCCTACCTCATCCCCAAACTTGCATTAAATCTCATCTCTGTGGGTTAACTATGTGATCTTGGACTTACTGTTACTTTTTCCCCTTCTAGTTGTTGTGTGCAAGATCCGCAGACAGGGAAGACCATTAGGATAGGTCGTAAGGTTGGGCGTTTGTTCGAGCTCATTCATCTTCGCATCCCTACTCAGCCTACCACTCATCCTTTGTCCTCTGTTTCTACCTCCACTATGTCTCCTACCAAGTTGTGGCTCTCTCGTTTATGTAATCTCTCTTTTGAGCGTTTGCAAACTTTAGCATCTAGTGGGTTGTTAGGTTCAATTGCACTTGATCATATTGATTGTATGTCTTGTCAACTTGCAAAACAACCTGCTTTGTCTTTCAATAAAAGTCTTTTTGTTTCTATTGCTCCATTTGATTTAGTTCACTCTGATGTTTGGGGACCTGCTCCTCATCCCAAAATGGGAGGATCCACGTATTTTGTCATTTTCATTGATGATTACTCTCGCTTTATATGGCTATATCTCATGAAAAAATGCTCAGAGTTACCCCAAATCTACTTAGATTTTGGTCGTATGATCCAAACTTAGTTTTTTCACTCTATCAAAATTTTTTGATCTGACAATGCAATAGAATATAAAGATAGTAGTTTTCTAAATACCCTTCGTTAACATGGTACCCTTCCTCATCATTCTTGTCTTGGTACATCTCAACAAAATGATCATACCGAACGCAAACATAGACATATTCTGGACACTGTTCGGGCCCTTCTTATTTCCTCTTCTTGTCCTGAACGCTTTTGGGGTGAGGCTACCTTCATTGTTCTTTATACCATCAATCACCTTCCTTCTTCGGTTACCAACAATTAGTCACCATATGAACACCTTTATGGAATGCCTCCTGATTATAGCCTTTTTCGAGTGTTTGGTTGCACCTGCTATGTCTTACTCCAACCCCATGAACGCACCAAATTGGAACCTCGGACTCGTCTCTGTTATTTCTTGGGTTATGGAATTGAACACAAAAGCCATCGATGTTAGGATCCATACGCCAAGAGACTCCGTATTTCTCATCATGTCATCTTTTGGGAACACAAAATGTTCTCCTCTCTCTCTTCCTTTCACTTATCTTCTCCATCCCCTCCTTCCTTCTTTACCGATTCCTTTATTGAGTTGTTTCCTGATGAGTCTCTCAACCTTTCCCTTGTGGTACCTCCTGAGTCCTCCACTTCATCTGTTGATCCTGTCACTACTATTGCTCCATCACCATCGCTTGCATCATCTGATATTGCTGCTTCTAATCTACCCCTTCGTCGTTCCTCACGAGTAAGAGAACCACCTATCCATTTTCGTGAGTATCATTATTTTTCCACTATTCTCTCTCATCATGAGCCTCACTCTTATCGTGAGGCAAGCTCTAACCCTCTTTGGCAGCAAGCTATGACTGAAGAATTATAAGGCCTTGAGAAAACATGTAATTGGGACTTAGTTGATCTTCTTCCAAGAAAAAATGCAATGGGCAGCGAATGGGTTTACAAAATCAAAACCCACTCCGACAGTTCCATTGAACGGTACAAGGCTCGTCTCGTCGCCAAGGGATTTTAATAGGAATATAGAATTGATTATGAGGAAACCTTTACCCCTGTTTCCCGCCTTACATCTACTCATAGTTTGCTTGCCTTCGCTGTTGTTCGCAAATGGAAGTTGTTTTAGATGGATGTTAAAAATGCATTCTTGAATGGCGACCTTCAAGAAGAAGTTTTTATGCAACCCCCTCCTAGCTATGTCCGCCCTCCTCACAAGGTTTGAAAACTTCGTCAAGCTCTCTATGGCCTTAAGCAGGCTCCTCGTGCTTGGTTTGCCAAGTTCAGGTCAAGTATTAGTGGATTTGGATTCACTTCCAGTCCGCATGATTCTGTTTTCTTCATTCGTAAGACTGACCGTGGCTTTATTCTCTTGCTTCTTTATGTTGATGACATGTTCATCACTAGAAATGACCTTATTGGTATTACTGATCTCAAACGATTTCTCAGTCAACATATTGAGATGACGGATCTTGGCTCTCTCAATTATTTTCTCGGTCTTGAGATCGCTTTTGACTCAAATGGATATTATCTCTTTCAAGCCAAGTATGCCTCTGATATTCTTGCTAACGCAAGGCTCACTAATAGTAAGACGGCTCCTACACCACTTGAGCTCAATATTCGACTCACTCCATTGGATGGCACCCCGCTACCTGATAAAACTTTGTATCACCAATTGGTTGGGAGTCTTGTCTACCTTACGATTACTCAGCCTAACATTACTTATGTTGTTCATCTTGTGAGCCAGTTCCTGTCTGCTCCTCGCTCTACTCATTATATTACAGTTCTTCGCATTCTTTGCTACATCAAGGGCACTCTCTTCCATGGTCTTCATTTTTCAACTCATTCCTCTCATGACTTACGTGCCTATTCTGATGCTAATTGGGCCGGTGATCGTACTAATCGTCATTCCACCATAGGCTTTTGCTTCTACCTTGGTGATTCTTTCATTTCTTGACGAAATAAGAAACAAACTATCACTGCCCGCTCTAGCACTAAAGCAGAATATCGTGCCCTTGCCAATGCCACACAAGAGCTCATCTGGCTTCGTTGGCTTCTTGAAGACATAAGTTTGACCCATGCCTCTGCTACCCCTCTTCATTGTGACAATCAGAGTGCTATCCAAATTGCCCACAATGACGTCTTTCATGAACGTACCAAACACATTGAGATCGACTGTCATTTCGTTCGCCAGCATCTTCGTCATGGTACTGTTCATCTCCTTCTGGTTTTTTCAACTAACTAGGTTGTCGATATCTTCACTAAAGCTCACCCTCCTGGACATCTTCACAATTTAGTTTCCAAACTCAAGCTGGTTTTTCAGTTTTCCCATCTTAAGTTTGAAGGGGGTTGTCAACTATATGTATTATACATGTATATTATGGTCTATAAGTAGGGTTAAGGGTTTCCTTTTTTCTTGTTTCCTTTTTTTCCTATTTCCTTTTATTTACCTTCCTTGTATGTCCATTCTGCTCTTGTATATAAAGGGGTCTCCCCTTGTAATATTTACACACACAAGAAATGTATACATATATATCTCATTCGTTTCTCTCATCTCTGTCAACAAGGACATCTAATCCCATACAAACTACTATATCTTATTTAACTATAATCAGAAAACTAACTCTCACTAGAATATTTGTCCAACTACAATTAGAACTATCCAAAAAGACTCCAAATATTATGAGGACTCAATAAACCAAATTAAAAAACTTCCTAAAATTTATGGGCTTGGTTTAATTGGCCAACAATGCCTCCCTTAAACCAAACTCGCCAAAGTAGTTTCACCAACACCTTCATAAGTAAGAATCTTCAAAGTAATTTCTGTCGCTGTAAGAAGCTTTTGCGACAGCAATCTGGAACAATCATATGTTTTCATCTTCACATGCGGATGTAGTCAAATCTTGCACTTGGCATACAACTTCTCAGCTTTTTCAGCACGATCAGAGAACAAATTCATGTTCATCCATTCAAAATCAAAATTAGTAAAACAATTATTCATGCCAATAATTTCATCATCATAATAGTGCAAAGTTTGCCAATATTTTAAAATACCAAAATCTTCCATGCTAACAAAATTTGCACCAATAAAATTATTAAGATTCAAACCAATATTGTAGTACAACAAGAATTTATCAACGCTGCTGAAATCACAAATTTCAGACAACTTGAGCTTCTCAATTCTTAAAAATTCTTGAAACTCTAAAAATTTTGTCTTCACAAAATCAACATGGTCTCGAATAATAAAATTCTCAATATAAATAAAATCAACAAACTCTAGATTTTGGAATTGTTTTGATTCCAAAGTGTTTGGCAAATCAAACAAAGTAACAAGGCCAAACTTTTTAAAAACTTTAATTGCATCAATACCACAACATGCAAAATTTTCTTCTTTCTCAACAATTAAATTTTAAAACTGAGTAGGCTGAAATAATTATTCTACATCTCTCAATTCACTAAAAGCAATTTCTAACAAATTTAAATTTTCATCACTATGAGCAAAAGTCAAACTTTCAACCATACAATTATTTTCATCTTCTTCAACTTCTAAAATATTTCTTTCCTCGCAACTAATATTTTCTTCTTCGAAAATATTGACGAAACAGTCAATATCATATGAATATAAACTCAACACATTATGTGAATCATCCTAAATTGGAATGAATTCTGAAAACAATTTTGAACCATCAATCTCTTTATTTTCGTCAAGCTTATCTCTTTCAAAATCAACCACCCAATATCTATTTATGAGAGGTTCATATCCGTTCTACAGTTTATTTTTATATGCCGAAATAAGATCAAACCAAAATTTATATGGTAATGGATAGTTTTGTGTGCAAACAAAAATATTTCAATGTGCCCAATGTATTGTCTTTTTTATTATCTAGTAGAACTATTTAACTTTTTTCTCATAAAGTTCTTTTGATAAACGCTTCAATGCAATATCCAATACATTAAATACATTGCAAGCATTAAGATAGAGTGTAACACGATGTAACCACTCATCAATATTATGACCACAAACTCTTAAAATCTCAAACTTTTGTCCATTAACCAAAACTTTCTCCATAATTTCAAATCAACAATTTATTTAAGTCACGCACCTGAGTTTGTCCGAAAATTGATCTCGTCGTCCTCTTTTTTTTTTCCTTTAATCTGATCAAGTTGGCCTCCCTATCGATTAAACCATAATTTCTTTTTTTGCTTCACAAGTATTTATATCACCGCAAGATCTTTTCTCTAATCCAAATAACCATCGAATTTTAATCGAACAGCTCTTCAACAAACCACTCAAGATCGTAATCTTAAGTAAAATGAGAACTATAGTTCTCTGCAATAATCCAAGAACGAGACCAAACTTTGATTTTTCATAGCTTCCCAAGATCAAGACAAGACTCTGATAAATTACCCCCAAGATCGTAACTGGCTCTTCCAATAATCCCAAGGTCGTAATTGGATCTTCCAAGATCGAACTTGGCTTTGATAAGTTACCCCAAGATCGTAACTGGCTTTCTCAAGATCAAACTTGGCTTTAATAAGTTACCTCAAGATCGTAACTAGCTCTCCCAAGATCGAACTTGGCTCTGATAAGTTACCCCAAGATCGTAACTGACTCTGATACCAAATGTAAGACCCAAAAATTACTCTGATACCAAATGTAGGATTTAAAATCGCTTCGATACCAATTGTAAAACTAAAAAGAAACAAAGTAGGAAAAATAAAAAAAGACAAGAAGATGGAATTATTTCATTTTTCAACCACAAAGTAAACTTCTATTATTTTATTTAAGAAGTATAAAACCTCACAGTCACAAATATATTAGCTTAATCTCCCATGACTCTCGGATCTATAGGCACACACACACTACAAAAAAACCTACTTTTCGCGATGCACATTATTAGCAACGCACACCAAGCGTCGCTGAAAGTGCCTTTTCGTGACGCACAATGGAGCGTCACTAATAATAAAAAAAAAGTAATAAAAAAAATTAGTTTCCCGCGTGAAAAATAGGCACAAAACTATTAGTGACGCACAAGTGGCCATTAACAACGCACATGAACGTCGCCAATAGTTGATACGTTTAGCGACGCACAGATGGGCGTCGCCAATACTTGGGCTAAATGAAACGCCATGGTATGAAATAAAATTAGTGACGCTCATTGAGTTATTAGCGACACATAGTGGGCGTCGCTAATAATTCCTTATATTACCCCCAATTCGATCGCTCTCTCTCAGACACTCTTTCTCTCTTTCAAGGGCCATTTCGATTGCTCACTATGCGTTGCTCTCTCTCAAGCGTTGTTGCTATCTCTGCATTTAGCGATCTCGGATCTCTCTCTCTCTCTCTCTCTCTCTCTCTCAGAGACACAATTTGGATAAACCAAGCAAGTAGTAAATGAGCCCAAAGTGATTGATTTTGCCCTCTAAACTTTGTTCAAACTTGAATAAATCTGTGAATATAGTTGAATTTTAAATAAATCAGTCGACTGAAATAGTGAATCAAAACTGTATCAAACAATCTAAACATATGATTAGACAACATTTTTAGCTAATTGATCCTACTTTATTGGCTTGGTACCTAACATCCTGTTCTTCAAATTTGATATATAATTATATATGTTACGACTTATGTGATTCATGGTGTGAGATGAATGATATAGAATAATAGTGACCCACAATAAATATCATCTGTCTCCTAGACTCGGATACTATTTATTTTCTGCCAAGTTCGAAATTGTTTCATATTTTTGTACTTGCTGGCATTCTTTGTTCATAGAAGATATATATACATACATATATAGATGTGCACAATTTTGAGTTTTATCTGAGAGTGAAATAGTATTAATTTGAGTTAGACTAGATTTTTGTCTTTAACCCATGTTAAAATTTAGTCACTTCTTACTTGTATCTGGATGTGGTTTATAAGAGCTGGTTTTAAGCCATTCTCCTTTTGACCTTTGGGAATGATGTGGGACAAGCATGGGGTTAGAACATTAGGTTTAGAAGCTTAAAAAGGGAGCACACTCAACGAGTTATACTCCAATATTGTTGTGGTTAGCAGTGAAGATGGGCCTTTTAAAAGATTTTTTTTGTTGATTTTTATGGTGAGAACATTGGGTTTAGGGCTTTTAGCAGGTGTAAAAAAAGGTTAGAGTTTAAGGCTCTAGGTAAGCAAGGAAAAGGGGACTTTGTGGGCTATTCAGCAGAACAGTAACTCGGGGTTGCTTGGGTTTCTTTTGTGGAGAAGCTTTGATTGATTAAAAGAAAGAAGGAGACTAGGATTTGAAAGATAGGATTTGTAAGGGTAATAAAGAGGTTAAATATTGTTTAATTATAGAATTTTGGAGTTAAGAGAAAGTGCAGAAAATAAAGAAAATAAGTTAGGCATCACTCCTAGGTTCCATTGGTATCACACCAAGGATAAAATTGCATTACACCATCCCCAAAAGAGCATAATTGCTAGAAGATTCTCTAGAACATCTTCTCTATTGAATTGGAAGCATTACAAAACTAATTTTAGACATGTATGTAATCCTAAACTCTAGTAAAGACTTTGAGTAGTAAAACCCAGTATAAATCAACTATAGCCCACAAATGAGACCCACCATCAAAACTTGATCTAAGGGATGACCTATGGCTCACAATTACAGAGGTAGGTTTTCTTTCTTTCTTTTTGCTTGGATAGCAGCTTAGGGAGCTATATTGTCCATAGATAATTGCCAAGAGAGGCTCTCACTTGACAAACCGTTGTTATGTGTGCAAGGAGGATATGGAGATGGTTGACCATCTTTTAGTTCATTGTGTAGTGGTGAGCGACTGGTGGAACTTCTTCTTCTTCTTCTTTTTTCCTATCTTCGGTTGTTCATGGGTGATGCCAACTTCTTTGCTAGGGTGGATGTAAGGTTAGGAAGAGGTTTGCTTGGTATGGAGAATGGTTGCTTTGTGCTTAATGTAGAGCCTATGAAGCCTATGGAGGGAGTGAAATAGTAGGATTTCTGAGGGGACTGAGAAAGCCCATTTTATGTTGGAAGATAGCTTTTTTTGGCTCATACAATATTCAAAATTAATGATTCTCGTATACTTACATTAGAGTTTAATTTAAAATTATATTAAATTTGGTCGCGGGGATATAAGAGGCCTAAAAGAGCTAGTGGATGGGAAAGGGACTCTCAATAGATAGAAAAAAATAAAAAAAAAAGGAAAAAAAACATAAATCATAAAGCATAAGCTAATTTATGATATTTTCATGTGAGTGCTGAGTGCTGAGATGGAATAATGTCATTGGTTTTCCTAGACCATTGGCGTGATGGATCATTCTTATAGACTTTAATTGCTTCTGCCTTTAAAATCAAATAAAGATTAAATTTAACATGTTAGTTTAACCAAAAACAAAAATATCTAGTGTGTCACACACAAACACACACACACTAGGTGACCGACCAACTATCTAGTGTGTCACATGTTTTATTAAAGAAAAAAAAATAAAAACTTTCGCAAAGTAGCTGCGACTCTGTAAAAAACCTTACCGTTTGATTTTTTTTTTTTTTTAGGGGTTACTTCGTGAAAAAAAAATTATGATAATTGTTTTGTAAGTTACCAATTGCATTTATGTAAGCCTAGCCCCGTTCAGGAGTCATTTTCATCACATGTGAATCTTGTCACAAAATTTATTCGCGATTGGGCTCGAGTGTATGAAAATCGATTCTTGAATTGTCCAAAGAGGACAGTTCGGGAATGCATAAATCTGCATTGCAATCAATAGCTACTGATGCTTGAATATTGCACTATGACAAAATTTCAGCACGGTCTCCTATTGTTCTCTGGGTATATATTTAGGCGTGCTAACGTCTATCTCGTATACTTGGAGAACCATGGGGAGATGCTGTCGAAATTTTGTCCGAGTGGAGTCAAGCATTTGATTTGCTGCTGATTGCAATGTAGATTGTGCATTCACGAATGAGATAGGACCACCTTACCCTTTAGAGAAAAGTTTGAGGTGATAGGATTCATGTTTCATATTTATAATGAGTATCATTTTTGACTTGTATTAGGTAGACAAAAATGGATAAAAGTTGGATGGACTTGAGGGGCAGGCATTTGCCAGGGTATGTGAAGGGGATCAAAGATTTCATTGAGTTTACTCATTCATCTGCAGATGGGAGAAATAGGATAAGATGTCCATGTAGGAGGTGCAATAATAGGGATTATATGCACATAGATAAGGCCAAAGAGCACCTACTCCAACACGGGATGGATAAGAGGTATACGTGTTGAAAATTTCATGGGGAACACCGTGACGTACGAGTGGTATTTGAGGATGAAGAAGAAAACGACGATGATGACTTTGGTGATAATATTGGGGTTGGTTATGAAGGCTTGCCACAAATGCTGGCAAACTTGCAGGGGGCTACAACTGGGGCGAGTAGTCACAGGAGTGACACAGGACAATCAGAAGCGATTGAGTCCTTGTTGAGGGAAACAAGGTAGCCGTTATATCCGGGTTGTGATAAGTTTTCGAAACTGGACTTTCTTATGAAACTCCTTCATATTAAGACCATCAACCGATGGAGTAGCAAATCATTTAATATGGTCATTGAATTGATTAAAGCAGCGCTTCCTACTAGGGAAACCCTTCCGAAATCATATTATGAGGCGAAAGAATATTAAGAGATTTGGGCATCGGGTATATTCCCATACATGTTTGCAAAAATGATTGCATGTTATTTTGGAAGGAGACTGAACAATGTAAGGAGTGTACAGTGTGCCACGAAGCCAGGTATAAGCTGAATGAAGGAAAGAGCAAGACAATTTCGCACAAGGTGCTGAGATATTTTTCCTTAAAACCTAGACTACAAAGGTTGTACATGTCTCAGAAGACGACAGAAGATATGCGATGGCATAAGGAGAAGCGTGTTGCTAAGGAAAATGTATGTAGGCATCCGGCAGATTCTCAAACTTGGGCTGAGTTTGATACAAATCACGAATGGTTTGCAAATGAGGCGTGTAATGTACGACTTGGGCTGGATAGCGACGGTTTCAATCTATTCGGTGACATGAGTAATGCCTACAGCATATGACCGGTGTTGCTTGTTCCGTATAACTTGCCACTGTGAAAATGTATGAAAGAATCATTTATCTTCATGTCGTTGCTTATTCTAGGGCCGAAATCTCCTGGTAATGAAATTGATGTGTACTTACGTCCTTTAGTGGATGAGTTAAAGGAATTGTGGGAGGTGGGAGTGGAGGCATACGACGTCTCTAAGAATGCGACATTTCAATTGCATGCAGTGTTACTGGGGACCATAAATGACTTTCCAGCATACGGGAGCTTGTCTGGGTGGAGCACTAAGGGATATCTGGCATGTCCGGTTTGTAATAAAGATGCATGTTCCCTATATTTGTCTAATCGAAAGAAGATATGCTACATGTGTCATCGTCGTTTTCTACCGCCATCACATGGTTGGCGAAATTGGTAGAAGCAGCTGTTTGATGGAAAAATTGAGCGTAGATTGTCACCTCAATTGTTGTCTAGCAAAGACGTGTTGGCGCAATTGGCACTCATCCAACCAGTGAGTTTTGGGAAGATACCGGGTACTAAGAAGAGGAAGCATACTAATGTGGAGTTAAATTGGACGAAGAAGAGCATATTTTTTTATTTTCTGTACTAGGAGACCCTTAAGTTGAGGCACAATTTGGATGTTATGCACATCGAGAAGAACATGTATGATAATGTATTGGGAACTTTAATGAACATTGAAGGGAAGACGAAGGATATAGTTAAAGCCCAATTGGACCTGCAGGAGCTAGGAATACGGAAGGAGCTGCACCTAATATGTAGCGGTGATAAATATATCGTGCGTTCTGCACAGTATACGTTATTATCCGCAGAGCGAATGAGGATTTGCGAGTGGTTTAAATTGGTGAAGTTTCTAGATGGACACGCATCGAATATATCTCGGTGTGTAAATGTTATAGATGGAAAAATATCCGGATTGAAAAGTCATGACTGCCATGTCCTTTTACAACGACTTCTTCCGGTTGCACTACGTGGATATTTCATCGATGACATATCAACTACATTGACTGCGCTGGGCTGCTTCTTTAGAGAATTATGTGCGAAGACGTTGAATTTGGAAGTATTGGAAAAGCTCGAAAAGGATGTTGTGATCTTCTACAAGTTGGAAAAGATTTTTTCTCCAGCTTTCTTTAATGTAATGGTCCACCTAGCTGTGCATTTGCTTCATGAGGCGAAAATTGGCGGACCTGTCCAATACCGTTGGATGTATCTAATAGAAAGGTACATTTAATTTTATGAATTGTGTTATCTATTCATCCTAACTATTTTAATGTATAACTAATTAATTATTAAAATAGATATTTGCACACATTGAAGTAATATGTGCGTAACAAAGCACGATCGGAAGGGTCAATTATCGAGGCTTACGTTGATGCTGAATGTCTCACCTTTTGATCTATGCATCTTGAAGATATTGAGACAAGGTTTAATCGTCAAGAGCAAAATTATGATAGTGGTCCACGGCAACAACAAACTGGCCTTGCGATGTTTAATCAGAATGTGCGGCCAATAGGTTCTCGTATATATGAATTATGTCATCCTCAAGAGTTGGAAAAAGCCCACTACATTGTGCTCAACAACTACGATGAGACATTGCCATATTTTAAGTAAGTTTATCGAAATCATTGCAATACTACGTTACATATAACATATCTCATTTTATGTAGTGAGCATACGATCGATCTTTAGAGATAACATGTATCAAGGTCTAATCTAGAGCAAAGAGAACAAAATTTGTTTCTAAAGTGGTTCGGAGAACGTGTAAGACAAGGTTTCAGTTTATTGTAATTGTATTACTTTATGCATTTGTATTCAATTAATTTTGTACTTGTATTGAATTAATAAATGAAGCTATTACGCCACCAACAATCTCCTGAGGCATACGATCAATTATATTCTTTGGCATGTGGTCCTGATTAAAGGATATCCCGCTACACCGATTTAATTATTGATGGTGTTCGATTTCACACGAAAGAACGTGAGGTTAGTCGACGAACACAAAATAGCGGGGTCCTTGTTTAGGGAGATGGTGACGCAGGACAAACTGTAGAGTACTATGGTGTTTTACAAGACATCATACAGTTACATTATTGCTACGGTCATTCTGTGTATATTTTTAAATGTGATTGGTGGGATGTAAGTAGTAAGAAGACTAGAATGCAGATCGATAAACACTTCATAAGTGTTAATACGTCACGTGCGACATTTAAAGATGATCTGTATGTTTTGGTATCTCAAACAAAACAAGTTTTCTATTTGAAGGACACAAAAATAAGAGGTGATTGGCATGTTGTCCAAAAAATAAAAACTAAAAATGTTTATGATGTCCTAGAAGTTAGCAAGAGAGATGAAGAGTTGGAGAGGATTGAGAAGGCACTATAAGAAGAGTCTCAAACTGCCCACGATGGTGTTGTCCAGCATGATCAGGAAGATGTTACTTTGTATCGGTTGAATAGAACTGATGTAGAACCAGATCATGTCGTAGCTTCCGACGT
Source organism: Nyssa sinensis (assembly GCA_008638375.1). Lineage (NCBI taxonomy): Eukaryota > Viridiplantae > Streptophyta > Magnoliopsida > Cornales > Nyssaceae > Nyssa > Nyssa sinensis. Next base: position 18,867,352 of record CM018038.1, read on the forward strand.
CACCAATACCACACAATTAGATCTGAGGGATGCAACGTTCATTAATGATGATGATGACGAGGAAAGTGATTTTGATGATGAGACATTGATAGAGTATTGTACCGAGAATGAAGAAAATTCAAGTTCTGGTGATGATACAGACTCAGATGAATAATTGTAATAAGTGTTATATGTGTTAGGATCAAGTGTAATGGATTTTTAATTTTATGATGTAATGGATATTCAATTTTATGATGTAATGGATTTTAATTTTTATGATGTAATGCAATTTACTTTTAAACTTTCTTTTTAGATATGGTTGGACTAGGCTCACATAGACGCACAACCCTGGCGAACCCATCGACCCTTTCCCCTTCCTCTGCAGGGTCGACCGATCCTGCCATTGATGGTATGCATAGTTCCAATTTGTATTAATGATTATATAAATATGGTACCAATTGTTCCTATTTTATTTTTCTAAAGCTTCGGCCACCACCTCTAGACGAGGGCGTGATAGGTCGAAGAATCGGAGTTTGCAGGCTCAAATGGAGGCAGCAGGGGGCTCGCGACTTCGGATTGAGCTACCTGAGGGCTTGCTGAAGCCCGTTGGTGGGTGGGCACAGCAATTCACCACAGAGGTCGGCATCATTTGCCGACTACGCGCCCTACTCCAAATTAGTGACTGAAGTTTTGTCATTGAGGAAGAGCGACGGGATATTCATACGCATATCCTGGATGTCTTTTGTTATTGTGTTGAACTAAATTTTAGCATATCTAATGCCGTAATGTTTTGACAATGACATGCTTTATAGGAGAAGTTTGACATCGATCTCCATTTACCTTACATAGCAAAGGCAGTGGACCGTTACCTGGGAGTCCGTTTCAGAGACTATCGACACTGGCTCCACATGCACTACGAGGCGGAGGTAGCAGCAGGTAGAGAGCCCCGCGACAAACCTTACAGGGAGGTCACGGTGGAGGATTGGATGTTATTGTGTGACCAGTTCGCTAGTGATGCATTCTAAGTAAAAATTGTCAAAATTACTTTTATTGTCTGATAAATCGTTATCATTTATTCTAACCTTCTTTGTTTTGGCCAAGTCTAGGAACTTAACAGGAACAATAGCGAGAGCAGAAGCAAGCAAAAGGTGACCCACTATGGTGGATCACGTTCTTTTGTACAGTATAAGCATGATATAGTAAGTTAATAAATGTATCAAGTTCTTATTGTATAATCTATTCATAAAATCAATCTTCATAAGCTACTATTTATTTGCTCTAGGGAGACCAAGAGACCAGTGCACCACCCAGCCCCATTGATTTGTGGCACAAGACACACTACAACCCCGAGAAGGGTTGGACTGGGCCTGAAGCACAGCAGCTTTATGTAAGTTTTTATGTAACTTGCTAGAGTATTACTAATTTAATATTAATCTAAAGTTATAAAAGTAGTAACATATATTTATGTTTTTATAGGAGGAGATGGTCCAGCTACGTGCTCAACCGATAGCTGATGGTCAGGATTGGCCAACCGATGACTAGATACGGGAGACTGTTCTGGGCAAAAGGCGTAGCTATGTGCGTGGCTTAGGGAATGGGATGGCGCCGATGGCATCATCCTCTACCGTTGAGAGCGATGTCAGGTTTCACGAGGCCACCCAGAGAGCTGAGGCGGTTTCGCAAGAGAATGTAAAGCTACGGCAGAAGATGACGTCAATCGAAGAGCGCCAAACACAACTAGAGGCTCTTGTGTAGACGATGCTCAGCCAATAGGGAGGCTCTGTTCAACCTTGGTAAGTTTTTAAAATTATATACTTTGGTAGATTTATTATTTATAAAAAATGTTACGTAAAAATAAAAAAATATAGTTGCAGGAACTTATTTAATTTCATCGGTTCGAATGACCATTAAAAACTTTTGCAAATTTCAGCTCTAAAAAGGCCCATTTGGGGTTTTGATGGACCAAAATGCCGGATATTGGACTAACTACACCAAAACCCCATCACATATCTCACAAATGATAAAATAGACTTGCACGAACTTACGGCACTTAGTTCGGATGCTCGGTTTGAAACTTTTGTAAGTTTCTGCTCTAAAAAGGTCCATTTTGGGGTTTTGACAGACCAAATGCCGAATATCAGCCTAACTACACCGAAACCCCATCACACACCTCACAAATGATAAAATAGACTTGCACAAACTTACGGCACTCGGTTCGGATAACCAGTTTCACACTTGTGTAACTTTTCACTCTAAAATATCTCTTTTGGGGGTTTTGATGGACCAAAATATCGGATATCAGCCTAATGACCCCGACACCCCATCACACACCTCAAAAATGATAAAATAGACTTGTACGAACTTACGACACTCAGTTCGGATGCCCGGTTTGAAACTTTTGCAAGTTTCTGCTCCAAAAAGGTCCATTTTGGGGTTTTGACGGACCAAAATGCTGGATATCGCCCTAAATACACTGAAACCCCATCACACACCTCACAAATGATAAAAAATACTTGCACAAACTTACGGCACTCCGTTCGGATCACCGGTTTGAAACTTATGAAAGTTTCAGCTCCAAAAAGGCCCATTTTGGGGTTTTGAAGGACCAAAATGTCGGATATCGGCCTAACTACACCAAAAACCCATCATACACCTCACAAATGATAAAATAGACTTGCACGAACTTACAGCACTCCGTTTGGATTATCCATTTCAAACTTATGCAACTTTTCGCTCCTAAAATGCCTAATTTAGGGTTTTGACAGACCAAAATGCCGGATATCAGCCTAACTACCCCGAAACCCTATCACACACTTCAAAAATGATAAAATAGACTTGCACGAACTTACAGCACTCGGTTTAAATGCCTGGTTTGAAACTTATGTAAGTTTTAGCTCCAAAAAGGCCCATTTTAGGGTTTTGACAGACCAAAATGTCGGATATCAACCTAACTACACCGAAACCCCATCACACACCTCAAAAATGATAAATTATACTTTCATGAACTTACGACACTCAGTTTGGATCACTGGTTTGAAACTTATGCAAGTTTCAGCTCCAAAAATGCCCATTTTGGGATTTTGACGGACCAAAATGCCGAATATCAGCCTAAATACACCGAAACCCCATCACACACCTCATAAATGATAACATAGACTTGCAAGAACTTACGGCACTCGGTTCGGATCACTGATTTGAGACTTATGCAAGTTTCAGCTCCAAAAAGACCCATTTTGGGGTTTTGACGGACCAAAATGTTGGATATTGGCCTAACTACACCGAAACCCCATCACACACCTCAAAAATGATAAAATAGACTTGCACGAACTTACGACACTCTGTTCGGATGCCTGGTTTGAAACTTATGCAAGTTTTTGCTCCGAAAATGCCCATTTTGGGATTTTGACGAACAAAAATGTCGGATATCAGCCTAACTATCCCGAAACCCTATCAAACACCTCAAAAATGACAAAATAGACTACCACAAACTTACAGCAATCAGTTCGGATCAGTGGTTTGCAACTTATGCTACTTTATGTTGTTCTTATTATTTATGCATGCAAAAAAAAAAAAATTATTCACATTTTATGTTCATATATACTTAATAATTGTTCTAATATATATCATTTGATCTTTATTTTAGATTGATCGGGATTATTGTGCCACCATCTTTATGTTTTGCATCCGAACTTGTTATTTTTATTTATTTATTTTTCTTTTCATGGACATCTGTAGTTACATTTTTTGAGACAATTTTTTATTTTTTTATTTATTGTTAAATTTTACTTTTTCAAATGTACATAATTAGTATAATATATATATATATATATATGAATGTATTTTTCTTTTTTAATATATTCATTTCAGAATGCTTGAATTTCATTGTATATCAGGATGATTGATACAGGTTTAAATAGAAATAAAACAACAAATAAAACAAAGCAAATATGATTTAAAAAAAAAAAACACTTTTTAGCAACGCACACACATGCATCGCTAAAAATAAAGAAATACATTTGTAGCGACGCTTTACATTCGTCGTTAAAGAATGCAATAGACTATTAGCGACGCACATAATGCGTCGCTAAAGGTTACCATTAGTGATGCCTACATTGTGTGTCGCTAAAAGCTACCATTAGTGACGCACACTGTGTGCGTCACTAAAGGTTATCGTTAGTGACGCCCACATTGTGTGTCGCTAAAAGCTACCATTAGCGACGTATACTGTGTGCGTCGCTAATGATAGCTTTTAGCGACGCTTTTTCCGCGTCGCCAATGGTAGCTTTTAGCAACGTACCTTGCATCCGTGTATATTTTCTGCAACGTCCATGACCAATTATTAGCAACGCTCGATGTGCGTCGCTAATAGTTACCTTCAACGACGCTCAAAAGGTGTGCGTCGCCAATACTATTAGCACCACGTCCTTTTACAACATATTTAGCGACGCCCCTTTGTGCGTCGCTAAAAAGATTTAGCGACACACATTGCCACTATTAGCAACGCACGCGTGCGTCTCTAATAGTGGTTTTTCTTGTAGTGACAATTATGGCAGCCACAATTCGACTAGCTACATAAACACACACACTCTCATGGTGTAGTCTCTCGGCTCACGGCCTCTTTTTTCAATCACCACTTATTATTTTTGTGGCTTACAACTCAATATGACAAAAATCTACATATATATAACATTGACTCTAAGTCCTATATTAATTAGGATATCTAATCCTATACAAACTAGTATATCTTATTTAACTATAATCAGAAAACTAATTCTCATTAAAATATTAATCCAACTATAATTAAGATTATCCAAAAAAAAAATTAAATATTATTAATACTCAATAAATTAAATTAAAAAATTTCTTAAAATTTATGAATTTTGTTTAATTGAAATAGGGAGGGTTCTGAAATTTCTTCATCATCAAATTCTCTCTCCTCTTATATAAAATTTCCTAACTCAATTGACTCTCATCCGTCTGATTTCTCAACAAGGCCAATTAAACCTTGGCTTTTAATGCCCACTTTTGATAGATTTGAGTGGTTAGAAATGATGTCATCTGATATACCACAAAGTGACGAACCAGTTCCTATGTGACACGTGTGACTACGAAGCTCGGCCATTTAGAGCATACTCAGACGTTCGGCATTCAAAGCAAACTTACCCCCTTTTGTCCTTCAGAACTCACAGGCCTGAGCACACTGCCTTCAGAGCACTTGTAACACCCCAATTACTTAACCGGCATGTTTTGTATATGGGAAACTGTTTTGGGAATGAAATGTCGGGTTTAGCTAATTTAATGTCTATTTTTAATAGTGATAAAACTCGAATTAGCTAATTATGAAAAACTCGAGAAAATAAAAACCGACATTAGACCATAGTCAATGAAAGATATTCTGAGTAGGAAGTGACAGAAAGAAACCGCGCTGAAAAAGGAGTTACGGATTGAAAGTTAAGGCCAAAATAGTGAAACTGGAATTCCGCGACAACCAAACAGGGCCTTAACCAGAAAAATATGAGAAAATGGTCATTTGGGAGGCCAAGGGGAATTGAACCCTTGACCTACCAAGGTGAGCAATTTTGTTCCAAAAAGTTACCAACTAGGCTGTTGGTTACTTTGTGCATATATACACCAATATATGTATATAACCTATAATCTTGCCCAAGCCACCACCCAAATTGGCCAATGGCCTTGCATGCATTCCCTTCATCATAGCCCTCCATCACCTCAATCAGGTCAACACCCACTAACCCCACTAAGGGCAGAGATACACTCATATATATGTATATGTGTATAGCCCTATATGTATATAAACCTATAATATATAAATGCCATAACTTGCATCAAATTCTCTCTTTAGAGAATTCTGAAATTACAGAGACTGTGTAAACTGTGTGTGTACGTGGGGTTTGGTGAGAGTGAGAGTGTAGAGAGAGAAGGAAAGGAAACTTTGCATGCAAGGGCATTGAGGAAGATTGGCCATTTGGAGTGCAAGTGGAGACTTGAGGACTACGGTGCATAACCTGAGAAGGTTTTTGAGAGACTGAACTGAGCCAAAGAGAATAGATAGCCACTGTTGAAGGTAATACTCAAAATTATCTTCATTTTCTTGATTTTAAATTTTGAATTGTTTAGTGGATCTGCTACGGGTATAGACTGCATGCATGATTAAATCTTGATCCTAGGAATTGTTCTGAACATGTTGCATGGTTTAGAGGTCTCGGATAGGTCATGTAACCATGAAACCCGAAGGAAACCTCCATTGATGAAGCTTGAAAAACCAGGTCTGATTCGACCATAACCGTGTAGGATTTTACATGTTGAGACTTGAAATAGACCCTAAGAAGATCTCAAACATCTACCTACGCGACCCTAGAACACTGTATAGCCCCACGAAATTGGAAATGAACCTACGGGTCAAAAATGCAATCCGTCAATACATGCAACTAAACTGAAAAATAAAGATGGGGGCTCGATCCTTATGACCTGTAGATCACGTGTCTTCAAAAAGCACATGAAATGGTTGAGAAATGAGGGTTTAGTATCGAGTTGCAGGCACGGTTTATGTAGTTTACCCCCACTGGTTGAGATGATATCTTGTTGGTTTATGAATGCCAAATTGATGGAAATCACATTTACAGCACATCTGGGTGAAAAATAGAGAGAAACCGTGTCCCAAACATCACGAAATAGAGAGTAAAAATCTGCAAAAATTAGGGCAACACTGAGGCAGTTATTGGGGAAGACAGAGTTGACTCGACCGAGTCAAGTCGAGTTGGCCTAGTCGACTAGGACACGTGTCTGTCCAGGAGACGGCCACCACATTAATTAAACTGCGTCGTTTTGGGTAACTGGTTTTTAAATTATTTTAGGGCTGACGTCACCATGACGTCAGCAATGTAACAGAACCGGTTAGAATCGGACTGAACCGGACCGGTTCAGTTGCAAAGAGACTGAACCCTTTAGTTCAGTTTTGAACTTTTAAAAATTTACAAACTGACCCACACTGTTTGACAGAATTATACTAAGGCCCAGATTTTGAAAATCTTATGCAATTATACCCCTGAAAAATTAAATAAAATAATAAAATAATTATTTAATTATTTTATTAACAGGGGATAATTACCATATTGCCCCTGGACTTTAAACAAGTCAAACGAAGTCCGAATTTAAAAATTGAATAGTGTAATCTTACTATTTCGGGCATTCCGGACTAAATGGTGGAGTCCGATTTGTGAAACCAAGTCCTGAAAAATACAGATATGTAAAGGGTAAATGACCGTACTGCCCCTAATGACACATAAGGCCAAATTACACTGAAAGATAGTCCATTTTAACTATGTTGGACATTCCGGACTCAATGGTGAGGTCCGTAATAGCAAATAAAGTACCGAAAAATACAACATATGAAATTACCAAAATACCCCTGACACTGTACAAGGCCCAAATGAAGTCCGATTAAAACGGAATTAATACCAGTAGTAGACTTGACACCTGTGAGATTGTATACATGACTAAATGACGCATCCGAGACAGAAATTATGTGACGACAAAATGATCGAAATACCCCTGATGTACCCGAACCCAGATTTAAAAGCCGAGAGAGTCTAAATTGACTTTCTTCGACCTTCCGAACTCAATGGTTAGGTCCATATTATGAAAATCAGAACCGATAAATGTGTGAAAACACTGAAACCCTAAGCCAAATACTTAAGAGGTAAGACCTATGAACTAGCCACTATAAGTTAGTTCCATGAAACCCATCATAGGGTAGACTTACTCAGTCTAAGGTCATGAGTTGATAAATCTCTATGAATTGTTTTAGGCTTAAGGAGAAAAAGAGGAAGGCTCTATTCATAGCTTCAAACTCAAATATTGAAGGTGAGTAACTTCTGACACTGTTTAGTTACTGCTCCTTGATCTGCTAAATTGTTTCGGCTACCATATGTTTTAAATTCAATCGTTTTAAATGCATGCTTTTATCACCGATGACATGGTTTTAGTTTCTCAAATGATTAACTATACTTCTGATTGATACGCTAGCATTCTGAACCGTTATTCTGTTTTGATCTATTGAGCTTGTCTTGGATTATTTGAACTATTAATTCCAAACTGATTTAATTAACCATGTGATTTAAGCAAAGATTGAATTCGAAACTCTTACCTAGATATCTGTGTTACTCACTGGGCTTTTTAAAGCTCATTCCATTATTAATAATTTCAGGGAAACTCTCAGATGGACAGGTTTAGTAGGTCCAGGACTTAGGGAGAAAATGTTGGAGACCCCCAGATAAAATGATAATCCATTTTTGTGAACCTATACCATTTTTGTACTTTTTGTGTAACTGATCAGATTATGACTTTTGTAGTGAAAACTGTTTTGTAATCTTGATTAAGATAGGACTGACTATGATGTATCCTGAATGCTCTGCCAAGTATATATGTATGCATTCTCTTGTGAAAATTCGCTGCTTAAATTATATATGTCGAATGCATTATGCTTGGGATCTATAACGGAATGGCCTGTGGTTAGGATTACCGTCGGGGTTTTGCTTTCAAAAAAAAAAAAAAAAACTGATAAAACCCGATGGGTGCCTAACTGGCCTTGTCACGTGCCCCAAATCCGCACAGGGTGGGTCTGGGGGATGTGACAGCACTCCCCAGGGTTCAAAGCTCATCACCGCCTTAACACCCCACCGAGCAAAGGATAAGGAAACTGCCACTCACAGATATCTCTCAAGCACAGTATCCAACATAGTAACTGCCATTCTCCGATAATCAAATCCCTATATTTATGGCTCCAAGTCTTAATCAACTAAGGAAATCTCTTGCCTATAAATAAAATTCTAAGGTGCGCCTCTTATTTTATGCTCATTCTTTGGCTTATATTATAGTTTTTCAATTCAGTTTTATTAACTTAAGCATCGAAGCGGCTATCGTCAGAGTCAATCCGGTGACCCTCTGATCTTCTTTTTGAGTGTTTTTCAGGGAATAGAATTCAGTATTCATACCAGTCAAAAAATGCATCATCATCATCTAAAAGTTACTGAGATCTTCTCATCTAAAATAATGAAGTCAGGACATGAAAAAACCTTGTGTAGATAGTGTAGATGTTTAATCTAGTTAGATTGGATTGATCTCACTAATTTTTCATGTGATTTCTCATTAATCCCACGATTTACAAAGTTCTGTAATGTAAACACGAGAAATGGATGCTGAGCCACGATCTCGCCGCAGCTCTGCATTTCTCTCATTGACCGGAAGTGATCCAACAGGCATCCAATGGACGAGAACAAGATTCATGATTTCGGTAGATGGGCGAGAAGTGGATTTGGGATTTGGGGTGGTTGAGATGGGTGTAGATACAAGATTTATATACACATGTATGTATGAACCAAAATCTTATAAAGATTAGATCCATTTATATAATGCATGTATATACCCAAATTTTTTCAAACTAGAGCTTGAATTTTTGCATCTTGAATTTATGAGTTTTCATCTTAGAGCTTGAAGCTTTAGCAGTAAAAATGGAGATGAGTGCAGACAAAGGGGGGCATTGGCGGTAGTGGCAGCAACGTCAAGTCTCAGGACGGTGCCTAAGTTGAGATCACATTCGACTTCAGTGACGACACCATAGCAGTTCACAGTGTTAAAACGGTCGATGAAATTGTGTCGTCGGCAGTGAGAATTGAGAAATGCTTCGTCGCCGATCAGGCAGATCAGTGTGTGTAAGGGCTTGTTAGAAGAGAGAAAAAAATATCTTAATTTTTTTGACAGAGTAATATTGGTATTTATAAAATTAAAAAATATCCTAATTCATTTATAATCCAAACGTTTTGAAAAAAAAAATAGTTTTTCTATTTTAAACAGAAATAAAAAAAAAAAAAAACAAAACAGAGAACTCATTGAATTGGGTGTGGTAGAGTCAATTCAAGCCACTCTTACCAATAGTTTGCTTATTCAAGTCACTCTCACTAATTGTTTGCTTTTCTTCCATTTTTCATTAAATACATAAAATGATTGTATCATTGTTATAAGTATCTGAATCAGACTACTTCAACTGGAAACCAAGCACTAAATCAATCTGATTCAATTGAAATACAAAATGGAACCAGTACAACCTTCTAAGAAATTAATGGCAATCTAGATAAAGAAATGTACATAGAACAATCAGAAAAATTTGTTCTTCTTGGAAATAAAAAGAAAATTTATAAATTAATTAAATCGTTATATGAATTAAAACAGACTCTAAAATAATGATAGTCTAGATGAAGAAGTATACATGGAACAACCAGAAGAATTTGTTTTTCTTGGAAATGAAAAGAAAATTCACAAATTGGTTAAATCGTTATATGGATTAAAACAGACTTTAAAGTAATGGTATGAAAATTTTGATTATGTAATTTTGTCCCATGATTTTAAGTATAACAATACTGATAAATGCATTTATTCTAAATTCACTAATAGCTATATATAGTGTTATTATTTGTCTTTATACAGATGACATGCTTATATTTGGAACTAACATGGATGTTGTACAAGAAACTAAAAAGTATTTAACTTCTAAATTTAAAATAAAAGATTTTAATGAAGTTGATACTATTTTAAGGATCAAAGTAAAGAAATATAGTCAGGGTTATGCTTTGAGTCAATCTCATTACGTTGAGAAAATAATTCTTAAATTTTAGTATTTGGGAATGAAAGAAACAAATACCTCATATGATTTATCATTTAAAATGACAGAGAATTCTGGCAGGGTAGTTACACAGTTACAATATGTTAGTGCAATTGGTAGCTTAATGTATGCAATGCATTACAAAAGGCCTAATATTTTATTTACAGTTTGCAAACTTTCAAAATATACAAGTAATTCAAGTACGGAACATTAGAAAGTTATTAGTAGAATCCTTGGTTATTTTAAAAGAACTATTGGACTTGGATTAGTTTATACAAATTTTTCAGCAGATTTTTAAGGGTATACTAATACTAATTGGATTATTAGTTTAAATGATGATAAGTCCACGTCTAGTTGGTTTTTATCTAGAGCTATATCATGAATTTCAAAGAAACAGACGTGCATCTCATAGAATGAATTTATTGTCTTAGCAGCAGTAGCAGGCGAAAAAGTAGAATAACTAAAAAATCTATTTATTAGATATAAAGTTGTGGCTATAATCGATACTAGTCATTTCTTCGTACTGCGATAGTGAAACTACTATATTTAGATGCTAATGGGTACTTAGATTCTAGAATTTATTTCTTAGTTTAAGATTTTTTTTGCTAATTGAAATCAAAGAATTAACTAATTTGTTTCATCCAAAATGAAAAAAAAATAGTCATCTTATAAAAATTATATGTCATTTCTTATCAAAGAAAAAACAAGATTAAGTAAGTCTATACACTCAACATAATTATAAAAGTCCTGATTATCTATACACACGCATAACACACATATCCTGGTCACATGAAGCAAGTAATTAAATTAAAAGTTAAATGGTTCCATATAATCAAGTGATCACTTTCCATTATTCCCATAATATGAAATTATTCTATTGTCCCATGATATGCAAGTCATGTGATTTGGTCATGGTTACTTATTGGCTAAGATGGTGTAAGCAAACTATAAATTGGACAATCAGAATCATCTGATAGATTTATCTCCACTTTAGCCTTCTAATCCTAAAAACAAATAGTGCAAATTTATTGAAATGAGAATCAACTAGGCTGTCGCTTGTGCTCACTGGTTCATTGGATGATGCTTTCTCAACTTGCAAGGTGGTCCCACAGAAAGTTGACACCAAGGTTAAATAGGATAATGACTAATTAATTTTATGTTAATCTATATGTTTAGTAAATTTATTTATTTGTCTATTGGCATGGCATCTTTGTTGCCTCATTCGATATTTTATTTCTCTTCTGGTTTTTTTTTTTTTTTTTTTTTTGGGGGGGGTGTGCAACCAATCTTGTCCAAATGCACAACAAATGATTTATCTCCACTTTAGCCTTCTAATCCTAAAAAAAATAGTGCAAATTTATTGAAATGAGAAGTTAGAGCACTCAGAAGTAGAAACCGCAAGCAAAAATGTGAGAAAAAGGTAAGCAACTTAGTTCTGTTTTTAATTTTTTAACAAGCATAAATGATAAATTGGATTGTATGGTTTTAAAGAGCATGAAAATGGTAAATTTTGGAAGAAACCGCAGCCCATTTGGTGAAGAAATGAGTGAGAAAAATTAAATTGAAAGTTGAAGGATAATTCCGGATCATTGGATTTTAGATCGATTTAGCTTATTTTATGAACGGAGAATTATTGCCTATCGGTGCAGCAGCTTGTAGGAAAGATTTGGGCTCAAAACAGTGGCTCAAAAGCCATGAAATAGGAAAATTTTAGTTTGCCGGAAAACTGGGCAGCTCGTCGGAGTTGGTTGTAACTCCCTTTTCCGAGGCCTTCTAGTGTCGAAAATTGAATTCCGAGGGTAGATATGAAATGCCCATGAGGAGTAGAAGAGGAACTCATTGATTGGGTGTCAAAACGTCGCCAGAAAAAGGTTGTTGTTGCCTGAGAAGGTGACTGGCGCATGGTTGGAAGAACACGCAAGTGCGCTGTTTGTGTGGGAACTTTGGGCCACCGGTTTCGGTTGGGTCAACCCGCCCAACCACAACTTGGGTGATCCACTCATGAGTTAAAATTTTTTAAAATATTAAATTGGGAGTGTTTGGATGCAAGGATAGTAAATTGAAATTGGAATAGGAATAGCCTATCCAAGGTTTGGACTTATCCGCTATTTGGGTATTCCAAATTGGAATAAGACTTTCTGAAATAACAAATTGACCCAGAACTTATGATAATTTTAATTTGACCCACAGAATAAAATAATTAATTAAATATTAATTTAATTAATTAAAAATAAGAGAAATTACCAAAATGCCACTAAGTCAAAAAGGAGTCAAACGGACTTCGATTAAAGTAAACGAATAGTGAATTTTTATTATTTCGAGCATTCTGGACTCAATGATGGAGTTCAATTTGTGAAAAGAGGTCTTGAGAAGTAAGAACACGTAAAAATACAAAATGACAGTTTTGCCCTTTTTAGTACAAATGTCTGAATTAAATTCCGCGAAAGCCTAAATCAACTTTGTTCGACGTTCCGGATTCAATAGTAGAGTATATTCAAGTAAAAGAGATAGCAAGAGTAAAGAGACATAAAATTTGATGAATAGTATAGTTCATATAACTATAGACTGAGATACATTTTATGAATCATAGGAACGCCAAGAGGAAAGGAGAAGGCGGTTTGACCTTCTAGACAGATACAGAAAAAGGTAAGTAATATCTGATCTCTACATGTGATACTTCCAGCCATGTCAACAGTTTTTCATATATTACTTATTGTATTTCATACATGCCAGAAATTATTGAATCTACATTTGATATTATTCTATCTTGTGGAAAGTGTTTATTAATTTTCATATATCTTGATCATGATTTTGTACACTTGTGCATAGATACCTTGTTGTACACTTGTACTTAGGTCCGTGAGGGCCAGCCAATTATGTTCGTGGCAAACTCGTAACCTTAGCCTTCGAAAAGCTATAATTATGTATGTTGCCAAAATCCAGTTATGATTTCACTATACTCTTCGTGGAAAGTAGCATGATCCTGATATATTATTAGTGTCGGATTTGTGCTCAGTCACAAACTCTATCTAATGCTTATTATGACCTTCGGGTCTAGGGAACACCAGCTACATTGCTATGTGAGGCATGGAACGTAGAGTTACATTGTATACAGAGCTTAATATTATTCAGGTATCCTGGTTTGGAACTGAATATGAGCTTAGGGGGTATGCCGGGCCCCGAGTTAGTTGCATCTCCTTTTTGTTGATGTCACTATCATTATTGATTATTATAGCTTGATCATATTATTTCATTATGAATGATCATGAGATTACACAACTTTTATTGAGTGCATACGATTTATACTTGAGACAGCTCATGATTGTAGCAGTATGATATTATTAGTAGAGTAGATTTCATTGTTTTATCATTTGAGTTCCTACCATTTGATATTCTTTGATGAGTTCTATATTTCTTGACTGGCTAGCACATTTGTATTTATCCTAGTTCTTTTTGGATTGTGCCTTTCTATATTAACCTGTACACATGGCAGAGCAAAGAAGAATTACTTACTGAGCTTAAGTTAGCTCATCCCAAACTTACTAAATTATTTCAGGAAAGGAAGCTATAGAGGAGCAGTAGCAGTAGCAGTAGCAGTAGCAGTCTACTAGATAGCAGTGGACATTTTTGAGATAAATGTAATGTATAATATTTAGTACAGTCTTATAACTCTCCCATATCATCCACATCTTAAGGATGTAATGTATTAGACTTTTTAAAATCTGTATTTTGAGAACAAATATATATATATATATAGCATGCAACTTCATTAAGAGACTTCCGTTGTTTATGTTATGATATTTATTACATGTTAGTAGCACTGATCGTGTAGCAAATTTTAGTTCAGATGAGATCTGATTCGGCAACAATGTCGGGTTGGGGTTCGCGATTCGAGATCCGCAAAAGGTGGGTTTTAGGTCGTGACAACAGTAGTAGGCGAAAAAGCAAAATAACTGAAAAATCTATTTATTAGATATAAAGTTGTGGCTACAACCAATACTAGCCATTTCTTTGTACTGTGATAGTGAAACTACTATATTTAGAGCATCTAGCAAATGGGTACTTAGATTTTAGAATTTATTTCTTAGTTTAAGATTCTTTTCACTAATTGAAATCAAAGAATTAGCTAATTTGTTTCATCCAAAATGAAAAAAAAAAAGTTTAAACAATCATCTTATAAAAATTATATGTCATTTCTTATCAAAGAAAAAACAAGATTAAGTAAGAATATACACTCGACATAACTATAAAAGTCCTGATTACCAACACACACATAACACACATATCCTGGTCAGATGAAGCAAGTAATTAAATTCAAAGTTAAATGGTTCCATATAATCAAGTGATCACTTCCCATTATTCCCATAATATGAAATTATTATATTGTCCCATGATATGCAAGTCATGTGATTTGGTCATGGTTACTTATTAGCTACGATGGTGTAAGCAAACTATAAATTGGACAATCAGAATCATCTGATAGATTTATCTCCACTTTAACCTTTTCTGATCCAAAAGAAAAAAGATAGTGCAAATTTATTGAAATGAGAATCGACCAGGCTGTCCCTTGTGCTCACTGGTTTATTGGATGATGCTTTCTCAACTTGCAAGGTGGTCCCACAGAAAGTTGACACCAGGGTTAAGTAGGCTAATGACTAATTAATTTTATGTTAATCTATATGTTTAGTAAATTTTTATATTTGCCTTTTGGCATGGCATCCAGTCTTGATAAATTATTACAATTTTAAATATATTTTCATAAATTATTATTATTATTATTTTATGGTAGGCCATGATAAGGATCATTGGACGTCCTACACGAGTTGTTTTATTGAAAGGGAGAAAAGTCATAACTGGTATTGTCTAATAAAATTGTTGTTGAAAAGCGGGAGACAACTAGACGAGAAAACCATTGGAGAATTTGGTGGGCGGTTTTGTAGGAATAGAAACCACCAAACACTAATTTATAACAAAACCACTATAAGATTTTTCAAAAAAATTAGGTTTCGTTTATTTACATTATTAAAAATAAAATTTTAATTTTAAAATACGAAATACATATTTGATAAATTATTTATTTTTATTTTTTAAATTTTAAATTATTATATCTAAATATATTTTTATAATTTTTAAAAAATTAATTACAAAATTTTTAAAAATATTTTTAAAAAAATTATATCTGAATTACTATCCAAAAGTAATCTTAGTAAATCTTAATTTTTCAAAAATGGCAGGAACATCTACATTCATTCTTTGTACTCCATTTTTTTTTTTTTAAATGATTTAAAGTGTAAGAGAAGATAAGATGAGATATTAAAAATTAATAATCATATTTTATTTTAATTTTCTCACCTTTTAAGTCTATCATCACATAAATATAAAACTTATTATTATTCGGTAGGACTTATTCGTGAGTTTCACTACCTCTAAAAATATAAGTTACAAATGTGATGTCTATCTTTATTGAAATAAGAATAGCTCAATCCGGTCAAAAAATACCAAAATAAATTATGAAAATATGGTTTGGGTTTTTCTTTTCTTTTTTTGCACACTTACTTTTATGTATTTTGAAAATAAAAAATCAAAACACAATTTTCAAATTTTAGTTATTTTTTGAAAAAAAAAACTTAAAAAATATAAATGAAAAAGCAAAGGTGAGAAAACTTTTTAAACTTAATAGATGTTTGGTTGAATTGTGTGAAAGTGTTGATTAAAATAAGTAGTTGATTACAATAAACAATTTATGAAAAAAAATCATTTGAATGTAACAGTGATTATCACATACGAAAGAATAAAAATAATAAGAAAAGAAATAAAATGTCTAAATTTACTAAAATTACAAGAAATAGTTTACTAAATGGTATGGTAGAATTATATTGGTTATGTATAGATGAGATGATGTCACAATATTTGAGATTTATTTTTTAGTAAACTTTTTTTAAAAAAAAGTAGTATTGTTAAAAAAATAAAAAACCTAAATAATATTACATTATTTTACATAAACTTGATCAAATAAATATTAAAAAAACAACTTTTTACAATAACTTTTTTCAGTTTAAAAAATGTGTACCGTGCGGTATATATTGAATCCAATAAAATACACCCAAATGATTATTTTTAAGTTGAGTATTTAATTTTTTTGCTCAAGATATGTAATATAGAAGATATAAAAAAACTAATAGATATATCAAATACACAAATAATAAATTTTTTATGTTTTTTAAAATTTCTTTTTCAATAATCAATCTTTTTAAATCTATTATTCAAAATTTGAAACACTATTCTAAATATTTATCTATCTATTACTCCCTTCGTCCCGAATTAATAATTTTTTAAAAAAAAAATTAATTTTTTATTTTAAATAATTTTTTAATGTTTTTACACTTGATTAAGAGAATAAATTTATAAAACTAATCTTCATTTATATTGAGTATTACATTCATATTAAATTTGTAAGGATAATTTAAAATTTTTTTAATTATTTATATATTAATTTTTTAAATAAAATTTTTATTATAAGACATATTAAAATAAAATAAAGAACTTTTAATTATGAGTAATATATATATATATATATATATATATATACACACGCGGATATATGGCTTGGTGACTTTAGATGTAGCCCTTGATGGTGACAGCATCGTAGACTTTTCATTCAAACTTTTTTAAATCATCGTCTAAATATCGAAAAACAAAACTGAGAAACAGTAAACCCGGGATCAGAAATTCCAGGAACTAAAATCCGGTTTTGGCATCGCCTATTGTATTTTACTTTACCCAATAATAATTAAAGTTCAGTGAAACAGTAGAAAGAGAACTGGTTTTATTCAAACAAAACCACTAAAATATTCTATTAAAAAACCACTATATGGTAGAGTTTATCTTTATTTTTCTTTGTTCCATTCAAGGTATAAATACCCCCTCGGAGTAGTTCCATCTCACACCAAACAATTTTAAAGAGTTGTAATCATACTTCAAGATCGAAAGGTTTTATTTACATAGAATCTGATTATCAGATTGTTTCAGTTTGCGTTCATTTGTTTTTAAGAAGAAACAAAGAAAGAGATGTCGAGCACTGCTGGAAAGGTCATTCGTTGCAAAGGTATGAATATGATAGCCTATATATATCACCCAACTAATATTTCACATATATTTGTTTAAGGGGATCAAGTTTTTTCGGTTATATAGCTTGGAACTTTATTACCCATTTGTAGATATATTTCTGGTTGTGTTTGGTGTTTTTTTTTTTTTTTCTGGGTTCTTAGTTGAGTATACTAACAGCCAAAATAGTGGCAGTAAGAAAAAAAAATACTTTTGTTTTTCTAATTCTTTCTTTATCTTCACTTGAATCTCGAAGGTTGTTCAGAGACTTGGTTATTTAGCATTATGTTCTTCTACATCTGATTTGTAAGTTTATCAATACCAAATAAGTTCTTGAATAATTCATCTTTTCGTGGACTCTTGAATTTTATTTTATTTTTTTATTTTTGAATAATATTCCCTTATATATTTGATGTTTGGCCATCTCAGCAGTGACTCAACTTGGACTCAACCTTAAATTTATGTCAAAATCCTAAAAAAAAAAAATCCTCTCAAATCCATATCAAAAATTCATTTTTGCTCAAACTCAATCCGCAAAATACTATTCATGAACTCAAATCACTTTATCAAAGCTAAATTTAAAGTTTTAAAACAAGATGAGATTTTTTTTTTGGGATAAGATGGAATTTTTTCAAAAGACTTGAGCGGAGAATGTTAAACTCAAATGGAGCTTTTACTCAAATTTGAGTAAAAAATTGAGTGTCTGATGGAGATGGCCGTATATGGTATTTAATTTATTCAAATTTCAGGGGAGGGAATAAATTACAGTGAGTTTTCATAATATCAGATTCTTCAGATATTGATATTCCATTACTGATTGTAACTATATTGACAAAAGGCTTTGCTTTTATTCAATATAAATGGAGCTCTGAGAGATTTATTTTCATAGGATTTTTGCCAATCAGATTGACTATATTGCTTATGGCTTTATCATGTGGGATTAGTGAAGTGATGAGTACTTAATCTTTCTTGTGTCTTTGGTGTTGCAGCTGCTGTGGCATGGGAAGCTGGGAAACCATTAGTGATTGAAGAAGTGGAGGTGGCACCTCCACAGAAAATGGAGGTTCGCATGAAGATCCTCTATACCTCCCTCTGCCACACTGATGTTTACTTCTGGGAAGCCAAGGTAACCACATCTTACATAGTATTCATTTTCTCAAACCATATATATATTTTAATGGATATGACATAAATGATCCATTGGAAAAGTCTCACCCTGTGGTATGATCTCACTCTCATATTTGAGCATTCTGCGAGACCCCACCAGGATCTCATATGAATACTCAAATCTGAATGGAAAGTACTACTGTGAAACCTTCCCACTGAACTTGTGATCCTACTTTCAATGATTTCACTCAAATATTGTGACACTTGCAGGGCCAGAACCCTGTCTTTCCTCGAATCCTTGGGCATGAGGCAGGAGGGTATGTTACTTCTTGTAATTTAATAGATTTCCTTATGCATATTCACTTTTAATGCCTCAAATGAAATGGGTTGTCATCCTGTTTGTTTACATGATTCTTATTCATTCCTCTGCGTGTTTAGGATTGTGGAGAGTGTTGGAGAGGGTGTGACAGATCTTGCACCGGGCGATCATGTCCTCCCTGTCTTCACCGGAGAGTGCAAAGAATGTGCACACTGCAAATCAGAAGAAAGCAATATGTGTAGTCTCCTCAGGATTAACACAGACAGAGGAGTGATGATTCATGATGAAAAATCAAGATTCACAATCAAGGGCAAGCCCATTTTCCACTTTGTTGGAACATCAACATTTAGCGAATACACTGTGGTTCATGTTGGTTGTGTTGCCAAGATAAACCCCCATGCTCCTCTAGACAAAGTTTGCATTCTTAGCTGTGGAATCTCCACAGGTACAAATTCACAATTTCATTCCAATGTCCTGAAGTTTTAGCTGATGATTTTATGCATTGTATTGAACAATTTTTTGGGTTTTTGTTTTTTAGGCCTTGGTGCCACCTTGAATGTTGCTAAACCAACAAAGGGCTCAACGGTGGCTGTCTTCGGATTGGGAGCTGTAGGCCTTGCTGTGAGTTTCTCTAGTTTTCATATATATATATATATATATATATATATAGATAGATATAGATATATATTGTCTTTTCTGCCAAATCTGCTGGATGAGTATTTTATATTTTGGATAATACTACGTGATCAGGCTGCCGAAGGGGCCAGACTTGCTGGGGCTTCAAGGATTATAGGGGTTGATCTGAATTCAAACAGATTTGAACAATGTAAGTGATCAAAATCAGTATAATTGATTATCTGACTCTGTTAAACAAATGGACCCTTAGTTGATAAGATATTTTTTTTTGTTTTTAAACAGCAAAGAAGTTTGGTGTAACAGAGTTTGTGAACCCAAAAGAGTGTGACAAACCAGTTCAAGAGGTATTGTGTGAACTTGTTTTCAGTGGTAGCACTTCTCCTGCAGATTTCTACATTTGGTGAGAGTTTTTTTGTTGGATTGTTCATTAGGTGATTGCTGAGATGATCGATGGAGGAGTGGACAGAAGCATTGAATGTACTGGGCACGTTGATGCCATGATTTCAGCATTTGAATGCGTTCATGATGTATGTTCTTAGATTCAACTTCCTGTTTGCAAATCTTTTTGTTTTCTTTCCTTTAGATTTCGTCCTACATGTGCTTTTCTCATATAAGAATCAATTGTCTCTTATCTATTACATTGCAAGTGCTGATAAACTTAAAACTGTCAATTCTCAGGGCTGGGGTGTTGCTGTCCTTGTGGGTGTCCCCCACAAAGATGCTGTGTTCAAAACACACCCCATGAACCTACTGAACGAAAGGACTCTAAAGGGTACCTTCTTCGGAAACTACAAACCCCGCTCTGACCTTCCATCTCTCGTAGAAAAATACATGACCAAGGTATGCTTGCCAGTCCCAATTCCCCCCAAACCAATTCTTGTCTTCCAGAAACTCAACTGCACATTTCTAATTTTTCAGGAACTTGACCTTGAACTGGAGAAGTTCATTACACATGAAGTCCCATTCTCAGAGATCAACAAGGCTTTTGATTACATGCTGAAAGGGGAGAGCCTTCGATGCATCATCCGCATGGATGGATAGAAGCACATGGAGCTCTACTGCTCTGGTATCTGATGAAGTTGACCTACACATCTTTGTGAAATGATAATAAAATAGTTGTCGTTCCCGTGTGTGTCTGCATACATGTCTTAAGTCACTCTTTGTGGAGAGAGATTTTTTCTGTGCTTCCTTTACTTTACTTAATGTATTTGGCAATATTTTCATTATGTCGTACAAATTTTCTTATTGATATAAATGATATGGTTCTGGTCTGTTAAAAATCTGTTATTTATACAATTCTCAACAATGAAAGCATCCCTAATCCAAGGATTGGAAGTTAATATCAGCCATGGCCAGTGAATTTCAGCAGTAAAACTCTTGGGAAGTTCCCTTTAACAGAAGGCAGCAATATCACCATTGTTACTTCTGTTTGTTTTGTTGATGACACTGCTGCTCAGCAGTGAGATTTAAGAGCACTGAGCTCCACTCTCAAAGTTGGTTTGGACTGAAGGAATTAAGAATAAAGGAAAAGAAAAGAAATTTTATTTTATGTTTCATTTAAAAAAGAGAAAAGGAAAGGAGGGAAAGGAAGGAGATTGATGAATGTTTTCCTCTCAAAAGTAGAAGAAAGGAGTTACTAATTATTCATTTTGTTCCAATCTTTTAAATTCATGTTTTGTGCTCACTACTCACATCATAAATGTAATATTCGGATTACAACTATATTTTCTTTTCTTTTCTTTTCTTTTCGTTTCTTTTCCGTCCCTTGTATTCAAACATGAGGAGGGCTTTAACACTATCAGCTTCATTCCCATAATAGTATTATTATCCTTATCTTTCCTTTCTTTTCTTAACTAATGTCATATTTTTCTTTCCCATCTCCCTTGCTTATCCAAAAACACTGTCGATAAATGTGGGGGCCTGCTTGGAAAACTTCTAATTTGGCTCGATCTGGTTTAAGAACGAATTCTTCACGGGTAGGGGCATCTCCAACCTTTTTATATCTTTAAATTTTGAAGGTGTGATCTTTAAATTTGAAGATTTAAAAAAAAAAAAAAAAAGGTTTGATAATAGTCTTCAAATCACTATTTATTTTAAAATGAAAATAAATATAAAGAAAATGGGTTGGAGATACCAAAATATAAAGATTGTATGTGATTTTTTATTTGTTTAAACAGGATATTAGGAATTTGAAGAATGAATAGTGATTTTGTAGATTGAATAAATATTTGAAAAAGTAAGACTGAGTCTTCAAATTTAAAATTAAAAAAAAATATATATCAAAATGAAAAAGAATTCGAAGATAACGAGTTAGAAGTACTCTAAATCAAGTTAAACTGTAAACTAGTTATAATAATATAATAAAAACAATGTTTTGGTCGAGGTAAGAAAAATATCAATTAGTTAAACAAGTTTGATTTCACCCAACTTCTAACAATATCAATGTAAAAG
This sequence comes from Nyssa sinensis, assembly GCA_008638375.1. NCBI lineage: Eukaryota > Viridiplantae > Streptophyta > Magnoliopsida > Cornales > Nyssaceae > Nyssa > Nyssa sinensis. The sequence goes on from CM018038.1 coordinate 18,889,623, forward strand.
GGCTTAAAATTAATTTAGTTGAGATTATCAACATGAGAACTTAATTCTATTACTAGCCTAATTGATGGCTTTATCATTTCCAACTTCCAATTTCTTATTTTCATACCATAAACTAGAAAAAGGAAAAAATGGAAATCTTATTTGAGTGGCGTGTCAAATAAGATTTCTATCATTTTAGGGGAAGCATTCAACAGAAAGTCTCAAAATATTATCTGTGACTTCTGATCCTAGACCATAGAATTAGATTTTAAGTTGAATGGTAAAGGAGAACAACAACAAATTAAATAAAAAAAGGCTCGAGATCCATCTGGCAACATAAATAAATCCACATTAAGAACTGTTATTCCTTCTCCATGTCATCATGGCTCAACTTCCTCGCGAAGTTTGGCTCCTTGCACTTTTGCAAATGAATAAAGCTCTGATAATATACTGGTACTGGTCTCTCTGATAAATGAAAACCAAATTTCATTTAAACCAACCCCATTTTCATTTAAAGCAACCCCCTTTTCAATTCACACGCAGCATTGTTTTCGGCCTCAATTGGGTATTAATATAACCGGTTCACATATTCTTTACAATGACTGCAGACCACGACCATACAAGTGATTTTCTCACCAATAACTAGAACAGAAAGTCATTTTCATTCATTTTGAAAGAATGTGTTTCTAATTGGTAAATATGATCAACCTTAAAAATATATACCCACTTTTCGTCTTCCAATTCAGAGTTTAATGTGAAAATTGTGTTGATAAATAAATTGGAAGACAACAGAGAGACATCTAACTTGCGTTTACACCATTAGTATTGATCATGGTTGTGCTAGTTTTGCCAGAATAACCATGTCTAATATCTTTACATCAAGAGAGACATCTACCTTAACAATTCCATCGGTGCCATCAACACCAATCAGCTTCCCAGTAGCCCCACGCTGTGCACCACCCATGATCTTAATTTTGTCCGATTTTCTCGGTATGACCATCTCAATTTCATTAGCAAGGGCAGTCACTGTTTCTCCATTGCCAGTTGATCCAAGGGCTATTCTGCAGGAACCATCCTATACCATGAAACACCAATGTTAATAAACTGTTTCTAGTGAGATATTATAACAAAATCCTCCACATGCTTCAAATATGACCACAAGTTATACACCACTCCAAGTGGAAGATTCACAATGTGCACAACCACACCTTGCCTAGAGAGAAAAACATGGAATTATTTTAGGGGGATGGGGGACATGATAATGGTTAGTGGAGAATATAGGAAGGGAAGAAAAAGGGGGCACTTGACTTTCTATCTCTGAATCTTTTTTATATTACTGATCTTTAATTGGCTTTTATCATTAGCCCAGTTTCCTTTGTTTTCACATTTGCAAAACCACATTTGTATAATTGATGAGGTTCATTGCTTAAGGAAACCTAGAGTTCAAATCAAATTATTTATTTCTAGTCCCAAAGAGGAGAAACAATATAAGGTTCATATATTCATTTATAAACAAAGTAGGAAGCAGAAAACAAAAATACAATAACAAAAACATACCGGCAGCACCTCTCGAATGACTCCCACAACGGTATCTTCACCTGATCTGCGTACATTGACTATTATATCTGGCAAGAACCAAGGTCCTTCGCTCTCCCCACCTGTCATGTAGAGAATGTTATCCTCAAAATTTGCTGAAAAATGTTGAACTTCAAAAAAAAAAAAAAAAAAACAATACAAGCCAAGATATTTACTCCAAGGTTAGCCTAAAATCAAAACTAGGAAACCAGCATCGAACTATAGCTTGGTAAATCACTGGGGCATCCTATTAAGAATTCAACAAGTCATCTTCCAATTTGTTCTCCATTTAGTTTGATATGGTACCTAATTTTGAGAATAGCATCTGCTCCCCAATGGAAACTAATCCAGACCTGCCAATAGGGTTTCTGGCTTTCTGCTTCCCCTACTTAGTCCAATATCAACTTTTGAATTTAAAAAACTGACAGCATCTAACCTTACAATTATTGTTTTGCAAGAATGACTCATTTTGTACATATAACGTGATAAATGTCAGCTATAACAATCTTAGGGATTAGCCAGACGTATTGAGATCTACCAGTTCCACGTGACGCAAAAAAAATCTAATTAGTTGCAAAAAATAATACTCCAAGTAGGATGTGTGTGTGTGTGTGTGTGTGTGTGTGTGTGTGTGTGAGAGTGAGAGAGAGAGAGAGAGAGAGAGAGAGAGAGAGAGAGAGGGGAGAAAATAGTAAAGTGAAAGAGAAACAAAGTAGGCACAGGGTTCTGATTGCCAAGTGGCAAGCATTTAGAATAAAACTTTTGTCAGAACAAAACTGTTCATGTATTAAAACTGTCAGTGAGACAAATCAAAGAGTTGACTTTATAGGAAATATTAATAATACCCACGAGAACCTGAAGATTAGCACACTTTGGTTAAATACTACATAAATGTAAGTGGGATATGATCGTATTTAATTGAAGATATATCAAGTGTGGAAAGGAGCAGACGGACCTACTACAGGGGACATAATATCCAAACCACCACTTCCGGGTGTCATTGGTTGCCCACCAGGAGTACCAGGTAGATATGCTGAACTTGGTGTCATTGGCTGCTGCCCACCAGGAGTTGATGGCAAGTAAGGGCTTGGAGCATTTGCTGGAAAAAGAAGCAAAAAATTAAGAGAATTATCCGATAAAGAAGGCTCAAGTAATTTAAAAGGAGACTAGTCATTTAATTACCATAGGCAGGACTGCTATCCCTCGGTGTCCCTGCCTCACTGTAAGTGCCACTAGGAGTGTTAGCCCAACCAGATCCCGGAGTAGGTGCTTCATATGCCCTTGAATGAGGACTTCCTGGCTGTGAGAGGAACGGGATACATTTACACTACTTATAGAGAACAATATTCTACTTATCCGGATGCTAGAGAAAAAATTGGCCAAGATTGTTCACCTGATATTGTGGACTAGTCCCCCAGGAAGCAGGGTTTCCATCTTCCCAATTATCCCTAATTTGTTGTCAATCACAGATAAATCATTAGTAATAACCCAGACACCAAAATTCATCAAATCCATTAAGAACATGTACAGCCAACATTAAAATAATTATGTTCAAGAAATACACAGAGCAGCATTTGAAATAATAACCTAAATATATGTTCCGCAAGTTCTAAACAAACTCAAAAGACAATATATATTCACAATTCTCTTCTCAACAATCAAACCTGGAATATCAACTGGATAGATGTATGCATTGGAAGAGTCTTTGCATCAGTTTTAGCACAAGAAATGGGAAGCCTAAATTTTATGCATTTAGGAGAGGTTTATAAAGTTATTTACGCAGATTGTTCTTCAACTATACTAGAGGTGGCACATGGCACGTCCCATATTCCACTGTAATTTTCTTCTCTTGTTGGTAGCTATTTCCCACTCTTTTGAAAATTACTTTTAAACATAAAAAGTTAATAGGAAATTGTCAAGCAATATATTGAGAGATGACAGACCGAACACACCAAATGTACCAATCCCTTGGCTTAATAGGATAGGATAGATAAAATTGTTTAAATCTAATCAGGACAATCAAAGTTCAAAAAAAAAAAAATATTATAGAAAAAAGTTCAGATAGAACATCCTTGCCCGCTTGCCTTTCAAAAACTAATACTAACAAATTTAATAAAAGTTCAGCACTAAACCTTGGGGGACTCATTGGTGTGTATGGATTCCATGCTCTGTCACGCATAGGTGTCCTCATACCATCGTGAATAGGTGTTGCTGTATTAATTAATAAAGCGAAGCAGAAATATATTAGTAAGTGAAACAGAGTCATCAAGGACATGATTCCAAAGAAGCTTTAGATCTAACAGAGCAGACCTCCAGGATCTCTCATAGGTGTCATGTAAGGATGTAGCGGAGTGCGTGAAGGATGCATGGGGGTCTCACTTCCCGAACCATATCGATGTGTGTCACTGGCAAAACAGAATCAGTTCAGTGGAAGTCTAAACTCCAAACAACTAAAAACAAACAAAGAGAAGATATTAATTACCGGTAGGGAGTTGAAACGACCACATTATCAGAAATATGATTGCGATCAACTGCACATACAGCGGGAGTCATAGTCCACACAGAAAATAGGACGAGCAATGAGAAAGGAAATTTCTCAAACCAAGGTAACTTGCCTGTAACAACCTTCATCTGAGACTCCAATTCAACCCGGACAGATGGACCTTTAACATCTACAACACGCCCACGGTAGCCCTTGAAGGGACCCTGGCGAACTTTTATGGTGGTACCAACCAAAGAATCGTGCCCTCTTCCACCTCTATGCCTTCCTCCAGCTACACCATAGTAAGGAGACATTAATAACAGAACTCTTAACTGGAATAATCATAGTGAATATAAACAAAAAAGAAACATGAATTTAAATGGAAACGAATATCGACAAAAAATAAAAATAAAAATCAGCCACATCATTAAGCATAAGAGGGTAATAATATGAATCAAAATCCTCGAGCTAACTATTATTATGCATGCAAACCTCTAACTTCTTAAAAAACAAGACCATTTATATCATAATTTGCACTAAGAAAGTCTAATCATGAATTCAACTGCTGAATCAGAAATGCATTTAGCATCAGCAACGTACAGTCGATTGGAGGGCCTCCTCTAGGCAATCTCCTTGGAGATTGAGGAACACGTGGGGGTGTTCGTAGTTGTGCAAATCTGGAAAGTGAATCACCCTACAGAAGTGATGCAAGAGTAAGCTTAGAGATACTGAATTACAAGGGGTTTTTTTTTTTTTTTTCTTTTTTTTGGGGGGGGGGGGGGGGGGGGAGAAAGAACTGTAAATCCCGAACAGCAAAAAGTTTTATCTACAGAATATGAAAGGCATACATTTCTGTCACCATTGGCACGTGATCCTCCAACAAGCACGCATGATTGTGATTTAGCACAAATAAAGCCAGCATGCTCAAGGTGATGACGATCGTAAATAAACAAAATTCCTCTGAATATATGTTCAACAGGACCTTGCTTCCCCTAAAAATGACAGAAATAGAAATGACCTCTATAATCAAATTATTAATGTAACAAGATAAAGCAAAATATAGTTGAGGATCTCACTTTGCATGGTCCCTCAAGAATCCTAACAATATCTTTCACTGATATTGTGTTTTTGGTCCGATCTTGGGCATAAGTTTTCCTCTCAAGCTTGCACTTGATCTCTCTTAATCTAACAAGCATAACCTCTGGTCTCTCCGGGACTCCCTTAAGTACCTAAGAAGCGAGTAATATACTATGTCAGTGAGGCATTCAACATAATTACATGGGTAGTCTAAGAACTTAACTAATGGACATTCACCTGGAAAGCTTCACTTTCTACACGTATGATTACGCCAAAGCTCATATTACTGCACCAAATCAATTTAACATATAAGAACTTAACTAATGGACAGGATATATGATGCCTCAATAAAAAAAAGGGGGGGGGGGGGGGGGGGGGGGCCTTACTCCAATAGCACAAGATCATGAAGCTCGTAAGCCCCAATTCGAGTAACACCAGTTGTTACCTCAGAGCTCTCAACAACATTATCGGCAAAAACACGTACCTGTACATAGCATATAATTACATCACTTGTACCTAAAAAAAAATTCAAAGTTCAGGACTTTAAAAGCGTGAATCACTTACATGCTCCTTTGTCGTATCAGACAATATGACTACACGATGGCCTTCAACCATAATCACCATACCAGTTGTGCCTTCTGTTGCACCCGAAACAACCTTAACATGATTACCAGGTTCGAAGTACTTGCAAAGCTCTTTTTCATTAAGAGCAAGAGTTCTCTGCAACAACAAATAAATAAATAAATAAATAATAGCTTATATGATACAAATAATCTATACATACACTTGATCTAAATGGTCAAATAAAAAGGAAAAAATAATATTCAATATGTGCTTTACCGGAAGGCCCTCTTCCATTGGTCTGATATGGACATTGTCTTCCTCAACTTTCTCAACAGTTCCCTTCAAATTTTTGAGATCTCCCTTGACAACAATAACTCGATCACCCTTCATAAAATGGCCTTTCTTTCTGTTTGCAAACAAAGTTGACAAACTAGCCATATCTCCATCTCCATTCTCACCAGGTTGCCGAAATTTCTCGAGTTCATCAAATGTCGGTTGTATGTTCTGGGTGCTAATTGATTTCATGGATACAGTTTTATATAAGAACCCATCTTTGAACATCATACCATTAATATTCTCAAAGTAATCACCAGTCATCGGATCTCTTCTGCGCTCTACGCGGATATGCATTTCTCTGAATAAAGAGCATAAAGCAATACATTAACAAAGTTATGTTTTAAAAAAATAGAATAGCCATTATAAGTTGTCTTGTAAAAGGCTACCTAGCTTCGTCAACATTCATAAAACGTGGAGGAGGTACAAATGCCTTCTTCTTTGGAACTTCCCTACCTTCCTGAAAAAAGAAAATTAAGTTGTATAGGATGTATCAAATAAATGCAATTGCATTCCTTGTCAGCATATTGATATGAACATCAAGCATTAATTAAATACGATCCACCAAAACCTTGACTATATTTACTTAAGATAACAAATTGAAGCTTGTTCATATTAAAGTGAACAACAATATGGGTAACAACCACTGTTAAACCATTCTACTAGCAAGAATCTAATTAACAAGTAATAAATATATACCAATTTATTAGCCAAGGCCTGTAAGTCAATCCGTGGAATTAGTTTCACTGTAACTCTTTGACGTACATTATCCACATCCACAACCTATAAAATAGACAGCTTGAAGGTTAGATAAGAAAAGATGCAGACTAATATTATTTGGGCAAACAAACAAGAAAAAAAAAAAAAAAAGAACCATCTACTTTTGCAAGGTCCCCTTTATATGTCCCAATCTTCATTCTGACCCAAGTATCCCTGGAAAGATCAATTGCTTTGCTTTCTACTGAAAGGACGTCGGTCATTTCTTTGATCGGGACCAGCATTATTTTAGTCGAATATATATTGCGCATACCCTTGCAAGCCTGAAGGATAATACAAAATGAAATAAATCAGGTTCCAATCATCACGCAAGTATGCATACATGATACATTAATCATTGTACAAATTCTCATTCAGGTAAGGGATACAAATATATGATGCATCAACTATCACATACCTCCTTCACATGGGCTTCTTTGTCTGCTTCAATATATATGTAGTTTTTGAGATGATCAAGGGCTACAGCTGACCTAATTTGCAATTCAGATCCTTTGTCAATGGACTTCTGCATTAGGCAAACAGCTACCTCCCGCTCACGACCAATCTAGCACACAAGACATATAATTAATAAACAGATTCTCATGTTACACACGCATTACAAAAAATGAAACTACGTAGGCATTGTAATCATACCGCACATCTAACCATCCACAACTTTGGATCCCTAACGGATGGCAAAAGAGCTTGCTGTTCTACATCTGTTGTTTCCTCATCATATTCTGTGTGACTTGACCTGGCATATCTTGCCTGAATGCTTCTCTCAAGAGCTTCAACATCTTCTTGGTCATCCTCACGTGGCAGCAATGGGCGACGATGCATCCTTCTAGAATCATCTTCATCTGGTAGATCAGCTCCACCATCCACTATGAAGTCTGTATGTTCAGGTGCTCAACCCATCAGCAATTATAATGCAGGCCAAGTGTACATAGAAAAATGGAATACATAAGATACAATTGGATCAATCATGATGCAGATTATGAGACAGTGGTAGGCAAACAACAGAAGCATGTGGAATAAAGTTGACAAGAACAAGAAACTCAACTTTGCTTAAAATACAGAAGATGATGGACAAGACATTGATGAGAATCACCAAATTTAAGAGCACGTGATGAAGAAACTCAAACTCCAATAAAGTCAATAAAGATATACACAGACTCGCAGAATGATACCCACTATTAATTAAGTCAGATCAGCTAGCGAATTCATGATTGTGCTAATAGAGTGCATAGATGCTTAACGTTGAACAGTCTATAGTAGAGAAAGAAAAGAAGAAAGACAATCAAGAAAACACTGGTTAGAAATCATGCAAAATGATGCGTTCAACATTGACAGATCAGACGAATGTCTGTTGAGCATGCCTGAAGTAATCCATGTTGCATAATATAACTTTGACATGAAACCATGGAGCCGTAAAATTCTGTGGTCCACGGCTCATGTGGTTTATAGCCTAGGATCCAGATGTGTCCCAAAAATTTGAAATGTACTTCTAAGAACTTGTCTTGACCTTAATCCGTGAATAATGCAATCTATGGAACAACTGATTTTTCCCAATTGGGAGTAACTGGTGTGACGCAACAAAACATAATCATTTTTCTAACATCACTATTATAATAAATGAAACTACCAATAAAGTAAGCCAATTAAGCACAGATGTCAATATGCTGGACACGAGCATTGATTACACTTTTTTCAGACAGGTAAGTGGCGCTTGGAGCGGGTGTTGAGACTGGGACCTCAGGAATATTACCCAAGCCTCTTCCCAACTCATCCAACCCCAAGGGTTGATTACACTTATTATTACATTGAGATTTTTTGTAGTAACCATCTTATCATAAATTGAATATGGAAGGATAAATCAAGAGTAATGTATGTTTCCATATACTTATTGGAGAGGGGAGAAAGAAAAAAAAAAAAAAAAAAAGAAAGAAGACAGGAGAGAGAAGAGGGGGGGGGGGATATCAAAATGAAACTACCAATAAAGTAAGCCGATTAAGCAAAAATGTCAATATGCTAGACACGAGCATGGATTGCACATATCATTACAATGATAAATTTTGTACATGTATTATATAAATAAGGTAAATTACACTTTACTCCCTTGTGGTTTAGTCCATTTTCACATAAACTCCCTACATGTTCGAAGCCAACGCTTAACCCCTACGGTCAGGACTAAAGTGGTACCATTAGATTTTCCATCTAAATAAATAGCATCTAAATTAGATATGCAACTATAAGAGGGTATGTCTCATTGGGCCTAACTACAAGAGAGTGAAGTGTAATTTTTTTCATGAAAATTTGATGATTTTTTGTTAAGTAAAAAATTCGATGTTGGCTTCAACTAAAAATGATGTTATGTTGGTCATTTTACATCTTTTAGTAACCCCATCATGTTTAGCACTTAGGTGTCGACTTAAACAATGAAAAAGGTGTTATGGGAATATGGGCCAAATCACATGGAGGTAAATTGTAATTTACCCTATAATACATAGTTCCAGGTATCCATAGATTTTAAACTGAACTTGGGTGGCTAACTCTTCTCATATTAAATTCGTGAGAAAACATATTCTTCTTTGATTGCATCAACTAGGAAGCCAAATGATTAAGAAATCTTCCAATGGATGTAACACCATTGGGAAGACTAGAAATAGCTAATCACTTTCTTTGTAATTTCCAAGTTACAATAGACAACAAAAACTACGTTAGGAGTTGTAGGCAGGCAGTTAGTGATTGAAGTAACTGCTATTAACCACCATATTTAAGGGAAACGAAAAATCATATTGAGCCAAAAACTACGAAACTAGCAAAAAACCAGTATATCACAGCTTCACACATTGAAATAGAGAGCATTGAATGATTGAAGCACTGAATAAAAAATTAATAATAATAATAATAAAAAAGATAACATCGATGACCAAACTTCTATAATTGGAGAACCCAATAACATAGGGAGGTGGAGAGAAGAGCGATAAGCCATCTTCATCTTAGCATGAAGAAAATAAGAATTACCTTCTTGCTCCCACTTAGTGGGAGAAGTACGTGTCTCAACCCCGAGTTGACTTGGGTTTTGATGGATTGGCAATAACTTCATATTAAAAGAGGTTGTAAACCTATGGTTAAGCTTGGGAAGCATTAAAATCAATGAGCACTAAAGTTAAAACCCAATACAACCCAAACTTTTTTAGGTATGGAGCATTAAGATGAGGGTCATTGCATGGTGCATCAGTAAAATGGTAGGACCGTCAAGTGTGAGAATCTAAAAGGCACGAATATGAACATGGGACATAGATAAAATACAACACACATAATTTTTCAAAAAAAAAGGATACGGACACATCGAAGACATTTTGGATGATATGTTTTTTTATCAGTAAAATAATGTATATATTATTAAAAAGGGAGCACGAAGGGCCAGCCTAGATATACAAAAAAGAGGATAATAGGCAACAACAACTAAGGCCTAAAATCCCCCAAAACAACTATGAAAATATCTAAATATATAGGATATTCTTCTTTTAGCCAAAAGAAAAGCAAACGCAAAAAACTATCTTACAAATGACATATCAGTGACTTGACACCATCGAAGATCCTATTATTCCTCTCCCACCATATACACCAAGTCAAGCAAAGAGGAGCCATCTTCCACCCAAGGCTTAAACCCTTCCTTAGTCGCCCACATCTCCACCCCCAAAAAAATCTCTAATCGAGTTTGGCATTACCTAGACCAAACTCCAAATATCTCTAACCATCTTGCAATGGATCAAAAGACGATCAGCTGTTTCTTCCTCTTCTTTACACATAGCTAATAGCACCTACTCAACAATTGGACGCCTATCTTCTTAAGATTGTCTGCTGTAAGGATTGTGCAACATGAGGCCAACCAACCCCCAAAAAAAAATTTCAACTTTCTTTGTAATTTTGGATTTCCAAATAAGCTGCCAAGGAAAGGACACCTCTTCATTCCCCGGCAAATGCCTATAGAGTCAACTTTCCAAACCATAGTGTCCTCCCTACCCATTCTCACCTACCATCTTTCCAACATTCCCATCAGCTCCTCCACCTCCTTTAATTCCCAGTTACAAAAATTCCTTCAAAAGTGAGAATTCCATGCAAAGTTATCACTTGTCCAAGATGCATAATATGTGACCAATGCTTCTTTATTTGAAGCATATTATATATATATATATATATGATCATAAAATTCAATTCTACCATTATTTCAATCAAATTAAGAGTAAAAATATCCACAAATCATCAAGCAAGAGATTTGCAACCTCAAGCACCCCAACATTGTTATAAATAAGTAAAAAAGACCACCCCTTACCCTAATAACCAGAAAAGGTCTCCCCAACGTGTCCCGACTCCAAAATTCTAAAATAAAAATAAAAAATTAATCGAATACCCATTTTAATGTGTTGGATGTGAATGTGCACGCGTTATCAGAAGAGAGAAGACTTGGGGTGGGAATGGAGTTTACACGAGAGAGAGAAAAATTTAACTCCAATAAAAGCACTCTCGCAAACCTTTGAAATATTTTACATCTCTTTCTAAGATGCCAACATCGGTAGCAATAAAAACAAAGTTATATACACTTTCTTTGGTCAAGGATATGACTTATGAGACAACTTCAAGTACCTCTAATCAATTTGGAATCAGTTTGCAAGCCTAAAGAACTAGGCAGTCTAAGGCAAGAGGCCACCAAAGACACTAACTTGAGCTCTTTCAAGCAAGTAGCACTAAAACATATATATTAAAGAGAAACAGCTATTTGATAGTAGTGGTGGAGATGGTACCACCTTCAACTCCCCATATGAGGGGTTATGGGTTTCAAGTACCCTTAAGGGATAAAGTGTGTAAGTGTGAGATTTACCAATCAAAAAATAAATTTAGAGGAGGGAGAAGATGACTTTCTATCATTGGGAAGCGGAAATGTTGTTATCTGGTGCACAAATGAGTCAAATGAATATTGCCCACAGCTTTGTGCAAGAGTTTATATATAAATTTTTTGTATACATACATACATATATATACATACATATACATATACATGTAGCGATTCTATGATTTTTATTTGTCAATGAAATAGTTGCCCCAGCAGGATGTGGATGGTCCAGATTATGCCGTACCACCTAGCTAGCCAGTGCTCATTGTCCTAAATGTCTCACCATAATTTCAAATAGAGCTCAATTTATAATGGCGGATTTAGAGATTATAGTTAAGAGGGACAAAGTGTATGTATTAAAATTTAGGGAGTACTTTTATAAATATATAACAAAAAAATGGAGGAACCAAATCCTAATTTTTTTCTAAAATTATAACAAAATAAGTGATAAAAAATAAAATTTTCTAAATTTTTAAGGGAGGGGGGGGGGGGGCATGGCCTCCTTAGTCCCTTCTTCCCTCCGTCGCTGCCAATTTATATCCATAATTATACTTTTAGTGTGATGTGTCATTATATAGTGATTTTGAAAATCATTGGTAGAACTCTAAAGTATTATATAGTGACACGTTGCATTAAAAACATAATTAGAAATTAATATAAATTGAGGATCTCTGGGATTTTTCATTTAAATATTCGGTCCAATGCATACCGTTCATTAGACAATTTAGTCAATAAAGAGAATCGGTGCAAGTGTCAAGTATATTTGGGCCAAAATTTTGAAGAAACAATGTCTTTGGAGATGGTGTGCCACAATCATTTTGTGCAAATAGAAAGAGCTTAAGAAAGAGGAGGGTTTTTTCGGGGGGTTGGGGATCATCTACAAGCATGGGATGACACGTCCTACTTTCTTCACTTTTCTAGACACTCCAAAAATTTAAATTTTTGTTGCTCCAAACATTAATAATTTTTGCTTCTCGCTTTAAGTACTCGTTGTAAATACTAATTAGTCATATGACTTTCTGTCATTGGTACTAAGTAATAGTTGTTTCAAAGTAATCTTAGGATCACCTAATAGAACTAATCTCAAGTTTTTTTTTTTGGTTAGGTAAGGTATCAATATATAAAAAGCACCCGAAAGGGGCGCACCCATTTACAAAAGAGAGACTAATTAGAGTCTTATGTCACTCAAGAAATTAACATAGTCTTCCAAAGAAGGATTGTAAGACCCGTTGACCCATACATACAAGGTATACAAAAAAATACTCCTAACTCTTGAAGGGACATTTCCAACCCCCTCAAAGACCCTCTTATTCCTTTCTTTCCATAAACACCAAAAAAGACAAATAGGGACTGTGTTCCAGATCCTCCACCAGTGGTGCCTATTCCCATCATTCGAGCAAAGCCCTCAACCTCCCAATCTTTGAAAGACCTTCTAAAAACTCAAGTATGTCTTTCGACCTAAACTAAGTTACTATAAGCATAGTTGTTAGTATCTTATAATACGTGATATATAACTTACGTTACGTTTCAATATGGACATAAAACGATACGTATCTTATACCTGTATCTTTTTGCACCGTATTTTACGATATACAATATATATCTTACGATGTTTCTTGAAATGAGAAAGAAGGAAAGCAAGTATTTTGAAAATATGTAGATGAGGACTAAGTATATACAATAAGTTAAAAAAGAAAAAGAAAGTAAAATATTGTTGGCATATGATAATGGTAATGATGATGTCGATGCCATTGACATTAGATATTAAGATGAAAATGAGATGGATTATAAAAATGAATAATTTTAGATTTTTCCTTAAAGAAATATATTAGGTAGATTTAATTTTACTTTGAAATTCGTAGTATTTATAAATCTTGATTCTTTTATTGCATGAAATTTAAGTTGTTTTTTATAAGTGAAGTAAAATATAATTTTTATTATTTTATACATTGTATATATATAATACTATATATAATATGATACAATATATTTGAGAAATGAGACTACTATGCTTGGTACCACTTTGATTTTTAATTGTTGGATGAATAATAATAATTTATTTATCTAATTTGTATGACAAGTAAATTAAAATGTTATTTATATCATTGTAAACATTATATATGTTCATGTATATATATTATATAAATTTATAAATGTATTTTCTTAAAACTTATATGTATCTACGATACACGATACGAAACCCGATACGATACACATTTTTTAAAAAACAATACGGCTTTCAATACACGTTTTGACAACTATGAATATAAGGTGAATTGGGCCAACAAGGGCTTTGTCAGCTTAAACTTAAGAAATTCAAAGGTTGAGGGAGCAACCTTGGGTTTACTACTATGGGATACTCTTGGTTATGTAGATTAGCGATTAAGGTATGAGGTTCGCAAGAGTAACTCGAGATTTTAGATTTGACATACTCTAGCATTTCCAAAATATAAAGGAATCTTCCAAAAATTTTCACAAGCTTCTATTACTTTCTAATTGTATATGTTGAGTCTTGCAAACGTGCTCACTTTCTATAAATAGTCTCTCCACAAAAATGTGTACTGAGAGAAGAATTACGTCAAAGGAAGATGTTGCTATTTTATACCCCCATGAATTCTCTGTTTCAGATTGCTTCATCTTTTTCTTAGCCACATCACCTCAAAATCTCTTTGCGTTATCATAGGTGTAACTTCCACTCACATACAAACTACCTCATCTCACTTCACCTGCTTACACTCTCCAATGTGGTGCATTTGCAGGTTACAAGGCCCTTTTCCCTCTTTCTCCTTAAAAATGTATTAATTGATTGCAAAAATCGTTAATAGTCTCATTTAATTTCCACTCATTCTCAACCACCAAAAAAAGAGCTGAAACCTATGTTTAGGTTAATTTTTCAAACAGGCACCTAACTACGGGCTTAAGAGGATTTCCCTATTAGCCTACTCTTACAAAGGAGACAATTAACCACTAGAAAAGGAAAATCCTATTACATCTCCTATGAGTGACTTTCTTCGTCATACTTCCACATTTCCAAAATTTAGCTTGTACTATCCCTTTGGAACTCAAATTAGGCATGCATTCTATTGGAATTATGACTCACTTCAACATGAAAGCGGGTGCTTATTGTCTGCATAGAATCAGGTGTCCAACATGACAACACCTAAATTAATCTAGCATATTTCAATTTTGAAAAGCTCAATTTATTGTTAGTTTTGAATCTAAGTTCTCCTTTGCTATTGATAGTCCAACTATCAACTGGACCAAGTGTCTCATCCAGTTTCAGTTCTAACCTCAATTTATATCATTGGCACCTCGTTTGCATTTCAAACATATATACAGACAAAAACATCATATATTATTTCATGAGCTTCATTCCAACAACTAATATAAAGAATACGCACATTGCTCACTATATATTCAATATACATCACTCCACATGATAAGACACCATATTTATCAGGCTAGAAACATCAATCATCTAATGCATAAACAATTTCCTGAACAAACAAAGATAATTTGAACACAATTAATAGCGAGAGAGCAATCTTTCGAAAACATGGATCAAACCAGGATAGATCAGATACTGAAAACATGTCTAGTCCGAAAGCAATTCAAAGCACTCGTGCTTAACTTACAGCAATTTGGTACCAATTTCAATTAATTCGTGGACCAATCAACTTCATACTCGCTTAATGACAGAATAAACACAAAACTAAGACAACATCATAAACATATTAGTATTGCATATGTGTGTAGGGGAAATTAATAGATAGGAGAAATCCTAACCGTCTTCGCCTTCTTCCTCGTCCTCATCCTCATCGCTGTCCACCGCGGCCTCGAGGTCAAAGAATTGAGACCCTCGCCTCTTCGCGCGGTGACCGCCGCCACGACGACCGCCACCCATATCGTCCTCTTCGTCATCTTCCTCGTCATCCTCTTCCTCGTCATCCTCCTCCGCAACGTCGTCTATGAACTCCGATCTCCGCCGCTTGCGGCCGGCCCCACGACCTCCATCGTCATCATACTCTTCTTCTTCGTCGAAAGCTTCATCCTCATCTTCCTCTGGTTCGAGATCTTCGTCATCGTCTCGCCGCCGGTGAGACATGGTGCCACAGCTCCGACCAAAAGTTTCACAATACAGAGGGCACAATCAATATCGATAAATATTGAAACAACCCTAATACCAAGCAGACAACATACAAACTGGCAAATTCGCAATTGGGTTTCGTCATCAGACTTTTATATGGAGCCGTATAAAACATTGGTGCGTTGGGCTTCGTGCCGTATCGTAAGATCTGAGATCACTGCTTTTTGGCGGTGATGATCCGTTGGATACTTGGATCCATTTGGGATCGTTGTATACGGGCGGCACATATGATTCTGCCCTAGTAGTTTTCCTTGTGTTGTACTTTTTGCATTCTGAAAAAATCGTTTCGTTGTGTTGTACCTTACAAATGATTTAATCTCCTTCAATAATTCTAGGGGACAATTGTTTCCATGTCCAAAAACACTTTAAACAATTTATCTTTTATCTATTAATCTTAACTATCTATCTATCTATTTAAAATAGATAAAAGAAAAAATAGGTTCTCACTATTCCAATTTGTATAGTTTGGTATGTTTAATATAAAATATTTTAACACTCATCTTCTTTAAAAAATTTTATAATTACAAATACAAAAAATTTTTATTTTTAAAATTACACTATATTTCCTGTCAGTCTTGTCTTGTTTGTGAGTTAACAAAATTGTAAAAAAGAAAAATTTATCTCTCAATTAAAAATATATTATTCAATCAAAAAAATCAAACAAAAAATAGATTGCGCTTGGATAATAATTTAGATATAATTTTAAAAATTTTGTAATTAATTTTTAAAAAATTGTAAAAATATATTTAGATATGATAATTTAAATTATAAAAAATTAAAATTAATAACTTTTCAAACTCGTATCCTGTCTTTTAAAATTTAAAATCTGCATTTGAAAACCTAACTAAACAAATTTATACATTTTTTTCTATCAAAAATCACTCTCTCTCTCATCGTGGGTTACTCTCTCTGCTCATGCCTCTTACCCTCTTCTCTAATAAAAAAAAAAAAAGAAATTTAACTCTCTCACCACTAATGGCACCACCGCCACTTTCTTTCACCCACCACCATGGACAGCACTACATACCCCCCCCGGCAGACGAATTCAAGAATTTTAGTTAAGGGAGTGTTAAATTATAAGTATAAAAATTTAGAAAAATTTATATGAATATAAAAAAAAAGTTTGAAGGGGCCAAGTCTCATTTTATTAAAAAATTCTTACAAAATTAATAGTAAAAAATGTATTATTTAATTTTTTGGGAATACCAAGTCCTATTTTTATAAAAATTTTCAACAAAATTAAAAGTAAAAATTACAATATCAAAATTTTTTGGAGAGTCGTGCCCCCTCCTTTTTCCCCTTCTCCATCTGTCAATGCCCTGTCAGATCTAGAACGATTCATCGTACGAATAAACAAAACTAAAATGAATCGTTGAACCGAAATATACAATAAAGCATACCTCCGGCCATTGATATTATTCTCTGTATTCACTGGTTTTCTTCTTCCTTTGGCACTTCCAAACTCTGCTCACTCCAAATTAGATGGTGTAAACTAAAGATGATTGAGTTGAACGAGTCTGGGGACCAAACGATGGTATTTATAGCCAAAGCTTCCATCAAGCTTTGGCAATACGTGTCTCACGATCTCAGATTATCATGGAGGCAGTTCAGAACGATTTTAATGTGGAGTGGACCACTTCAAGGCTCCTGAGATGAAGGGGCACAGGAGACCCGTTCTCTTCTCTCAGCCACTTCCGAGAGAAACGACCAACATGCCTTATCTGCCATCAACAATCCTCCTTCACGGGTTCTCACCGCCAACTCCCACCACCACCGCCACCCCTTGGCCTCCTCCTAACTATTACAAAATCCACATGATTATTTTTGCTTTCCAAAAGTAATTACTTTTGTATCTAGCTTTTTTTTGAATAATTGTATTGACCTCGTCTGAATTTCTTGACAATTACAATATCTTTATTTGTTTTTTTTTTTTTTTAAATTACACTGACATTCCTCTATAATACTCACTAGGGGTGCACATGATCGGGTCTTAGTAGAATTAGAATCAACCCGACTTTAAGCAGTTCCAAAAATTTAGAACCATAACAAAACTGCAAGCCTAATAAAACCAACCCAACCCGACCCAAAAAATTGGGTTGGGTCAGGCCGTGGGTTGACCTTTTTTTTTTGCTTCAATCTAATCCCAAAAAATTATGCATGCATACAATATATATATATATATATATATATATATATATATTGTTAACCAATCCTGCTCTCAAACAGAAACAAACCAAAACAGCCAAACCAACTCCAACTGAATCCAGCTGGCTGCAAACAATCTGTAACAGAATTTAACAAATCAGAGTTTGTTACTGATGTGTATATATATATAGAGTGATGGTGTAAATTGTGAGTGTGGAAAAATGAAGCAATAAAAGATTGAAGCAGATTTTTCCCTCTCTAAAAATCTCTACTCTGTTCTTTCTCTCTGACTCTCTCTATCTCTCTATCTCTCTGTATCAATGGTGAACAAGTTCACCATGGATTATATCTGAATCTCCCATATTCTTCATGGTATCAGAGCCTCTCGCAAGACCTACGTCTCAAGAAAAGATCTGTAAAATTGGCTTCTTATGGCAACTACCACTTCAAATTCGAACACAAATGCAGCAACCTCAACCTCTGCAACTCCCAATCCTCCTTAATCACCAATCTTCCTCCTCTCCAATATCTGTAATCTAATCACTACAAGGCTGGATTCCAGCAATTATGTTGCTTGGAAATTTCAGATCTCATCCATCCTAAGAGCACATTCTCTCATCGGCTACATTGATGGCACACATCCATGTCCAAGCAAATTCGTTCAAGATGAAGGAGGCGCTGGAACTACTCAGATCAATCCAGACTATCAGATCTGGAATACTCAAGACCAAGCTCTCATGACTCTACTCAATGCCACCCTATCTCAAACTGCCCTCTCTCATGTCATAGGATATTCAACATCTAGAGAAGCTTGGCTAGCCTTGGAGAGGAGATTCTCTGCATCAACCAGATCTAACATCCTTCAACTAAAATCTGCCTTACACAACATCTCCAAAGGTAAGGATTCTACAGACCTGTACATTCAGAAAATAAAACAAGCTAGAGATGGCCTAGCTTCTGTATCTGTCTTGATAGAGGATGAGGACATCTTGATCTATGTCTTGAATGGATTGCCTCAAGAGTACAATGCCTTCAAGACCTCAATAACAACAAGATCTGAGAATATTACACTTGAAGAAGTTTATGCTATGTTGAAAATTGAGGAGCAGACCATTGAATCTGTCCATAAACAGAACCACACCTCTCCTTTCCCTGGAGCCATGATGGCTTCCAACTACAGACCAACCTTGTCATCTAACAGAGGATATTCTCCATTCAATTCCTCTAGCAGAGGTAGAAGGAGAGGTAGGCTCAACAACAGAGGAAAAATGAACTCCTTTGGCAGATTTCACTTACCAAATTTTGGCCAATCCAATCCTTTGTTTTCCCCAAAACAGCCACAACAGTCCAATCAAAGATCCAACAATTCACAACCTGTTGTTTGTCAAATTTGCAACAAAAATGGCCACAGTGCACTGGATTGCTACCACAGATTAGATTTTTCATACCAAGGGAAACATCCATCTCCTCAACTTACTGCCATGTCTGCAGCCTACAACACTGGTTATGATAGTTCCCTCACCAATCCAAACTACTAGTACACAGATACAGGAGCTACCAATCACATTACTGCTGATCTAGCCAATCTCAACTCTCCAATTGAGTATCAAGGAGATGACAATATCATAGTAGCCAATGGTCAAGCCCTTGACATATCACACTCTGGTCAGTCCTCTATTCAAGCCAATGATCACACTTTCAGATTGAATAATGTTCTCTGTGTCCCTTCTATGGCCACTAATCTACTGTCAGTTCATCAGTTCTGCAAAGACAATCACTGTAGATTTATATTTGATTCTGATATGTTTCAAATACAGGACAAAGCCACCAAGCAGCTTCTCTTCCAGGGCCCCTCTAATCATGGCTTATATCCATTGCCAACCAGCTCCATCACCAAACATCCAGCTCCCTCACCACAAACAAAACCTTATTTTCAGCCCTACAATAAACACTGTGCCACTCACAGTCCACTACAAAGGAATAAGTCTTCAGACAATCCTCATACTGCCTACTTAGGCAAACAGGTCTCAACTATGCTATGGCATGATAGATTGGGCCACCCCTCCACAGCTACACTACAGTCAATCCTCTCATCTGCATCAATCACTACTCCAAGAGACTCTGCTCCAATTTGCCAACACTGCCTCATTGGCAAGATGACCAGACTACCTTTTCCTCTTTCCACTACAGTCTCTACTGCTCCACTACAACTAGTTCACAGTGACCTGTGGGGGCCAGCCCCACACACTTCCTTTGACAGCTTTACATACTATGTGTCATTTGTTGATGATTTCAGTAGATTTACATGGTTTTATCCATTGAAACATTAATCTGATCTGTTCATTACCTTTTGCAAGTTTAAGGCCTATGTAGAAAACTTATTTTCTAGTAGTATAAAGACATTCAGATCTGATGGGGGAGGAGAATACAATAAAACAGAACTCACACAGCTTTTCACTCAGTCTGGCATTCACCATGAGAGGTCCTGTCCTCACACCCCTCAGCAAAATGGTATTGCTGAGAGGAAGCACTGGCATATTGTAGAAACTGGTCTTACTCTAATGTCCAGAGCCTCTCTACCACTCAAGTATTGGACATTGGCATTCTCAGCAGCAACCTATCTTATCAATAGAATGCCTACAAGAGTTCTATCCCATCTTTCTCCCTATGAGAAGTTGTTTCACTCTCCTCCTGATTACACAGTCCTTAAGACCTTTGGCTGTGCCTGTTACCCCCTCCTCAAACAATATTCCCAAAACAAAATGCAACCCAAAACCACACAATGTACTTTCCTAGGCTATGCCCTTAACTACAAAGGCTTCTATTGCCTTGACCACTCCACCAACCAGATCTATGTCACCAGACATGTCCTCTTTGATGAAACTACCTATCCATTCTAGTCTCTTAATTCTCTCCCAACCTCAACCTATAATCTACAAACCTGGCTTCTACCCTCAACTTCACTTCTAGGCTCCATTCCTTCCCAAGCTCCCTCTCCTGATCAAAATTCATCCCCACAACCATATGTTCCTCAGCCCCCTACCTCTACAACCTTGCCTCTCATACTATCACAAACATTCCCTCCTCTCTCACACCAACCCAACTGCACTCCACCTGCAAACACTTTGCCATCTGCCCCAATACCCACACCTCCCCTGCATTCCCCCAATCATCCAACCTCTCAGTTCTCAACCACTAGTTCAAACCTTGCCACTACCATCAATCAACACCCAATGGTGACAAGATCTAAATTGGGCATCTCTAAGAAGAAGACTTTCACAGCAGCCACCTCTCCTAACACCTTAGACTCTTATTCTGAGCCTCAGTCCTATACTGCAGCTAATAAACTTTCAGCTTGGAGGAAAGCCATGGCTGAAGAGTTCACTGCTCTTCATCAACAGCACACTTGGAAACTAGTACCTCTTCCACCAAACAAAAATGCGGTGGGATGTAAGTGGGTGTACAAACTTAAACAAAATTCAGATGGCAGCATCTCTAGACACAAAGCCAGACTTGTGGCCAAGGGCTACCATCAGGAGGCAGGTCTTGATTATGATGAAACCTTTAGCCCTGTGGCAAAACACACTACTGTGAGGATTGTACTTGCTTTGGCAGCTCATTTCAACTGGCCTCTAAGGCAATTAGATGTCAAAAATGCATTCCTTCATGACCACCTTAAAGAGGAAGTTTACATGTGCCAACCTCAGGGATTCATAGACCCCAATTACCCCTACTATGTCTATAAACTCAATAAATCCATCTATGGTCTCAAGCAAGCCCCAAGGGCTTGGTTTGAGAGTTTCACCTCTCACCTATTGACCCTAAACTTCACCCAATCTATAGCTGGTACCTCTCTCTTTCTGAGACACCAAGGCTCCTCTACTACAATCCTCCTTTTATATGTTGATGATATTATAGTAATAGGAAATGATCCCTCCTATGTCCAAACTTTAATTCATCAACTAAACCAGGCATTTGATATGAAAGACTTGGGGCCTCTACATTATTTCCTAGGCCTGGAAATCTCCCACACTCCCCAAGGCCTATTTGTTTCTCAACAAAAGTACCTCAACGATCTTCTTCTAAAAGCTTAAATGCTTGACTGCAAGGCCTGCAAAACTCCATGTCCCTCTACCTTTCACCTGAGTAAAACATCTGGTCAACCACTCTTAGACCCCACTCCTTTCAGATCCTTAGTTGGGGCCCTACAATATCTAACCTTCACCAGACCAGATATTTATTTTGCTATTAACACAGTCTGTCAACATATGCACAATCCAACAGACATCCATTTCTCAGCTGTCAAAAGGATTCTGAGGTATCTCAAGGGCAGTCCCACTGTTGGCCTCCATTACCATCCCACAGCTTTAACTCTTGAGGCCTACTCAGATGCAGACTGGGCAGGTGATCCACTTGATAGGAAATCAACCACTGGCCTCCTCCTCTACCTTGGTTCTAGTCCAATTCACTAGAGTGCCAAGAAACAGACCACTGTTGCCAGGTCCTCCACAGAAGCTGAGTATAAGGCCATGGCAATCACAACAGCTGAATTATCATGGGTTAAAATGCTCTTCCAAGACCTCCACTTGTATCTCAAACAACTCCCAGTTCTCTACTGTGATAATATCTCAGCCATGGCATTGGCCTCCAATCCAATATTCCATGGCAGAACTAAACACATAGAAATAGACTTTCATTATGTCAGAGATCAAGTTACAAGAAAGGCCATCACTCTGCACTTTGTGCCCTCTAAAGATCAACTAGCTGACATCTTCACCAAAGGCCTTCCCTCCAACAGGTTCCTCACTCTAAGATCCAAACTGCTGGCCTTCACCCCTGCCATCAGTTTGTAGGGGGATGTTAACCAATCCTGCTCTCAAACAGAAACAAACCAAAATAGCCAAACCAACTCCAACTGAATCCAGCTGGCTGCAAACAACCTGTAACAGAATTTAACAAATTAGAGTTTGTTACTGATGTGTATATATATATAGAGTGATGGTGTAAATTGTGAGTGTGGAAAAGTGAAGCAATAAAAGATTGAAGCAGATTTTTCCCTCTCTAAAAATCTCTACTCTGTTCTTCCTCTCTGACTCTCTCTATCTCTCTGTATCAATGGTGAACAAGTTCACCATGGATTATATCTGAATCTCCCATATATATATATATATAATCTTTGTGAATTTAAATTAAAAATGGACAATTGTGTGTATGTGTGTGTATATATATCAACACTTATAGTGCCTTAATATGCATTATAAGTGAAACTTAGTAAAATGATAAATTATACGGCTATGACAAGGGCACTTCCTAAATAATTTAGTAATTGTGAAACTCAAAATTCATTATTTTTCTCTCTTAAAATTAATAAACTCTTAATTATTTAAAGATATTGATGGGTAATTTCATGCAATTAAAACTTAAAAGGCCTTGAAAATGAGTTTAATTTTTTCAAAATTTTGACCGAAAATTAACATAACTACATATAGTGACTATATATATGTATATCTATGTATATATATATGGTCTTAATATATTGATTGTGTTAATATATATGGTCTTCAAATTCAGGATTGAAATTGTGTTGTTTCCAGACACATTTATATATCTATATATATATATATAGATACACAATATATATGACATGTATATAAATATATAGTATACTGTATATATAATTGTCATAATATATATATATATATAGTATATAAACATACATATATATATATATATTAATTTTTATAAAAAAAACTTATTGAGCGTTTGGTTCTCAAGTTGATTCGGTTTACTCGAATTTTAAATCAAAATCAAACTAACTAAATTGGTTTTAGAACTTAACTGATCTAAATTTTTTTAGAACCCAACCCATTGAGGTCGGGTTCAGGTTGAGTCGGTTCTATGACTCTTAGGTTTTTTTGTGCATTCCTAATACTAACAATATACAAATTTCTCATTTCATATAAAATTTGTTATTGATAATATTACGGTTTCAACCAAATCTTTTTATATGACTAAACTATCTTAATATGTTACATTAACCTCTCTTATCTTTTTGGAGTCGGTGGAATCACTATAATATAAAAGATGTCAGTGTTAACAAGTAAAATAATAAATTCATATTTTTTTATTAATATTTATTTTCTAATAATTTTAACAAAAAAAAATTAATATAACATCAGAAATTAGAAGAGAGATTTTGTAATTATTAAATTAAAAGGATATCGGTGTAATTATCCATTTTTCTGATGAAAGAGATGGACAACTACCCTAAGAACATGATCAAGACTAAAGCTAAGACTTGTTAAACCTATGGCTATATGCTAGCTCTTCTTTTCATTTGTTCTTTTTCTGTTTTTAGAAATAACTAATCCAAAGTCCCAAACAGATGAAATTTAGTTTAGTAACATTTTAACGTTTGATTAATTCCATTTCTTACAAATACGGTTTATGCTTATTCAAAGTTGATCTTACACATATCAGGACTATAACTTTATTTCACCATCTTAGATAGGATACAAGAACAATTCTGTTTCCTTAATTTTCCATATATATTTCCAAAATGTCATGTCGCTTTTGTATTTATTTTTGACTATTATTTCAGTAACTTACAAATTAGTTAATGTAAATCTTTAAGAGCATGCGTGGATGTCTTCTTGAATTGAATAAACATTTTTTTTATATATTTAAATATAAAAAAGTATTATCTTGAATGAATCTGTTAGAGAAAATAGTAGCAAAAACTTCAAAAATGATGTTTAAAATAATGTATTTTGCTATTTTAAAAAACCTAAAAATAATCACAGATAAAGAAATATTATGATTTTTTTTAAAGATTCCATTCAAGATTATTTTAGTTTACATTAAAATGCTAAGTAAATTGTGAGCGTGCAATTAAATTCAAGCACGTCCAAATAGGTTCTAATTCTTTATAATACAATAATGTGGGAGATGAAAAATCGAACCGACGATAATTACATGAAAGTCAGCACTTGCACCACTAAGACAGAATCTTGGTCCTAAATAAGTCCTAATTTAATCAATAAAAAAAAAAAAACACAATGCAAGTCAATTTCCTGGTTAGAATTGATTTGAGTATCTGGGCCCAAACACTCAAACCAGTGTTTTTTTTAGGTTTGATAATACTTATCATTAATAAATAATCTTAAAATAAGTAGAAAAAATGCACATCAATGGGTCATTAATATTCACCTTATGCTCCTACAAGGGTTTTTTTTTTTTTGACCATTAGACAGTTGGTTAATCTTGAATTTGTGTTCGCGATTGTGACTTCAAAAAAGTTTATAACTTTCGAGCAGGAGGCAAACTCTAGACCAATCCCAGACCTGATACTTCGTGAGACACCAACACCCGAATGACTTTATCACTGAGTCAACCCCTTTGGGATTATGCTCCTACAAGGATTGTGTATATATAGATATATGTATTAAATTTCATTCCCTAAAGTTTTGTTGGAAAATGAGTCTTTGAGCAGAATTTTTTTGTTATCTTTGAGCTAAAATTAAAGTGAGCTTCACACATTATTCTAGGTGGGTCCACATAAAAATGCGTTCTCATCCATGAGAAAATTAAAAACATATATTAGGTTGTTTAAAACTATTAAGGAGTGAATAAAAAATTATTTTTAAATATCACCACTTGAAAATAGTAATAATGTGTAAACACCACAACAATCATCTGCTTCATTCATTCAAATCATTACATATTGTGCTTCTACATTCGTAGAGTCTAAAAGAGTTCAAAGAAAGCTTGGTTCACTATGCACAGAGATTGTAGTGCTTCATGTGTATGCGATAACTATTTCATCTTAGGTGACAAATATCACAGAAACTTATTAGCACTGTAGTAGTACGAGAGAGTATTTTGTCTTAAGAAGATAGCATCAAATGTTTGATTCAATTCCTTCTTCTGTATTTTCAATTTTGATTAATACTGTAAGTTTCTGTAATTTGTATTTACAGGTCATTAGTTTATTTTACATAACCAGTATTCAGTTTCTTCAGTTAAATTTCAATTCTAGAATTTTTGTTTCAAATTCCAATTTTGATATTCTGCTTTACTGCATTTCAAAATCTGTTTCTATTACAAATATGTATTTCTAAAATAAAACTTATACTTTTATTTTCCTAACAAGTTCAACCTAATTCTGTGAATTCCTTACTTAAGCAGCAATGAAATGCATGTGTAGCCTAGCTAGTCTATGGTGGAGATGCCAAGACTCTGGCCATCTTAGGGAAAGCCTCAAATTTGGCAGCAAAGCATGCATCTCTTAGCCAACAAAGTATGTGAAGAAGATGCAATTGTGCAGTCTAGCCTGTGAACTAGGTGTAGGATAAAGATTGGCAATTATTAAATTTGTCCCCACATGCAATTTCTGTTGTCTTCTTTTATACATGAATATGAGCGCCAAAAAATGAAGATACCTTCTAATTAGTACTCAAAATCCTAGTCAACAGTGTATGGCACCGACTGTTGTTGCTTTTTAGTTGAGAAATTTTTGTGATTTTAATTCATGAATAATGTCAATTATTCTCAGTTATGTGGATGAGAGTTTTTTTTTTTTATTTTAAGGGAATAAAAAAATATTAAAGAAAGATACTAAAAACTTTTAAAATAAATTTTACAATTTAAAAAATCTACGATAAAAAAGTTCCAAACAAGAAATATTTATATTACAAAAAAATCTAATTATAAACTTTTATTTTAATACTGTTAAAAACTATTATTGATTAGATTAAAATAATTTTTAAGATACATTCTAAAATAATACTGAATAATTCATAAAATAAATTCTTCAATTAAAAAAAAATCATAACAATTTTTTATTTATTTAGAAGACATAAAAAATAAATTTTCACTTCATAAAATATGATGTTTTTAGATTGAAAAATTTATTTCATATGTTTTTTATTATTTTTTTCTAAAATGTATTTTAAAGACTATTTTAGTTTAATTAATAATATTTTTTTAATAGTATTAAAATGGAAGTTAATAATTATATTTTTTTGTAGTAAAAGTTTTTTATTTAAATCTTTTAGATAGAAAAAATTTATTATGAATTTTTAAAATTGAAAAATTTATTTTCAGAACTTTTTAATAATTTTTTTAAAGTATTATCTAGTTGAAAAATTGTGATTTTTTTGACTCATTAAAGTCCATTGACTTGGTCAATTATATTTGATCGATCGACACAAGCTTCGTCTCATAGTTGCTACTTTAGCAACTTGTTCCAAATGATTTTCTAATTTTTTTTCTAATTATATATGAAAATTTTGAAGGTATAGTTAGAACTTAGAAATGCTGCAAATGCACTTCCCTTTGTCTCATATATATATATATATATATATATAAGCAAGATTAGAAGAAAGTGAAGTTACACACGTAAGAATATTTTGACTTTTGGAAATGACATCTTAAAAATAAAATATTTTATTTAAATAATAAAATATTATTGACTGAGTTTTTATAGACACGAATGATGCAAAAAAATTTCTAAAAAATGTTAGCAATTTTTAATGTAATTTTTGCTTAGGATTAAAGCATAGGTTTAAATTTAGAAAAGAGTTTGGCAAATTTTCAATTTCTTTTTTGAATTCGTGTAAAATGATTAAATTAGTTTTTAGTGCTTTGTCATTTAATTTTTTTAGTGCTTTTTTGTTTAAACTCAGCGAAATAATTGAAGAGTCTCCATTTCTTAATGAAAATACACCAGTTTGGAAAACTATCATATTTCTTGATATTAACATTTTATTTTCTCGGATTTAGCATTTGTACTGTTGTACTATTTTCTCACAATATTACTCAGTTACTTTACATATTACGATTTTTTTGCATCCATGCCTTGACCATTTCATTAATACATACATACATATACATATATATATATCAGATTATTATATTTAATTTTATTTTTGTAACACGAGTCAATAGTAATATTCATTACTCATAGTTATATATATATATATATATATAT
Organism: Nyssa sinensis; assembly: GCA_008638375.1. Lineage (NCBI taxonomy): Eukaryota > Viridiplantae > Streptophyta > Magnoliopsida > Cornales > Nyssaceae > Nyssa > Nyssa sinensis. The sequence goes on from CM018038.1 coordinate 18,917,572, forward strand.
AATTTTTTTTTTTCCGGGGAAGTGAGAGGGAGTACAGAAGTCATAGAAAAGTCATGCAGGTGTTTGACACATTGTACATGGAGGATTATATATAAATATAAGAGAGTCTGTGAAACTCCATCCAAGCACAGTCCCTTGCGTCTCTAGCCTCTCTTGTCTCTTGTTCTTTTTCATAACCATGGCCTTCTCCGCTTTGAAAATGCCAGATGCAAAGGCTTTGGTTTTGGCTCTAATTCTATGTTATCTTTTGTTAGGGGTCTCAAAAGGGAAACTCCGAGCTGGCTTCTACTCCCAGACATGCCCCAAGGCCGAGTCCGTTGTCAAGTCTGTCGTTGGCCAAACCGCACTTGCAAACCCAAGAATTCCTGCTATTTTGCTCAGGCTCCATTTCCATGACTGCTTTGTTGAGGTTTTTATTATCTACCCCCTTCTCTCTCTCGCTCTCTCTCTCTCTCTATATATATATATATACACACACACACAAAAAACTTCTTAATGTATGTGTTGATTTTTTGTTTTAGGGGTGTGATGGGTCAATTTTGATAGAAAATGGTGAAGACGCTGAGAAAAATGCATTTGGTCACCAAGGCCTTGGGGGATTTGAGGAAATAGACAACGCTAAATCACAGTTGGAAGCTATATGCCCTGGTGTGGTCTCTTGCGCAGATATCGTCGCTTTGGCTGCTAGAGACGCTGTAGTTTTGGTATTAATTATATATTGTCACTTTCGCAAATTTCTTTTGCACTCACACGTAAGGTGCGCGCGCGTGTATATATATTATATACGCGTGTGCGTGCATGTATGTATATGTGTGAGAACGTCTGGCTCTCTCATTTCTACCTGTTAGGTTTCATTTATGAAGTTCAAGTTGAATGGTTTTTAATTGTTAATTATTAGGCTACTACATATATATATATATATACATATGTCTGTAATCATGTAAGTACATATGCTTCCTTTTCTAGCTTTCTTTGTTTCATGATATACAAAATTAGTGTTTCTTTTTAGTGGCCAAAAGAATTAGGGATTTTTAAAAGCTTTGATGTAATTTCAGTTAAATTTGTTGTCTGCAGAGTAAAGGGCCATTTTATGAGGTTCAGACTGGCCGAAGAGATGGTCGAGTTTCTTCTAAGTCGCTTGCCGATGATATGCCAGAGGTTGATGATTCCATTCAGCTTCTCAAATCTAAGTTCTCAAAGAAGGGACTTTCAGATAAAGACCTTGTCCTTCTTAGTGGTATATACAACTGCGCTCATGAAACCATATATACACCATTTTTTCTTCTTCCATATATATATATATATAAGGGTTTTGACAGAATTTTAAGAAATCTGTGAGATTTCTGTGTACCGTGATATGATACTAAACACAACATTGGAGGAGTGTTAGAAATGTATATATATTTGTTAACACAATTGATACTAATTCATGACTAAACTTTCAGCTGCACATACCATTGGCACCACTGCATGCTTCTTTGTGCAGGCGCGACTCTATAACTTCAAGGGGAGAGACGGCGCCTGTGATCCTGCAATAAGCCCTCAATTCCTACCTGAACTTGAAGCAAAGTGTCCAAAAAATGGTGATGTAAATGAACGAATACCACTTGATATCAAGACCAGTGAAACTTTTGACAACGAAATTTTGCACGACATCAAGGATGGGTTTGCCGTGATTGCATCGGATGCTAGGCTTTACAATGACAACATTACTAAGCAAGTGATTGACTCTTATATTGACCCCTCAAGTTCGTTTGAGCGAGACTTTGTGGCGTCAATGGTGAAGATGGGTGGAATTGGTGTCAAGACAGGCTCAGAGGGGGAGATCAGGAAAAATTGTAGAGCTTTTAATTGATTTCTATTGGCTTTGATCGAAGTTGCTTAATTACTATATTCAGCTAGTTCTCTATTGTAACAATAATGTTATAATTAAAGTTTACATGTGCAGTGGATATAATATATGGTTTAATTCGGCCTTTTACTTTGATGTAATTAATTATCCAAGTATAACATTGAGAGAATACAACTAGATCGATCGATAGGAAATTAAGGGCCTAATATAGAGTTAATTATTGGATGCTCACAACATCCATTGTGTGTGTGTGTGTGTGTGTAAATATATATTTGCTTGTCCTCTGAGTTTTGCCTTCTCTTTTTTTAGTTACAAGTTTTTCTTTTGTCAATGCCAAGTCATAGAAAAGAGTGAGCCAGACCATTTAAGTGTGTCTCATATAAATAATACATTATTTGTACCAAAATTTAGTTAACTTGTTTGCATTTCAACCATCTCAGATAAGAATCATAAGATAAGACTTTGGAGAGACTACTTCAGGAAATGCTTAAAACAAGAAGTGTATGCAAAATGAGATGATCATATGCCCAAATAAAAATGTTGCATTGAAACAAATGATGCTGCAAAATATTCTAGCCTCAGGAGTAGTCAGTCAAAATTATTATCAAGGTGCATAGTGAAAAGGAATTTCAAATTGAGGATAGCTGAGGGTGGACTATTTGTTGAGCAATAAGATCATTATCGAGCCAATCTCGAATGAATGTTCGTTACAAAGTCTATCAATTTTTTCTACGTGAGAAACAATCACACTAATTTGAGAAAAAAAATAAGACCTTAAACCATTCTTGGGCATGTCTAAATACATCTCTCTCTTTTCCTAGTAGGGTACTATAGGGTGGGAATCAAAATGCATGTGTAGTTATGACAATTATGGTTAAGACTCATCCAACCAAGCCGATGTGTTTAGTACTAGAAAAGAAAAGCAATTCCATGTGATGCTTTCACTTTCATTTTAATGCTTGCACCAATTTAGGTTAACTTAATTTCATCAACAAATTGTACAATATAACTATATATACAACATAAAACGTACAAACTCTGGAAACACAAAAAAGACACCCACACACAGACGCGCGTATAATAATCTGGGCACATTTGTACTTTGAAGCTTCACCAGACTCACCTCAACCAATCTCACACAATGTTCAACCTGAAAAATTAATGCTGGCCGAAAGGATGGATTTTAGGCTTGATCATTACACCATATGTGGCTTAGATAATCTATACAACCTGAAATTCTCTTCTTTTCATTTTCATTTATTTTCTTTTTACTAGAAAATAATTAATCTTGTAAAAACAAAAATTATAATTTCATATGTTGTTGTCTGATCTCACACTAACCAACCACATGGAATTGAAGGCAAGATCAGGAGAAAGCAAAGCTACACATGGAGGATCGAATATTTTGACTTTTGGTGATATGTGTCATTTTAAGGCAGAGAAAAGTCCAAAACTTGCATGGGAAGAAAGGATGGTGCGTTTTCTTGAGACTTCTCCATATTTCCAAAGCATAGGTTTGAGCCTAAGAAGTAGAAATTGACAAATTTTCAGCTGTTAGCATTTCTTATCTCTGTATGTCCAAAAGAGAGTTTTTAGAGAGTCGGTGTAAAGCACAACAGAGGTTGATGTCAGTATTAAATGCCTTGCTCATCTCCTTAATTTTGTTTCAGATCATAGACAATAAATAAATGGCTAAAGGCACATGAAGACATAGGAGAAAAAGGTTAAACAAAAACCGACTCACCCGACCCGATTTGATCTAAAAAAATAATAAAAAAAAAAGAAAAAGAAAAAGGTCATAGCCAAAAAAAAAAAAAAAGACTGTCACATTTTTGACTAAAGGAATTGATACTCTCTTCATTTCTCATGAAATGAAGGGACTCTATTTGTGACTAAAGAAAATAAAAAAAAATGAAAACTATTTTTATTTTTTTAAAAAAATCTGTTTTAAAATTTGGTTTTTTTTTTTTTATATTATTTGTGAGACAAGTGAAGATGTCTCTATTTTTCCCAAATTAGAGGAAAAAATCATTTTACATATAATATTTGAAGCAATTTTATGAAAATTTATCTTTCAATTTGAGAAAAAAATAATTCCATCTTAAAATTTCTTTTTAACCCACCCTTATTTTTATTTATTTTTTTGGCTCGGCCCTCAGTTAGGTGAGTGTGATGGATCATCATAGCTATTTAAAAATTTTAAATCATCATACTTGGCTACAAAATTAGACCGAGGTTGCTTTGATCCTCTATTTTAAGGGTATGTATTTTTATTATAATTTGTTATGTATGTAATCATATGAATATATGTGAGTATTTATTTTTGACTAAGAAATATAAATAAAAAGAAAAAAAAATATGTATTATACATGTTTGTGACAAATTGTAATTAAGACATGTACTCAAGAAATTTTTTCTATTTAGTTTGGAATCAAGTATTGTCATTTTTTTAATATATCTATTACTTATAATAAATATGATGTGCTTGTTTTGTTTTTAAACTAAATTACTATTTTGCCCCTATTTTTATTATTATTAAGATCTTGTTAATTACAATCTTAAATTATGAGTTATTTACTACATTTGTCATTAATTATACGTGGTATGGTTATTAATAAGTATTGTCCTTTTTTTAATATATCTATTACTTGTAATAAATATGATGTGTTTGTTTTATTTTAAACTAAATTACTATTTTGCCCCTATTTTTTTAATTATTAAGATCTTGTTAATTACAATATTAAATTATGAGTTATTTTCTACATTTGTCATTAATTAAACGTGGTATGATTATTATCTTCTGTTCTTGTGTCAATAACTATGTCATTCTAATCATATTACACCTCTGATATTTGTGATTTTTTCCCATATATTATTTGTAAAAATATATATATATATATATATATACATTAAAGATTTGTCATTTATTTATTATGTCTTTATACAATTTTCCTTCATTTAGAGAGATAGATTGTTGTTTATGGTAAGTTTGGTGAAGTACTTAATTAGTCATTAGGCATCGATCATTAAGGCCTTGATTGTTCCCATTTTATAATTGTGCTGTTTGAAAAACAAGTTATGAATGAGTTTTATCCCAAATTAATCTCACACTCGTGGTGCAGACATTTAACTTGTATGTGTGTGTGTTTATATATATATATATATATATATATATATTAGATTTTTTTATTACTTACAAATACGAAGAAAAAAAAAGAAGGAATATTGATAAATGTATGTGAAAGCTAGAGAATTTATTTGTAAACCATACCATGTAAAGCATACATGAAAATTGGGCTAGCTCAACTTAGGTTTTTTTTTTTAATGCAAAAAGGTATCTAAGTAATGAGAGTATGATTAATCTCCTTTTCTTTACGCTTGTAGCTCAATTTAATTTACAGACTTGTTAATTGAGTTTCATCATATCCGATTGTGACTTAATTCATGGTCCACTCTTCTTAATTAGTGGATAGGGATATGAGTCCGATTCTTATTTTTCTTGATCTAAGAAATATAAATACGAATACGGAATACGAATATAACATAATATAAATATATATATACTTATTATCTCTAAAAAAAAATAGGATACAGACTTGTAAAAGACATGTTGAATGTATATATAATTTTTTTATATGAGCATATAATAAAAATCTAACGTTATTTTAATTAAAATTGACATAAAAATATACAAATTATAAAAAATATTATTAAAATATTAATATAATAAAGTTATTAAATAAAAACTCAAGAATTTTTTCATTTAATCCTCAATATTCATGATTCAAGTAGTAAAACAAATTCATTAACTATCACATAAAACATATATATGTGCATGTGTTTATAAATATAAATATATATATATATATATATATATATATATAACAAAAAAAAATTAATGAAAAAAAGTGTCCAAAACGTATTTGAAATTAAAAAAAATAAAAAAAAGTTTAAACTATTTTTTTACATGTTCAACACATATTCATAATGTATTTAAAAATATGCGAACTAAAATAAAATCTACTTGCTTTATAACTCTTGATCTATAAGGCATGTAACATATGGGCCTGTTGGTCTTAATAAAAACGGCACCGTTGATTACGTCTTTATACAATTTTCATTGGGCTTAATTCATGTTCCATTCTTATTAATTAGGGAATAGGGATATGAGTCGGACCCTAATTTCTTTTGATCTATCAAAGCATTTAAAATATGGACCCGTTGGCCTTATAAAAAACGGCACCGTTCAGGTCTTTTTTCAGCCTCATCTTCTTCCCCACAAACCCCAATCTCCCGGCACTCCACACCCCAGTATCAGTATCACTGTAAATGGGAAGTTTGAACAACAAAACCAGACTCTCCGGAGCAAATCACCAGCCTCTGTGCACTCGAACACACCAGATCGGCGCCCTAGCTCTGATCGCTGCGACCTTCTTCATCACCAGACTGTTCAACCAATCGTTCAACTCCTGTAACCCATACTCCTTTAATGATCAACACAGATCCCAGGACGTGGTGCGCTTCGAGAACGGCGGCTCCATCTCGTGGCCTCACAGGGGATACGGGTCCCTCCTCTCCCTCAAGATCTACGTCTACGATGAGCACGAGATCGACGACCTCAAGCCCTTGATGTACGGGAGGGACGGTAAGATTTCCGCCGATGCGTGTGTCAAAGGCCAGTGGGGCACTCAGGTGATTGTTCGTTCTTCGATTTTGAATTTCTTGTGAATTTGGATTTAGTTATAAATTATTCTTGAGTTCTCGTTGTTTTCCACACACATGATAGATTGTATTAAAACCATTAACCAATGAAACAATTTGTTAGTTGCTGAACAACGACAGAACGATCCAAATATATATATATATATATATATATATATAAATATGTATGTATTCCGGTAGAATTTGGTGCACGCGATGATGATATGAGTGGCGACCAATCAACTGCCGGAAAGGTTTGAAAGTTCTCTTGGAGTTTAGGAGAATGGTTATTAATTCAACTAAAACTATTTAGCAACTCTCATTTTCTTTACAGATTTTGCCAAAAAAAAACTATTTAGCAAACATTCCCTAAAATTTTTATTTGATCCAACTTTCTTCAATTTGCGCCATGTTGTTGACCAAATTTAGTCCTAATTTTCTTTCTAAACATAATAATAATAAAAATAAGAACAAGAAATTCCATTAATGAAATAATATTTCAGTTTTCATATAAATTTCAAGCAATTTAATTACTTTAATCAAATTCATTTGACCGTTTGTAAAAATTCTAGATTTAACAAAGACTCTGAAAAGACAAGTCAATGACTATATTGATTTATTTTACCATCAGACTTCAAATTGCAAGACTCAAGACACCCACATTGTTGTAGTGACTAAGATGATGGGAATGGGATTGTCAAGCTGATGATCTCACCCCCCCTCCCAATTTCTTTTTTAGTCAAGAAAGTTGCATAAACTCTAATGAAAATCTAGAGATGTGAAAAGAAGTGAGTGAGAGAGAGGGGGAGAGGGGGTGGGGGGGACATTTCTTCTCAAATATTTTTGTTTGATTCACTCCTTAATTTTTTCACAAGAAAGAGGCAAGTTGTTCGGAGGAACTCGCCATCAAGAAGTGAAAAAGTTATTCAGTTGTCATTCCACATCATTGAATTCGATGCTTAATTTGATGCTCCTTTCATCCATGCCCCTCTTATTTCCAAACACAACTTCTTAGGATTCTATGTCAAAAATCATACTCAAAATTAGGAAAGAAAAAGATCCCTAAAAAGGGGGTTGTAGTTGAAATTCCATATTCACTAAATTGGCCATTAAAACACTTCAGACCGAAAAAGGGTAAGCTTTTGCTCTTGATGATCAAAGTAGGAAATAAATACAAATACCAAAGTAACAGTACTACTGTTGTAAATTATTGAGAAGAATAGGGGTATAAAAAATGATACATGTTTGAAGAAGCATTAACTATTGTGGTTGATATGCCCACAATAATGAAGCTCTTGGTGACAAAGGTTGATAGTAAATTTAAAGATGTTGATGGTGGGAATCGTGATAGTGACGAACTATTCCGACGAGGATGGTGGTTCATGTTACTGAAAAAAGCCGAAAGATCACTTCTCCTCTATCTTCTTTCCTATTTTCTTCTTCTTTGTTTCAACTGGGTTACACTTATTTGGCATTAGAGAGATCAAATTTGTTTATCAAAGCCCATGGAGGAATTGGAGGCTACTGGCTCTTTGTATTCAGAGAGTTCAAAAGTCAAAAGGGCACTTGTATCATTTACTGGGCTAGAATTATTGAAATGGAGCGCCTCAGGCTCATTGGGAGCGTGAATAGTACCACCCAAATTATATTGTAACTAGTTTACCTTGAATGTATTAGTGTAGTTGATGCAAATTTGGGGATTTTTGGTATTGTTTTCGAAATCTGTTTTCTATTTTTTAAAGGAAAAAACGAAAATTACATTTTTTTGAGAACTATACTTGAAGCAAATTCCCTAGAATGGTGAAACTATTAAAAGATATTGTTTGCTTAAAAATTTGAGGCCAATAGAACATGAAAACAACCGAAAAGCTGCAGTTTTCAAAATTTTCATTGTTTTTGTTTTTTCATTTTCAAAAATTTAAAAATGAAAAAGATGAAAATTAAAATGATAGCAAACATGGCTGCCTAGAGTTTTCTTCTATCTTGTTGAGAATTAGTATCTTATACAGGCACCAATGCATGTTAAGGTAAAACTTAAAACTAAAAATTGTTTTTCAAGTTTACTAAATGTGTTTCTGATCATTTTTCTGTAAACCTACATGCAATTTTGTTATTTGATCTTATTTTATAATGATATTTTCGCCAAATTCTAAGTTCTTTTTTTCTTCTCTAGAATTTAGTATTACATATGTTCATGCAATTTTGCTAAAAATTAATTATTGTTGTTTCGGTCTAAGTTTACATGCAATATTATTATTATTGTTGTTGTTGTTGTGAAATTCTATGTGTAATTTTTTTTTCCAATATTTTGGAGATGTTGGTTCTGGATTTAGTTTATCAACTCAATTGGTTGCTAAGAAAACGAAGGGAAAGGAGAGAAAACAAAATTTGAACATTATAGTTTGTGTGTACCCATAAACAGAAATGAAAAAGTTGACCTCAGCTAGCTCATATTGCTTCTTAGCTCTGTTAATAAATGGAGGCTTTTGTTTTCTTGTCCTAAATAGTTAAACATATATTATTTTCTTTCTTTTCTTTTTTAGTTTTCTACTTTCATTATCGCATCAACCAAACACTTGAATCTTTTTTTTTGATTATTCATGATCTTCAATGGTTAATTTGATTTTATTCTGATGTTTCTAGTTTGAATTGTAGGTTAAAATACACAGGATGCTTCTAAAATCAAGATTTCGAACAAGAAAGAAAGAGGAAGCAGATCTGTTTTTTGTGCCTTCTTATGTTAAATGCGTTCGTATGATGGGCGGTCTGAATGATAAAGAGATTAACCAGACTTATGTAAAGGTACAACTGCATTTGAATGCTTGAAATTACACCAACCATGAATGAGTAAAACAGAGATTAACCAGACATATGTAAACGTACAACTGCATTTGAATGCTTGAAATTATACCAACCTTGAATGAGCACCCCCCTGGTGCTCTTTAATGATATTTATCTTAATCAAAAAAAGAAAAAGAAAAAGAAATTATACCGACCTTGAATGCGTAAAAGTTCACTTGATCATTATAATAAACAGTCTTGTCTGTGGCACAACTCAACTAAATTTTTTTATGGCACATGATTGTAAATGGATTCGCCCCCCTTGGGCATTTTTAATACAATACTCTTATAAAAAAATTTTATGTCAGCGCTTTTGTTTACTCAGCTGAGTTGGGATTGAGGCGAGTTGAGTTGAGCCAAGTATTTTTGTTTACTCAGCTGATTGTTAATATTGATCAGTGACTTGGTTTCGTTAGCAGTTTGGAATATGGTGATTCTTTATCATGAATGAAAAATTGAAAATGCGTCGATAACAATTGATTGGATTTTTAGTTATTTTAAACATTTTTGGTTTACTTTCAGCTAGCATTGGTATCATATAACTTTGAAATGTTTCATTTTGATCCTATTGTCACATTTTTTCATTCAGGTATTAAGTCAAATGCCATATTTCAGATTATCTGGTGGACGCAACCACATATTCATCTTCCCAAGGTATAATCACTGTTTGATTTTCTTTCTTGATTGCGTATCATTATTGTGATTTATCATCGTGAATGCACATATATTGTGGAAGATAGGTTCTCAGTATTGGATATATGCTTTGAAAGTATTAAGGGGACATCTTCTGAGGAATTTCACCTTTGGTCTGAGGAGTGTTTCCTGTTATCTGTTCCTCATTGGAAACTTGAACCGAAGTTATGTATGAACATTCTCAAGTGTCCTTCATTTGATTTTATATTTTATTACCTGGAGAGAGAGAGTTTGTCTTGTTCAATGTCAGAACAAAACATGGAGAAATTGTTCCAACTCTTTTTTCATGCTAACAAAATGATTATTGAACTGTCACATACATTGGGATTTGGCAGATGATGCGTAAAACTAAAATTATAGTTATTAAGATCATTATTGTAAATTTCCTGGGGCGGCATATATTACATTCTTGTGATTTAAGGGGAATTTTGTGTGTCTGTGTGGATAAGTAAGGGACGGGTTTAGAATTTAAGGCATAACTGTCTGCATCTTATGATACATGGTACGATATATAAGATACGATACATTTTAGAATAAATTGATGTGTTATTAAATGTTTCCGTTCATAACTGGATATTATAAGATACAATTACATACATGGTTCGTGCACTCTTCAATTTTTTTGTCGTTTGGATTCTTTTTATTTTAGGAAGATTATTTCATATTGCATGTAGAATACTATAATAATATTGTGTCAAATGTACACTAAGATTATAAGAAAACATTTACTAACCAAAAAAGAAATAAAGAAATAAAACATTTACTTAATTGATAAGTTACAACTTGATAGCTGAGTGAAGTGGACCAAGTGGTAATGCACGTGATATTTCAGTTAAATGCTCGTACACATACATACATGTGTGTGTCTGTATGTATTTTTTAAAGTGAATCATTTGAAACATATGAACTTCTTATGGCATTATAGGTTTTTTTTTCCAGTATTTTATAACATATGCAACTGAATGGAATACCATATCCTGAAAATATCTTTTCAATATCCTGATATCCTATATTAGATTCCAATAAATGAATGAATATTCACACTTAATATGTCACAAAAATTACCACCAGCTGTTAGCTGCCACTCCCAAGGGGGGAGGTGCAGGGTTCAAGTCCCAATTGGGACGTGGGTTTGTGAGTATCACCTATAAAAAAATGTCATGAAAATTAAATTGCTTCCTATGAATTTACTTCTCGTATGAAAAAATATAGAATTCGATATACAATATGATTTCTGATTTGACAACCGCTTACCTGTTCATACAATTGGTTTTAATGATTAGGAACCTTTATTTGTAGGACTAAAGCTTCTCTTGTTTATGATGCATACATATTTGCTTTCACTCAATTGCAGCGGTGCTGGAGCCCACTTTTTTAGATCCTGGTCAACGTTCTTGAATCGTTCCATAATTCTTACTCCTGAGGTACCACTTACTTGCCCAACACAGTTTGTGTCCTTTTTTGCTAGAGAACATGTGACATTGGTACCACCTCACTGACACTTTGCTACTAATGACTGACCAGATAGCATTAACGTCAGGGTTCATAGACTTTGATTCCATCAGCTTACTTCAAATCATACTTTGAAAGAATTAGAAATGAAAGTTCTTTGTCATTCTGTGAGGTGAGGCATAAGGTGTGAATTGTGTAATTATAACAAACTTGGGGTAGTAGTTTCTAATGGACATGAAGAAAGTAAATATGGAACAAAGTTCAAATTGTCCTTTATACTCCATTTTGGAGCATCTCCTATTATAAATTATAACAAGTGTGAACGACAGCCTATTTTCTCTTTATATGACTCTATGGCCTCCTTCCAACCTCAATTGTCTTTCAAAAATTTATGAACACAATAGGATATTAAAAAAAATTCATTCGGTTGGTACCATATTTTCGATGGTGGTCCCTGGATCAGATGGCTTATATTTGGTTTTGCGCATTAATTTTACTGGAAGATCTTGCCAACATAATTACACCTTGAACATATTGTGTGGACTAAACTGTAATGGTGTATTTACCTTAAAAGTGGGTGGAGAAATTTCTTATTAGCAATCAGTTGGCATTCTAATAACATACAGCAGTCGATTTCTTAGTTCTACCATATTTTGGTTGTTGTATCCAGTGTTGTGTTTTCATGTTTTTTTTTTGGGGGTTAGTTTTTCTTTTCAACTTCAATAACAGAATTTTCTTTAACTATTAAATAGATTATAATAATAAAATTAAACAAAGTAAATAAGTGAATGTATTTTTAATTTTTATATTTGCTTGTGTTGGGTGCATATCAGAACTGGCTTTCCTAAGTTCCTCTTTGCAGTTCTTTGTATGTTGGTTCTAATTCATATATGTATCTTGCAGACTTATCTCCGACTTAATGAATGTTGTTTGTATGTCAATGAAGGGGGACCGCACAGATAAGCGAGATACTAGTGCTTTTAACACATGGAAAGATATCATCATTCCTGGAAATGTTGATGATGGGATGACTTCTCATGGGGCTAAGCTGGTCCAGCCTTTGCCTTTATCAAAGAGGAAGTATTTAGCAAACTTTTTAGGTCGAGCACAAAGTAAGATTGGTCGTCTTCAACTGGTGGAGCTTGGAAAGCGATTCCCAGAGAAGGTATGTTTCTTGTTGTTACATGGTTGTCTCATTGGAAGTTATCTCATGGACAGATTTGGGCATAATGTATAGTTTTGGGCCTTTTGGCCTTAGTGTTGAAGAATCTCATTGGTAGATTATTTCATTTATAGACAGTCTGGTATCCAGCTTTTGCTTATTTGCTTCAAGACACAATATCCTTTGTTTGACCGTGTAGTAGATATTTGCAAGATGGGAAAATTCTTTTCAATTCATTACTTATACAAGCATTATCAGTTCACCGAAAGTTTATAAAGCAACAGGCCCCATGTATTCATCTATGTTTCTATCAATAAATTTGCTGACACTTGTTATTTTCTGTGCAAGAAAGAAAAATTTAATGCTAACACCAACATCTGAATTGGCTTTGTTTTACTGTTTCCAATTCATGTCAATCTTGGATTTCTGAGGCCCATAATATTTTCCACGATTTCATTGATGTTGTCAACTTTATAATTCATGCTCGAATTGCCTATAGTACATATATACGTTCTTATGTAGTCCGTACTTGGATTTTCGATTCAACTGGATGGCATGCAGGCATATAACTTTTGTCACTTTGGGTGAAATCTTTCCTAATTTCTAATTGAGGTTGCTTTTTATTGCTTTGTCGCGTTTGAACAATATTTCCTAGAAAAGATGTGCATATTGATTTTATAAACAGTTGGAATCTCCAGAGTTGAAGTTCAGTGGCCCTGACAAATTGGGGAGGACAGAATATTTTCAACACCTTCGCAATGCCAAGTTCTGCCTAGCTCCGCGTGGCGAGTCATCATGGACTCTTCGCTTTTATGAGTCCTTTTTTGTGGTACTCTCTCTACCTCCCTCTCCCCCTCTTAACACACTGAAAGGATGGGCTAACTGAAATAAGCACTGCTACTATTTTTTTGCTTAACAGGAGTGTGTCCCAGTTATCATATCAGATTATATAGAATTACCTTTTCAGAATGTTATTGACTACACCCAGATATCAATCAAATGGCCATGGAATCGTATAGGTCCCCAACTTTTGGAGTATCTAGAATCTATACCAGGTTACATTGCAGCATCCCATTTATTATTTTCTTATTGTAAGCCATAACATTATGGCTAAAATACCTTTGGTTTGCTTCTCAGATCAGGACATAGAGGAGATGATAGCCCGTGGTAGACAGGTGAGGTGCTTATGGGTTTATGCTACTGAATCAGAGCCCTGCTCAGCTTTTAATGGAATCATGTGGGAACTCCAGAGGAAAGTGAGGCAATTCCACCAGTCAGCCGAAACATTCTGGCTGCACAATGGATCTATAGTCAATAGAAACTTGGTAGAATTCAAAAACTGGAAACTTCCCGTGCCTTTACCATGAGAATTCCTGGGAGATATTTGTGTATTTGTTGCCAGTATTTTTTCTGTTCACGATGCTTTAGATCCATTTTAATGGTTCTATTTTTTAATGCTATTGAGTTGCAGAGTATATTTTCCTTGGTGTACATTTTTTTTTTTTGACTCGAATGTTATATATAGAAATGAAGAATTACTGTACCCTGTAATTGAGGAAGTTAACTAGTGTAGCTAATTATATTCACTTGGCCACCACTCATTTTGATTCGCGGATTGTCATTCTGATGTAAGTTATTTTTTTTTTCCCTGTTATGTGGATTTGGGCTGGGGAATCATTGTGTTTGTATTTATGCTCACTCAGTGGGGATTGTGGCTGGCTATGATTCAAATGCAGTTCGATCATCTCTCTCTTTCTCTCTCTCATACATATCTATATATAGTGGAGAGAGAGAGAGAGAGAGAGAGAGAGAGAGAGAGAGAGAGCGCCCAGAGATGTAGGGGGGGTGTGTAGTCGGAGGCAAGAAGATTTTTTTCTTCATAATTGGGCCCTGCACAAGTCGGCTTTGCATAATTCTGTCCAATAATCATAGATGCTTGTGCTAGGATACCATTCGAAGAACTAAGAAGGATTAGAACTTTTAGAGAAGGAAGAAACAATGTGCAATTGTGGGAAGCTTGCTCAGATGGGCTTAAAGCCAATGACTATGATGACTTTATGTTATTCTTTTGGCAGGTATGGCATATGGAGAATTTTGAAGTGTAAGCCAATCAAAATGTTAAAAATTGTTCTGAATTTCGAAGTTTGGAGTGATTGAATTTGAATTTAAAAGAAATTACCACAAAAGTAACCCAAACACGTGGCATGTGTCACCTGCCCTGGTGGTTCAGTCGGTAAGTGGTCGAAGTTCATAAACACGGATGTCTGTCTCGAGTTCAATTCTCATGGGTGTTAGAATACTTAGCTTTAACTGATTGCAGGTATCCATGGTTTACTTAGTAATACAAAAGAAAAGAAAAGAAAAGAAAAGGACACCTAAGGATGAAGAAAAGGCATGCTATAGTTTCAATGGTTGGTTTAATTTCTTCTGCAGTTTTGATTTTTCCAATGGAGGGATTGGCTGTTGGTGAAACAGGGCTTTTTGGCAGGGAGGATATCCGGTCTTTCTGCACCAGATGAACAAGGTCGGTTTTCATGGTCTTACATATTCACTTCTAGCAGCTCTATTTCTGTCCTTCCTATTATAATTTCTGCATGGATTAAAAAGAAAATTGTGAAGTTAGAAGAAAAGTAGTGGTCTTTTGTGAAGTTATAATTTCAGTATGATTGAGAGATTGTCTCATATTTCAAATTGCATAATTTCTACACTCTAATTTACAACAGTAAATAAAAATAAAAAGCTTAACGCACATGAATCCCAATTTGGAATAAGATTTTGTTAGAGTTTGAGTATTAATTGTAAAATAATTAAAAGGAGGCCATTCTTCCAGTTTTGTTCATGGCCAACAATTTTAAGGTTCAGAGCCTTGGAATTGTATTCTTCCACAACTCTTGTAACAGAAAGCATTGCCCATCACTTCTCTGCATCTCACATATTTCAGATGGATGGCATCTTATAGTTAATTGATAGAAAAAGAAAGCTGCAAAAGCTCCCTCATTCTCAGGTGAAATGCCCAGCATAAAGGAACTTTGGGCTAATGCTTGTCAATATACACATCTCAGAAATGTCACACCCCATTCACTGGCTTTGGCTTAAGATGTTTCACACCCCAGAAAGTATTGACTGGTCAACTGCTGCTCTCACAAAAATGGTGTTTGGTGCTGCCACTCATAAATGAACTGCAACCAGGTGTCTTTTGAAATCCCTTACTCACCATGCCTATCCTCATCCTTTCAGCCTTCTCCCATCTATCAGAAGCGGCATAAATATTTGACAGTAGCACATAATGTGAATCATCATCACCATCTGTGCCAGAATCTGGTTTCTCAACCTCCCCCAGCACACGTTCCGCCGTAACCATGTCAGAATGAATTCGACATGCTCCAAGCAATGCCCCCCAAACTGTGTCATTTGGTTTCACTGGCATTCTCTTGATTAAATCATAAGCCTCTTTTAGTTTTCCTGCCCGACCCAAAAGGTCAATTAAGCACCCGTAGTGCCTGATGCCGGCTGTTAAGCCATATTTCTCCATTTTAGAGAAAGTTTCTAAACCTTCCTTTACAAATCCCCCATGTGCACAAGCTGATAGAACAGAGAGAAAGGTTATGTCATTGGGCTTCACACTTGAGTTCTCCAGTCTTCCAAAGAACTCAAGAGCCTCCTTACACTGGCCATGAATTGCAAAACCCGAGATCATAGCATTCCAACATGCATCATTCTTATGAGACATCCCTTCAAATATTAATCTTGCATTGCTTAAATCCCCACATTTTGCATACATGTCAACTAACCCATTTAGAATGAACTGATTACCTATTATTCTTCTATGAATTATCATTTGGTGGATTTCTTTGCCAAAATCCAATAAACCTAACTGAGCGCAAGCAGATAAGACACTTGCAAATGTAACTTCATCTGGCTCAAATCCCACTGCTTGCATTTTTGAAAAAGCTTCCAATGCTTCCTCAGAAAATCCATTTTGAGCATATCCAGATATTAAAGAATTCCAAATCACCAAATTCCGTACTAAAACTCTATCAAAAATGTCCTTGGCTGCCTGAATATCACCCTTCTTGCAATACCCAGAAATCATTGATGACCAAACAAAGAAATTCCTTTGTGGCATTGCCTCAAAAACTTCCCTTGCAGCCTCCATCTCGCCATTGCTAGCATACCCATCAACCATCACAGTCCATGTGACCACAGTCTTCAACTCTGGTGGAACACAATCAAACAACTCCCTAGAAATCACCATATCTCCGCTCCTGGCAAACCCGTCAATCATTTCAACCCAAGTTATTGCAGTTCTTGTTGACATCCGTTCGAACAGAATTGAAGCAGATTTTGTATGGCCATTCCTCATGTACCCTCCTATCATTGCATTCCATGTCACAACATTTCTCTCAGGCATATAATCAAACATATTACGAGAGTCAACGATACCACCACATTTAGCATACATATCAACTAACGAAGTTCCCACCATGACATCAAGCTCTACCCCGAACTTGATAGATTCAGCATGCAAAGCCTTCCCATGGTTAAGTACCGAAAGGGAAGCACAAGCTTTGACAAGTAAAGGAACTACACCCAAAAGATAAATTCCATTGCGGCGAATTCGAATGTAGTTTTGAAGGGCCTCTCTTGGTGCCCCTTGAGAGATGCAATGTTTTATTTGGTTAAACCAATTTGATTGATTAGATGGGCCTTTCCTGGAGTAAAATTTAGAGCTTTGTTCGATGCCGGAATTTGCAATTTCCTGTGAATTCTGGTACAAAGTTCGTGTTCTCATTTCAGTCCATTCGTTTTGACAGAGGTTTCCAACACATACGGTGATAACATGTTCTATGTCCGCGTATGTTTGTTCGTATATTTGTTCGAATAAAAGATAATCATTGATTATTATCATATTAATTAATTTTTAAAAAAATTATTTTATCGATTAATAATTTTTATATTAGCTACATCATTAGAACACTATTTTTAGACAAAAGTACATGGGCCACATAACATTATCCAATATAATTTTATGATGTGATTTTTAAAATGAGAAATGTCATGATTTGTATCCTAAATTCCTATATCAAATGATGGGGTACTAAGCGTTAGAATCACATTAATTATATGATTTTAAATATTATTAGTAATACAGTGCTATGTTAATATCATAGCATTTGAACAAAAAATTTGGGATACAATTTTGATAAGTATAGCATTGCTATTTTAAAGGTAAATAAATTTGAGAAATAAGTTTAAAAAAGTAAATGAGTTCAAAAAATTACTTAAAAAGTGCGAGTCGAGTTTATAAGATTTGAAAACACGTGCCAAGGGTCCAAAATTCACCTCAAATTTGTCAAAGTAGATCACCATAGTTGTTTGGACGACTGAATAAAAAGATGAGATTAAATAAGAT
This sequence comes from Nyssa sinensis, assembly GCA_008638375.1. NCBI lineage: Eukaryota > Viridiplantae > Streptophyta > Magnoliopsida > Cornales > Nyssaceae > Nyssa > Nyssa sinensis. The sequence goes on from CM018038.1 coordinate 18,935,686, forward strand.
ATAATTGGATTGAATTAGATGAGATATAAAATTTTATGCGATATTGGATATTCCAATCTAGTGTTTGAAATTGACTTGAATAAAAGGTCTGGGTATATAGTTATATCTTAATTCTGTATTTGAATGCTTATTGATATGGTAAAAATATCTAACCACTATAAATGCGACATGTGTACTTCTAATGTTAGCTATCTACAAGGAATATATTTTGAAGGGCAAGTCTTTTAGATATGAAATGAATCTTATCCCAACAAGGAGAATTAACACATAATCCTTAACCTTGTCAAGCAAATAAAAAATTCTATTTACTACGGAAAATTGTCAAAATTTAGGATTCTCAACCCCTATAAATAAAGGAACTAGGTATGTTTAAAGAAATAGTAATTCTTATTCACACATATATTATATTTATTTTATCTCTTTATTGACTTGATCATCAGAGAGTCTCCTTCTCTTTTTTGTAAGACATTCTTGCTAGATCACAGACATGAATAATTTTTTGGCAACAACAATTTGATGCTGTTTGTGAGAACGACACATTATCGTCCTCACCATAACACTTTTATGATGAATAATGATTGGTTTTACGATATTATTGTCTCTGTCATATTTTCTCTTTGTTGACTGTTAATTCAACCAGGTAAGATCTAAAATAAAAAATTGCCCTAGAGATGCGCCTAGAGGTAATGAACACCTCATCTTGATTCCAGTGTTTGCTTCACACCCTAGCTTTTATGATTTCAAATTCGATCAGATCTTATTTAATATTATATTCAGTGGAATTTTCAATACAAAGATACCCAATTTGACAAAAAAGGCTACCCGGTGCTATGACTCTCAAAACAATTTACTCCTAGACATGTTTTAGAAATTTATTCAATTGTTTATTTGTTCATCTCTCTAATATTTGTGACAAAGGTATTTATAAATTTTGTAAGATTTTTTTATCGGTACCTACACTGATCTGGCACCACAACTACTTGATGGGTGTTGTATGATTTTTGTTATTTCTCTCTTCCATCACCAACACTCAGCATGATGTTTAATAGTATCTATTCAAGAATTTATCTAATTTTTTTAGATAGTCCTAGAAAACATCATCAAAAAATAAAATTAAAAATAAAATGGCTACAAGGTGTTAGGTTATACACGCATGGGCCTTTCGTTTAGTATTTTGTCAAAGCAAAAAAAAAAGAAAGAAGAAAGCCTAGCATACGGTTTTCTTAAGGAACATTATTCTTAAAACAAGTTGACAAAATTTATTCATGATGATGCAACCCTTAATGAGTTTGTTCCTACCATTTTAGCTCATTGAATTTTTCATCCATTTTGTTCAGGACTTAACAATAACCTGTCGCACCGCAACCAACTCAAAAACTTGTAACCTAGTGCACCTAATCGATCCTTGTGCATCCCCCTATATCTATAAGATTTTTCTAAACAAACAAAACGCCATTTGAATCTCCTGAGGCATATTCATTGACTCTTCTTCCTTTGTCTTTACTTCAGACTTTATCTATTTATTTTACAAGTAATTTCCTTTGGGACAAGGGCTTAAACTAATTCTCTAACTCTTTTAATTACTAAGGGACTCAATTTACACCATGTAAAAGTTGTGTACAAACTTTTGAGATTGTTTGAAGGGGCCATGATGATAAAAAAACATATATGTTACATGTCTTACATGTCACGACCTGAAACCCACCCTTTGCGGATAGCAAATCGCAACCCCGACCTGACCCTTTTGCCGAATCAGATCTGAACTTGCTGCACAATCAGTATTACTAACATGTAATAAATATCATAACTTAATATAAAAAGCAGAAGACTTTAAATAAAAGTTGCATGTAGATATATCTGATTCTCAAAATATAGACTGTAAAATTCCTTTAAATATAGTACAACCCCAAGACGTGGATGACATGTGAGGCTACAAGATTGTACTACATATTACCCTTTGCAATCCAAAAATGTCCATAGTCTAGCTAGCAGGCTCTATGGTTTGCTCTCAATATCCGTTCCTAAAATAATCAAAGTAAATCTGTAATGAGATAACTTAGTCTAGTAAGTAATTATCCTTTACTTTACCATGTATACAAGTCAATATAGAAAAGCATAATCCAAGAAAGACAAGGATATGAAAACATGATAGATAGTCAAGAAATATGATAACTCATCAATGAATATCAAATGGTAAGAAGCACAAGTGATAATCAATGAAAATCTGGTCTGATAACAACAATCATACTGTGACAGTTATGAGCTGTCTCAAGCATAATATCATAAGTACTCAATAAAAGCTGTGTAATCTCATGATCATTCATAGGGAATAATATGATCAACCTATGAAATTCAATAAAAGACTATGATATCAACAAAAGTGAATGCACTTTAACTTGGGGCCCGACATACCCTAGAGTACTCATTCAGGCCTTTTTCCATACTAGGGTCCCTGAATAGCACTTTGAGCTCTGTATCATATATATAAATCAATGTCCTCCGGGACAAAATCATGCATTATGTCTCGCATAGCCACGGTAGCTAATGTTCCTCTTGGAACCTTGACCCATAGGTCATAGTATGCATCAGATGGAGTTTGTGATTAAGCACAAATCTGACACTTATAATATATCAAGATCATGTTACTTTCCATGAAGAGTATAGTGGATCATAACTGGTTCTTAGCAACATAATATAACTGCAGCTTTTTAGGGCTATGATTACAGGGCTGCCACAAACATAACTGATTGGCCCCTTCCGGCCCTGGGTACAAGTGTACAGAATGGTCCTTTGTACAAGTGTACAAAACTCATGATCAAGATATATGATAGTTAACTGACATATTCCACAAGATAGAACAATATCGCATATGTGAATTCAATAAACATTTTAGCATATATAAGAGTATAATTTAACAGTATATGAAGAACTGATGACATGGCTAGAAGTATCACATGCAGTGATCAGATATTACTTACCTCTTATTGTACTCCTTAGAAAGTTAGACCGCTTTCTCTTTTCCTTTTGATGTTCCTATGATTCAAGAAATACATCTCAGTCTATCTTTAAATAGTCTATGCTATCCATCAAATTTTATTTCTTATTGCTATAAGTATCTCATTTGCTAAAATGAACTCCACTATTGAGTCTGTATCATTGAAGAAAGTCAGTTTAGGCTTTTACGAACTTCAATTCGAACTTCTATATTGAAAAGGGAAAAATGGTCATTTTGTACTTTTACGTGTCTTTATTTGTTGGGACCTACTTTCATAAATCGGACTTCACCGTTGAATCCATAATGGCCAAAATAGTAAAAATGCACTATTCATTCATTTTAATCAGAGTCCGTTTGACTCACATTTGACTTAAAGGCATTTTAGTAATTTCTCCTTTTAAAATTATTTAAATAAATATTTAATTTATTTATTTTGGGTCATTTCACAATTAATCATAAGTTTAGGGGCCCTTTTTAATTTCTAAAATATTTGGGTCAAATCTGTGAAATCAGAAACTACTATTCTCAATTGTAATAGCCAAACAATGGATAGGTCAATAGAATAGGGATAGGCTATCCCTATTCTGATTTCATTTGAATTCCCAATTTCTTATATCTGTTGCCAAGCACTCCTAATTCAATTTAAATCATAACATAAAATGGCACAGTTTTGGGATGTTCATATATGCGGGTGGGTTGGGTTTGACCAGAACCAGAACCAAACCCTAACCCAAGATCCGGTACTATGTTTCTTCTTCGGTGGGTCTCCGACGTCTTCTTTGACGCTGCTGACCACTTTTCGATCACCTTTTGACCTAAATTCAATGGTGTTCTCTTTTATTTTTTACAAGGATTACAACCCTAAGGTTGGTTTTTCATTTCATGCAACAAAACATCACGAATATGGAGGAAACAATGGGTCTCTGATGAGACCCGATTTTTTAGCCACCTTACCAAACTTCTATTTCATGCCATTTCTCTCACTGTTTTTGCCCAATTTTCTTCCTATTTTCTTTCTGCACTAAAAGGGAACAACCTCCCATTGTTTATTTCAAGTTTTAAATATAAAATGACAACTTGTCGATTATTACTACCCACTTGCAACTAGGTATTTCTACTCCATTTCTAAACCATTTCTCATGATTCTTTTTGCAAATAAATCCCCTTAGCATGCTCTTTAAGACCCTCATAGTTAGACATGCATTTCATGCTTCAATTTCAAAAACAAAAGTTTATGAATTCATACATTTTTCTGAATTTTTCAGCCGCAGTACCTCCTCCTTTTCGCCTTCTTCCTTTTTTGTTTCACCTCTAAACCTTTACAGCTTCAATCCAACTCTCTGTTTCCTTTCTTACTTTTTGATTTCCTTCAAACCCATTTGTAACACCCCGACCCTGATTAATTAATAATTAGTTTGCTAATTATTAATTAGAACCTACATAAAGAATAATTAAGAAGTTAATCGGGAACCTCATGATGGTCATGATAGACCAATAAAATAACTAAGCACATAAAAAATAAGGGCGTAATGTCCGAACCTAATTACCAATTAATTAGGTGAAATGATGGTATTTTAACATTGTGAAAACTCAAATTAGCGAACTATGACGACCACAAATAAATAATAACGGATACGAGGCCTTTGATAACGAGGCTGACCAAAATACGAAACTCTCAGAAGAAATCGTTTCGTAAAAAGAGCACTAGAAAAGAAAATATAACGGAAATAGCTAAAACAAAATTCTGCGTCAGCCAAACAAGGCCTAAGCCCAAATTGTGGAAAAATGCCCAAAAATGAGGCCAAGGGGATCTGAACCCTTGACCAAGTGGGGCAAGACTTTATGCACCCAAAATATTACCAAGTAGGCTGCTAGCATCCTCGTGTCTAGATATGCAACAAATTGTATTTAAACCCAATTTAGCCAAAGCCACCTCCCAAATTGGCCAATGGCCATGCATGCAAATCCTTCATCATTAGCTCACATCATCTCCTTTCAACTCCCACATCAGTCATACAATCCCACCAAATTCTGATATACATGCATCTATACATATATAGGTGTATATGTATGAGAATGCTATAGTGTATATATATGTATACCACACACCTTGACCCTCCAAAAATCAGTGTGCTGCAGACGTGAGTGAGTGATTTTCTGTGTTGTGTGGGTGTTAGAGAGAGAGAAGAGTGAGAGAGAGGGGAGCATTGTGTGAGAGGAAGATTTATATATATGTGTGTGTATGCATGTAAGTGTCACCCAAGTGCACGTGAAGGAGTCTGGGCAACCTTGAGGGGCATTGAGAGGGCCTGAACCAAGCCAAGAAGAGAACAGCCCACTGTTAAGAGGTATAAACCTCAAACTGCCTTATTTTCTTTGGTTAAATTTTAGTACAATTTTGATATTGTTGAGCCTATTAAATTGCATGCATGATGTTTAGAATAAGAAACCTTGTTTAAGGCGTGAAATTAGAGCCCTGAAATAGCCTAGAACATTAAACCCGTATACAAACCGCCATGGATAGACCTTAGAGGTGTAGGTCTGAAAACATCCACACCAAATCAAGTTTGGGTTGTCAAGACCTCAAATAGAGACCATTGGTGTTCCAAAATCACTTAGACACCATCAAAAACCTCAAAATAAGGCCTCTAAAACCTGAGTTGCAGGTTTTGGCCATGAAACCCAACCCCTGTTTTAGACTCCTAAACCACGTTTTTGGAATGAGGATTGAACCCCCATGTCATGAGGGTCATGTTGAGCCAAACCACGTGAGTTTTGGTGATGAATTCAGGATTTACAAGCCAGTTGCAGGTTTGATTATCAAACCTTGGATCGAACGATTGAGCTTGAATGGAGACATGAAACTAATGCCAAACCAGTCCTTAGGCTCCCAGGAACACTTTAGAATCGAAAGCAGAGTGTAAGAAGTCCCAAAAACTCACGAAATTGAAAGGATGTGAAATCGAGAATTAGGGCAACACAGTGGGTGAGTTGGGGAAGACGATGTACAGTGTTGGGTCGAATCAAGTTGGGCCGGATCTGGGTTCGGGTCGGGGCCCGACCCGTCACACAAAAGGTTTAAAAGAGACGACGTCATGTAAAGCAGTCCTGACCTGTCACACAAAAAGTTTAAAAGAGACGACGTCATGTAAAGCGGTGTTTATAATTTTAAAATGTTAGGGCTGATGTCATGATGACGTCAGCATTACATGTTGAACTGGCCCAAACCGCTTGGTTCAGTAAAAACCTGACCGGTTCACTTAAGAACGAACTGAACCCACTAGTTCAGACCGGAAGTTTGCGAAATTAGATTTTGACCCCCAGAACTTCTGGAAAATTATACTGTGACCCAACCAAAATTTAATTAATATTAAATTAATAATGTTTAAATAAGAATTATTTCAAAAATACCCCTAAGCTAAAAATAGGACAAACGAAGTCCAAATAAAATAAATAAATAGTATATTTTGATTATTTTGGACATTCTGGACCCAATGGCGGGGTCCGTTTCATGAGACGGGACTCCAAAAAATAAGATATGCTAAAATGTAAATTATCAAACTGCCCCTAACATGTCCGAAGCCAAATTAAAAGCCGAGAAGGTCTAAATTGACTTTCTTCGACATTCCGGACTCAACGGTAAGGTTTGCATTATGAAATGAAGTACGAAAAAATTATGACACATAAATATGTGAAGTTAAGAAGCAACCCTAAAAGTTAATGAAACTACCAGAAGAGTACATGCTAAGAAAATAACGCTTAAGATTTAAGTTAGGATTTAATACGATATAAGCATAAGTTAAGGAGCATCAATAGGAATATTGCAGTAGATATGAAGTTAACGAGACTATTTATGAATTATTTTTAGGAATTTCAGAGGAAGTGGGAAAGCGCATTATTAGCACCAACCCTAAGGACTAAGGTAAGTAACTCTGCATTTGAAGTGGAGATTTAACTCCATGGATTTGAAGATGTTTTAAACTTCAAAATATCTGAAGCATTAAATTCAATATTACATGATTCCTGTTTTAAGATATTCCGTTCTTATAAATTTTATTGTGACATGCTCAATGAATGATTTCTATTACAGTATTCCTTAGAAGTATTTAACATGTCTACATATTTTGAAATATTTTATTCCAAGTATTTGAAGATTCTATCATAAAATCATAAACATTATGTTTTAAATACTCATGAAAAGTATTTATTTGAAGAAGCCATGTGATAAATGTTTTACAAGATAACAGTGCATAAGCACACAGGCAGGATTTTGGGTTTCTTTGGAACTCAATTGACCTGTCAAAGACCACATAGTCAGGATTTTGGGTTTTCTTCAGAACTCAATTGACCTGTCATGTGAAATGCCAATTAGCAGGATCTAATCTCCCAAGCAATGAGATATCTCCACGTATAATTAAGTAAAACGGGAGTCTGGTTTGAAATAGATTCCACCCAATCCAAGAGAAAAGATAACAAACGCTTTTAAAAATGGAAGCAGGTTTTACCCCCATTTTTCACTATGCATGTTTATATGTTTTGAAATGCTTATACTCTATTTAAAGAAATGTATGTTTAGCTTGAATAATTAAATGTTTCAAAGCTATCTGTTATGAAGAATGCATGTACTCTATGTTCAAAGTATACGAGCAATTGGTAGTGAGTATTTTATAAACTTTCATGTGTGAAACCACTGCCAATTGAAACCCATGACAGATGCAAGAATTACTCACTGGGCTTCTTGAAGCTCACCCCATCTCCCTAACATTTTTCAAGTATTGACGATGAATGGGAGCCTTGCTCCATTTTGGGATGACGATTAGTGGCTCCGTTATGAGCATGGACTTTTGGAAGTATTAGAATCTGTAGTTGGATAGATTTTGATGTAATAGATTTTGGATAATATGTACTTAAGCCCGAGAGGCAACCGAATATGTAATATGTATAAAACTTTAGAATTGTTATTATGCTCTGATGTTATATTCATATGTACCGCTATAAAGAGCGACAGTACTGGACGGATGTAGGAAAGATTTAAATAAGAAAAGAAAAGAAAAAAGTTTTTACGTTTCCACAAATCACAGGCCGCACCGCTGTCCGATACTGTTGCTTATGTGAGCCTTACCCTAAGGCCTCGGCCGAAGGGTGGCAGTTGCGATCCTGGATCTGCACAAGCCAGATTCTAGGTCGTGACACCATTACCCCTATTTATACACAAAAACTCAACGCCACCTTTTCTCTCTCTTCCTCCCTTCCTTAACTTTTCTTTTTGATATTTTTTTCTTTTCTGAATTCTTAACCTCATGTCTTAATTGCTTCTTTGATCTTTTGTATGATATATATATATATACATATATATATATATAATATAGGACACACATTAATACACATAGCAATACACACAGTGCACTACCGACATTGAATTTCTTTCGTTCATTTCTCTCTTTCTCTCTCTCTCTCTCTCTATATATATATATAAATATATATGATTCTAATTATATATATGTATGTATACTACCTTATATATACATATACTTATATATATACATGCATATAATTGTGTATATTTTGTATATATATACATACCCATATATATATATATACACATATGTACGTACATATATATATATATATATATATTTACATATACACGAATTTTTGTACAGTCGGGTTCCTTGTACGGGTGTTCCCCAGGTACTCGGGATTGCTTAAAAATGACTATCGGGTATTTGATATTGTGTGTATTCTTAAAACTGTACATCTATTTCATTACAATGCATATTCGGATTACAAGTGAGTTTTATATTGGTTGACCCGGTCTACCTCAGGTCGGGTGTTACACTTCGGGTCGGGGCGTTACAATGCAAATATATTATAATCCACTCATATGATCACGTCTACCATTTATTTCTCTAGATTGGTTCTTGTAGAGGTCTTATCTCGATATAGATTCATTCAAATCAGATTTGAAATCTTATACTCAAGCCTCAAGGGCTGCCTATTTGGGCAATATGGACTATTATCCAAAAATTTAAATGGATGCTAAGCTTTTTGAGATATTTTTAGATATAAGTTGTTATGAATTTTTTAATGTTTGCAAATGAGGTAAACTTTTTCATGTTTCCAAAGCTTTAGAAGGTTTAAATCTATCATCGTATAAATCAATTTCAGTTGGTATTGGCAATCGATTCCCTCAACTAGTCAGTTCAACACCTACAAAACCACCATCTATGATACTATGGGTATCACTGTTGTTAACGACCACCACTAGTGAGCCATATTTTGAGATATTTTGTTGAGACTTTGATCGCAAAGGCGACTGCATGTTATTACCGGTTTGTCAAAAAATTGGTCTAATGATTATGGCACTTGGCTTCGGCAAAATGAATTATAGTTATTCTGGAGCATATGATGATTTTTGACAACGTAATCCCTTTTGCTTCACTTGGATAGCCTACCCGTATGATGCTCCTAACTTTTGGGCAATGTTAGGCGAAAGAAATATTTATTGGACTTCCATAAAATTACACCAGCACAACTTATTTTTTCGTAGCTTTAGCCATATTTACGATGAGAGTTTGTTGCTTAATGGAACCACCAAATCCCATGATCAAGATCAACACTACACAGACCACATTTTTTTTGCTATCTTTACTGCTTTGTTGAGTGAAATAGAAGTGTAATTTACTACTTTACTTCATTGATGATATACTTTGATTTTAGCATAACCTTTCCGAGCTTGTAATGGTGTAATTGATTGCAATAAGGGTATACATAGTTTCTAATAAGTGTTATTATAGTGTTGGCATTGACACATTGAGGCCTACTATAACAAGAGGAGTAAAAGATGGATTTTGGCCGAACAAACCCTTTGTCAAAGCAACATAAGTAGAAACCGTCCCATTTAGATTATGGCAGTTAAGGTCATGATCCACGACAACTCTCATCCTACTAAGATATACATGTCTAGCTCTTCAAGTCTTTAAGCAAAAAGATGGGTATGGATATGGAAGCTTGTTCAAAAGTAATTATCATAAACACCTCCTAATAGGCTCCACATCAAAACTTCCAAAGAGACTAGCTTACAGATTTTTCAAAGAGTTCGATGTCAATTGGGAGCATACCTTCAATCTAGAATAAACCCCTAAAAATCTTATATTTACTAGAAGTGTTATAGGTTTAGTCCATTTATCTATGCGGCGTTGCCACTATGTATAGACCCTTAAAAATATTATATTTACTATAAGTGTTATAGTTTTGATCCATTTACAATTGTAGTATTGCACCATGTACGAACTCCTAAAAACCTTATATTTACTACAAGTGTTACATGTCTGCTCCATTTATCTATGCAGCATTGCTATCATGTACAGACTTATAAAAATTTTATATTTACAATAAGTGTTACATGTCTAGTCCATTTAAAATTACAGTGTTGCCACCATGTATATACCCCTAAAAACCTTATATTTGCTATAAGTGTTACAGGTCTGGCCCATTTATCTATGCAGCGTTGCCACTATGTACAGACTCTTAAAAACTTTATATTTACAATAAGTGTTACAAGTCTGACCCATTTACAATTGCGGCGTTGCCACCATGTACAGACCCCTAAAAACCTTATATTTATTATAAGTATTATAAGTCTAGTCCATTTGTAATTGCGGCGTTGTCACCATGTACAAACTCCTAAAAATATTAAATTTACTATAAGTGTTACAGGTCTGGTCCATTTATCTATGCAGTGTTGCCACCTATTCAGACCCCTAAAAATCTTATATTTATTATAAGTGTTACAGGTCTGAATCATTTCTCTATATGGCGTTGCCACCTATTCAGACCCCTAAAAGCCTTATATTTATTATATGTGTTCAGGTCTGAATGTTTCATTAAATTAATTCTTTTGCAACGATTTCTCAAAAGGACAAGAGACCTGATTTAATTCATACTTCAAGTTTATTATGGAAGTCAGCAAAGTCAATACGCAGTTAGGCACACAAGATGAAACTTGGAAATTCAGAGCCAAAAAGTAAGGGCATGTTCTTTCTCTTGCTCTGAAGCCTCCTACTAGCAAGACTAGGGAAGATCGACAACAACGTCTACTGTCTCAGCATTTTCCTCATCCTCTTCCATCATCTCAACCTCTGAAATCGGAACCTCATGTAGTCTAGTAACGTCGAGATTGGGGTGGAGCTTGAAGAGCTTCTTCTTGCACACACAGTAGCCGTAGTTAATAAATTCTCCCCCTAGCCTGCTGACCTCAACCTTCAGATCCTTCTAAGTCTAAGCCATGGCCGTTTCCACGCTCTCAACCAACTTTTGAGCTACTTCAGTTTCAAACTCTGCCGATCTCTTCTTGGTTGCCTCTAGGTCTTTCGCTAGAGCATTCCTTTCTAACTAGAGAATGAAGTGGGCATTGGCAGCCTCCTTCACCTTCTCTTTAGCATTGGAGGCACGAATTGGGCAGTGCCCAACTAAAGACAGAGCTTATCCAGTTCGCCCCGGAGTTTGTCGATTTGCTCCATATCATCAGGGCCGCCCACAATGGCAGCCATTGCATGAGTTGCCTACAAAATAAAAGAAAGTTGGTTAAGTACAAGAATGAAAACAAAAAATTATATGAATAAGTTTAATTTAAAGGTAGTACCCTCCGCAATATAGAGAGACTAAGATGTCGAAAAGTCAAGTTGAAAAATCATATATTTTTTTTTCATTGTTCAAATTTTTATATATGTTTCAAATTTTTTAATATAATTTCTCAAATTAAAACATAGATTGTTATATATATATATACATATATATAACAGTCTAAAATATTGTGATATATATATATATATAACAGTCTAAAATATTGTGATATATATATATATATAATTATTGATTTTAATAATTCTTAATAATAAGGATCATGAATTTTTTTAAGCACTCTAAAAGTGAGAGATTGTTATATTATGAACGATGTTTGCACAATCACATTTTAAAATATTGTGATTGTGGTTATTAGATTTTGCAATTGATTTATAAACAAAATTTTACTTTTATATACTTTGTATGCATATATTTGAAAAAGAAATTAAATGATTTTCAAAATAATAGCTTTTGAAAACATTGAGAAAATAATATATAAGAAAATAAAGTATAATTTTATTCAAATTTTATATTCAGTAAGTGTTGTTGTAAAAAAATTGTTCATGTCTGTGATCCAGCAAGAATGACCAAAAAAGAAAGAAAAAGAAGAGGACTATCCGACGATCAAGTCAATAAAGAGATAAAATAAATATAATATATACGTGTGAATACGAATCACTGTGTCTTTAAACATACCTAGTTCTTTTAGTGGTTATCTTAGGTTGAAATCTCTCGGGAAGTGATCTCAATATCTTCCTTACAATCTTGATGTAACATCCCGACCTAATTACTATATAATTAGGGATGCTTAGTAAGCTTTATAAGAACATTAGTGTATAATTAAATCATAACACTACTGTAGTATGATAGTCCTTGAGTGAATTAAGATAGAAGAAATTGATATGAAAAATGATAACGAAATTAATAGAGAAATACATGAATATTAAGCCTAAATGTTTAAACAAGTACCATAACTAATCATGTTAATATAGAAAAGAGAAATCATCATGAACGTAGAATATATCAAGTAATTAAGAAATATACAAATTAAGTGTATTGAATAAATAAAATACTAAATAAAAGTATAAATTCTCCAACAACATAATAAAAAGAAGAAAAGTAGAATATAGACCAAAGAGGTTGGTCAAAGGATTTGAACCCAAGACATTGAAACATAGAGAGAGACTTACCCAAAGTCTAAACTCACTAGACTATCAGCACTTGTGTGCTATGATAGCCAAAAGATATATACATAAAGTATAAGTGAAAGGAGAAAAGTCACAAAAGTGATATGTCATTACCCCATTGCATCACCACTCTAGCCAATAGAATTTCATGCAGCTAACCCTCATGATATATATAACAAACCTTGAGTGTGTTTGTGAGCAATCAGTTATGTGTGTATAAAGTGTTGTGTATTTAAGACACTCCATTGTGTATTCGGCTAGAGAGAGAGAGAGAAAGAAAAAGAAGAAGAAGGAGAGGGAGAGAAACTTTACATGCACAATGGGAGGATTCACAAGTTGGAGCTGAAAAGAAAGAAACAACAGAACTGTTGCAAGGAAAGGCGAGAAACCGAAGAGAGAGAAAGTGAAATAGGTAAACTTCTCTCTAGGGTTTTCTGAATTTAACTTCAGTTTTATTAATTTAGAACGCATATATTAGTCTTACAATTAATGTACAATAGCTTGGAAGCCTGAACAAGGTTTGAAAGACCCTTAAAACCTAAAAATTGCACTAGGCCACCATTAATGAGAAGCTTTTAACTGGGTCTGTATCGACCAAAACCAAACACGTATCAAGGTATTGGGATTTAACTAGACATTACGAGGGTTCTAAAACACCAAAAATTAGACCAAACGGGTAAAGGATAAGAGAGAATCGAAGTTGCAGAATGCGGTTTCAAAATTGACTCCCACAAATAGAGCCTTAAGCTTGAATCTTTAAACGAAAAATGAAACCCCATGATAAGAGGATCACGACAGAACAAGAACCATCAAATTTGATGGTGAAACGGGCATGAACTGGAGGATTATTCAGAGAAGCCATCAAAACTCCACCGAGCTTTTCAGCTCGTTTCAATCCTTAAAATCATTACCAAAACCTTCCTTTAACTCCCAGAAGAAGATTTGAATTGAAAATAGGAAGAAATCGTAGCCAAAAACCCACAAAATAGAAGTCTAAATTTCTAAGGTTCGCGATGAACAGTAAAGTCTCCATGAGGGAGACGATGAACAATGCCGGGCCATGGGTCGGGTCTTGACTGTTTTGTAATTTTTTATGATGTGATATTATATTTTTATCGCAGTGAGATAGAATAACTCAAATATTACCACTCTCTTGATATAAGTTATATCTCACATGAGTGGGATATAAATGCTCACATAATATAGATATTCAATCTAATTAAAAACGTCAAATATAATATATGATAATATTTATTCTATTTAATCCTCTTATCTAATTGTCTAAACATGACGTAAAATAAAAATGTTTTGACATATCAGTTAGGTTTAACGAGTGACGTGTCAATGTATTTTTGTAATTAATAAATGTGTATAGGCTTTTGATTTAAATTTTAGAGAAAAATTATGATAAATGATTCATCCCGAAAAATGTTATACTTGGTGACGTGTCCATTCAATAACGAAAATATCCCTCTATTGTGTTTCTTCCTCGACGCCTGTTGCAACTGTCCTCCGGAGGAGTTCGTCATACATTACGGCGATGGAGCAAAAATTGCTCCACTTCTTGGCGAACTGTAAAAGTATCAAAGAATTGAAGCAGACCCATCTTCAGATTCTCATCAATGGGCTCCAAGATTGCAACTTTATTCTACCCAAACTTGTCAGTCTCTCATCAGACCTCATTTCGCTTGATTATGCAATTCATGTATTTCAAAGTTCATATACCACTAATGTTATTTCCTACAATACAATGATCAAATGCTTCATTGGAAAGACTCATAACGACGCGTTGCGCATTTACAATCAGATGAAGGCGTTGTTAATATCGCCTAATAGTTTCACCTACACTTTTCTTCTAAGGTGTTCTGAATCGTTCGAGGCTTTAGAAGATGGGAGAGTAGTACATGGACAGATTGTGAAATTGGGATTTAATTCAAGTGTTTTTGTTCAAAATACCCTTTTGGATTTCTATGCAAAATGTTGTGAGAGTTTGGATTCAGCTTGTCGGGTGTTTGAGGAAATGCCTGAAAAAGATGTCGTTTCATGGAATACCATGATTGGAGCCTACATGACTCGTGGCAAGATAAAATCTGCAATTGGTTTGTTTGATTGTATGCCGGAAAGGAACATTGTGACATGGAATTCTGTTACTGCTGGGCTTTCAAAAATTGGGAACATGGAATTAGCTCAGTCCGTGTTTGAGCAGATGCCAGAAAGAAATGAGGTTTCTTGGAATTCCATGATTTCTGGATATGTAAGGGTGGGTGATGTCAAGACTGCGCAGTTTATTTTTACTCAGATGCCTGATAAATCGGTGGTATCTTGGACGGCCATGATTTCAGGATACACCATGATCAGAGATCACGAATCAGCAAGGAATTTTTTTGATCAGATGCCAGTTAAAAACGTGGTCTCGTGGAATGCTATGATTGCATGTTATGTTCATAACCATATGTTTGGTGAAGCTTTATCTGTATTTCATCATATGTTAATTGATGGTAAATGCAAACCTGATCAGACTACTATGATCAGTGTACTTTCTGCTTGTGCTCATTTGGGGTCTCTTGAACATGGAAAATGGATAGATTCCTATATTAAGAAAAACAAGTTTGACTTGTCAATTCCATTAGGCAATGCTCTGATAGACATGTTTGCAAAGTCTGGGGATGTAGAAAATGCCAGAGCAGTTTTTAATCAGATGGCTAAAAGATGTTTAATTACATGGACTACAATGGTTGCAGGGCTAGCTGTTAATGGGCAGTGTAGAGAGGCCTTAGCAGTCTTTGATAGGATGTGTTTAGAAAGAATAAAACCGGATGATGTTATCTTCATTGCTGTTCTGTCAGCTTGCACTCATGGGGGGCTGGTGGAAGAGGGGAAAAAGATATTTGATCAGATGGTGTGTGACTTTGACATTAAACCCCGAATTGAGCACTATGGCTGCATGGTTGATCTTCTTGGTCGAGCAGGGAAGTTAGAAGAAGCAGTCAGGTTCATAGAAAGCATGCATATAGCACCTAACGCCATTATTTGGGCCACTTTACTTTGTGCTTGTAAGATTCATGGCAATGGGGAGTTGTTGGAGTCTGTGACCAGAAAGATTATGGATCAAGAACCTTCAAATCCTAGCTATTTAACGCTGATTACGAATTTGAGCTCATCAGTTGGACGTTGGGAAGATGCATTAAGTTTTCGGGTAGCAATGAGACACCAGGGTATAGAAAAAGTACCAGGCTGTAGCTCAATCCAAATAGGGAACAGTGTCCATGAGTTTCTAGCTAAAGATATAAAGCATCGACAAAGGAAGGAAATCTATCGAGTTTTAGATAGTTTAAATGGACACCTGAAGACAATATATGATGTCTGGTGAGAATATTCCAATGGGTATTTCACTTAGAACAGTCATTTCTCAGTAGATGATCTTGGTGAGAATGAGAAATGAGAGGATGAGGGGTAATTTTATTGTGGAAAGCAGAATTTCACTGTTGATTTCACGGAGAAAGCCCTTATTTGAGCTGTGTTGTGAAATGAGGTGTTTCAGGTCATGGGTACATTGGGACAGAAAAAATATGCTTGAAGATGTCTAACTTCTAGGGGCATCAAAGATAATATCTGTGGGCAGTGAAAATGCCCTTGAGCATAGATGACTTAGAGCTGAAACATCCAAAAATAGACTACAGGATTTTGACAAGGGAAAGATAATATAGACAGTGAAGGAACTGTTTGCAGTGGAGCTAAGGCCATCTAATGATAACAAGGACTTGCTTGCCAGAAGATGAAGTATTTTGTGGGTTGAGTGGACATTAGTCTCAGATCATGATGATACAAAAGTATTAAATTTTAGCAATGTAGCAAGGTCTTTGCATACTCTGTTTTTTATTTTTTCATACTATGCACTTTGAGCACTTGTTATGCCAATATTGTGGCTTGGTACTTGAATTTTAATGTTATGGAGATTTGAACACTTATTTTGTAATAACCTGAATTTTTTTTTTTGGAATGAAATTTTTTTTATTTTTATTATTATTATTATTATTATTATTATTATTATTATTATTATTATTATTATTATTATGTATGTGATGTGTGTATAGGTGTGTGTATATAAACTGTTAAGTGTGTGTATATATAGATATATGTATATTTAAATACATTTAAATATTTATGTGTATTATATATGTGTGTTATATATATCAGAATTGTGCCCCACCGTGTGTGGGTGTGTACTGTGTGCAGTGAGTGGGTGTCAAAATTGAGTGTAAATCACTCAAGGTGGCATGGTGTGGGAATGGTGTGTGTAAGAGAGTTGGTGGGTTGGGTGTGTGCAAATAAGTGTTCTGTGTGTGTGTAGGTCATATAGGGTGAGTGTGTGTGCAGACCAATCCATGTAGAGAGAGTGAGAGAGAGAGAGTGTGTGTGTGTGTTTAGTGTGTTTGTATATGTGTTCGTTGGGTGAGAAAAGAAGACAGAAAGAAAGAGAGGAACTGTGAACAACTAGAGGAGTTCAGAGGAAGGCTAGAAGCGTAGAGCAGAGGTGGGGAGCCAAGGGAGAGTGAGAAAAATCAAAACAGGTAAGTTTTCATTTAGGTTCTGTTTTAAAATTTCAAAGGCATGATGTTAGTTTTAAATTGTTAGGTCTTGTTAAGCATGGAAAATGAAAAATGTTGCAAGAAGAATGACTAGAAAAGGTTGAGAAATGGAAGAGAAAAAGGGAGTTGCAAGTGGGGGGTGATAATCGGTCGCTTGGAAAATTTTGTTTAAAACTTGGTTTGAATGATGAGGAAACGTTCCTCTATGATGCAAAAATACATTGGGATCGAAATGGGATTAAAACATTTGAGAAACAGCCACGAAACTGAAAAAAGAGTTTCGGCCGGAGTTTCTGTTTTTTCCTATTCGTGAAGATTTGATGAACAAAATTAAAAACAAACCTTGGAAATGGAATCTACATGCAAAACAGAAGAGAACCGCATTTTCAAAACGTTGAAAAGTGACCGGAAAAAGTTCGCTGTCGCCGGAGATGGCGACGGAACCCTAGGGCAACCCTACCAGAAAAATCGGGGAATGAGGCACTACGTAGTTCGGGTCTCGGGTCCGGTTCGGGTTCGAGTCGGGTCAAGACCTGTCAGCCCTGTGTTTTAAATTAAAAGTGAATTAGGAGTGTTTGGCTACGGGTTTACCAAATTGAAATTGGAATAAAATTAGGAATAGGGATATCCTATCCCTATTTTGGGGCATTAGCCACTGTTTGGCTATCCAGGGTTGGAATAGGAAATTTGAAAATTTTAATTTAACCCCTGTACTTTTTGAAATTCAATTTGAGCCCCCAGAACTTTCACAAATCTAACTTTGACCCCAGAACTTTTATTTAATTATGATCTGACCACCCTGAATAAAATATTAATTTAATTTAATTATTTAAATATCACAAAATAGTCCGGAGTCCAAATGGGACAAGTTATTAGTGTATTTTGACGATCTCGATCATTATGAGACCAATGGTGAGGTCCGTTTTACGAGACGGGGTCCCGAAAAATAAAAGACCTGTGATAACATTAAAAATTATCAAAATACCCCTGAGTTGAAACGTAGTCAAACGAATTTCGATTTAAATAAAAAAATAGTAGAATTTTATTATCTAAATCGTTCCAGACTCAACCGTGGAGTCCAATTTTCAAAAAGAGGTCTCAGGATGTAAGGGCTAGCAAAAAGTACAAAATGACCATTTTGCCCTTTTTAGCTCGGATGTCTGAATTAACTTCCACGAAAGCCTAAACCTATTTTCTTCGATGTTCCGGACTTAAGAGTAGAGTTTATTTTGGCAAAATAGAAACTCATAAAACAAAGACATAAAATTTGATGAACAGCATAATTCAAGTAGCAATTGAACTGAGTTGTATTTCATGATTTTAGGAACACGGAAAGGCAAGGAGAAGGTGGTCTGACCTTCTTCATTTTCACTGTAGTTCAGCTACACCACGAGTACGATTTCTTAGGGTTGAGACAACCCGTCAGGTACGATATATTGTGCTAAGTAAGAAATAAAATTAAGTTTAGGAGTAACTGCCATGTTGACTTGATGATTCACATACTTGTTTGATTGCTCATATGCTTAGGTGTTCCTTGTTATCTTTTTGAAAGTCTGGTGATGAATGTGGATCATGATTATGTGTATATCGCATGTGTTAGCATAATGTGTGGATTATATTCTTCGAGAACTGTTGAGATTATGAAATATGTGACTTAAAGCATGTGTTAAATGGACTATGTATGGCATGTACCCTTGATGAAGGGATCTTCTGATTGAATGTTATTGTGTAATACATTATTTAAAGCATGCTTCATGTGTGGATAAGTTGCTTTATTGAGATTACATTATAGCATGGTGGAATCAGAGCATATTGGCATAGTGTGATTCCTTGGACATGGTGTGAGTTGAGCACATGGTGCTGTGCATTATAAGGGTGTAGATTCTGTGGTAAAAAACCCAAAATCGGCCATTAGGTACTCGTATGCCTGACGGGTTACGGACCGTGAAGCGAGACATATAAATGGTACTCAAGCCATCGGGGAAGGACCGTAAGATGAGACATGGGTGTACATAGAGTTGCGTGGGTGCGTCACGTATACTGTTCATATACTACAATGATGATATTGAATGCCATGTAGATATAAATGTATACTTGCACATGCCACGCCCTTAATTTTGTTTCTTGCATTAGCATTATATTGTACCAGTAGTTGAGCTGACCCATTCGTGGGACACCATTTCAGATGACACTCCTGTTACGCGAGACCTAGAAATGCTTTAATGAAGGAGAGAACATAGAATTATATTTGGCCTGTGGGGCGTATTTTGATGTTGTACAAGGGCATAAGCCCTAGACTATTTCAGGTTATTTGTATGTTGTGAGGTAATGGGCAAGACCTTATGAATTGTATCAGAACAGAAATGGGGTTATTGTTGGAATGCATATGATTGCCCTTGATTGTCCTTTATTTCTTTATTATTTTATTTTCCTTTCGTCTCGTTACTCGCGCTTCGGGTTCGCTGAAATTCGGGGCGTGACATATTTTCAGTGACTGTGTTTGTGTATAGGTTTCCTTGCTCTGTTTCTCTTATGCTTTGTTCTTTGATTGGTGCATTCAATTTGTATTATATTCACAAGATGAGCCAGATTTGAATTGAATGTCCAAAATTTTTTTGGGGTTAAAAATCACTCTAATCACTTCTACCACAATGCAATTCAATTGTTTTAGAATGTTACTATTAGAAGACCATCTCTAACAGCTTAAGTTTTTAGATGAGTTAGTGGTTTAACATGCTATCCTCCATACGTTATTTAGGATCCTTCATATGTTCTTTCATCAGAATAATTGACTATGATGTCTCTAATTAGTTGGTATAGAAAGTTTGATCCCTTGCATCATACATTCTCGGATCACTATTCATCTATTAATTGTCTCAAAAGCTACAACCTTCTTGCTGTTGATGTCTCGCCACCATTGCTGCTCTCTCCTAATCTCAACCCCTCTCCCTCTCTATATATCTCAAACTCTCAGATGATTTGGTGAGTTAACATAGTATCATAGCAGACAAAAGGTCTTATATTCAAACTTCACTATCACAAGATGAATTGATGCATGTGTTGGCTCAGTCTGATCACACGTGAAGGGACGCGTTAGAGGATATAATATTAAATTTACATATTTTTTAATAACATAAACTTTTAGATGAGTGCGTGGTTTAACAATCGCTCTTCCATTTCCTTTATTCAATGTGGACCAGACTTTCTTTTATTTTGGAGGAATGGCTCCAATTGAAATCAATAGCCTTGATAAAACAAAATGCTAACATCTTGAGATTGGCGCGATGTTTGATATTAGTAAATAATAACCACTTAAAAAAATTCCATTCTGTCAATTACTTATAATTACATTATAATTGGACCTTGGACAAAAACTTCAAGATTGGCATCGTGTTTGATTTATTTGTTGAATGCTAATTTTCTACCTAAAAACCATGTGCACTCGACAGGAAATACTCATGAAAGGTTCACTACTAAGAGTCTTGACAGTTTCTCTATGGTTATTTGCTAAAAGAACAAGGATTTATTAGAAAGCAAAAATTAAGTACTACACTGAGAATGAAAGCCAAAACCTTGGAAAATCCTTTAAAGTAATGACAATGCTAATTACTATATATACGAAAAATAGATAATTAAAGCAAAGTAAAAGGGACATATTTGGAATTGGTATTAAATAATGTGGCGAAGTTGAGGCAAATTTAGATTGTAATCCAGTATTTTAATTCCTGGTAGAAGCATAATGTAGACCAAAAACTCAAATCACTTAAACGCTATACTCTAATGTTTAGGACGAGATTATTGAGTATCTTTCACCGAGTGCAAGTCTCTTCTCGATCAATACTTTCCATGGCACGTGATAGAACTCTCTCAACCTCCACTCATCGTGTCAATGATTCTAACTAATCCAATTTTACACTCGCTTTTTTTATTTGGAGCTATTTGATTACATGATAAGATTTTACATGGCAATGCCGGCATCTGTAGAGGTAGACTTTTAACAGAATATGGTGAGGGGAGTCGGTACAAAATAGAGGACGTAATTGGTAAAGGAAGCTATTGTGTTGTCTGTTTTGCATACGATACTCATCTTGAGAAAAAAGTCGCCATTGAGAAGATTAATGATATTTTTGAACATGCCTCTGATGCCATGCGCATTCTTCGTGATATTAAGGTTCTTAGACTCCTTTGTCATCTGAAACATTGTGGAAATCAAGCATATCTTATTGCCTCCTTCTAGAACGGAATTTTAAGATATATATGTCGTTTTTGAACTCATGGAATCTAATCTACACAGGTTATTAAAGCAGATGATAATCTGACAGCAGAACATTATCAATTCTTTTTTTATCAACTTCTTTGAGGCTTAAAGTACGCACACACAGGTTTGTTGTCACAATCTCATAAATCAACTTTGTTCATGCATATTTTGTGCATATAGCATTTGTGAGAATGTATGCAGTTGTAAATAGTGGCTAATTTCTTGTGATTTTTCCGATTCTGTTTTTTTTTTTTTTATATATATAGTTTTTAATGAATGGTCTTGCAGTGAATGTCTTTCATCGAGATCTAAAACCAAAAAATATCTTTGCAAATGCCGACTGCAAACTGAAGATCTGTGACTTTGGTCTTCCAAGACTAGCCTTTAATGATACCCCCACTGCTATATTTTGGACAGTACGTTTCTTCTTCACTGTATTGATTGAATTTTTACCCCATGAAACTTGTAGTTTTTCAAGGGATTTTTTTTTCGGCCTCTCACTATCCATACTAATTGTTTTGTACAAATATATTCTGGTTTGGATTTTATTATATATTTTTCCTTTTACAAGGATTAAGTTTATTGAGTATTGAATGAATCAGGTGAGTGACATTTGGTTTTGGCATTTATAATTTTGGGTATTCTTGTTCCAAAAGTTGAAACTGTCATTATGTGTTAAGAAAGCGGTCATTATAAGTTCTGTACGATTTTGCTTCATCACTCTTTATTTGGATAGTGAGAATCAGGAAGTCCCATTTATTGCGACTTTTGTTGGTGATAGTGTTGGGTGTTGAGTTGAATTATGTCTGATTAATTGTAAATTGAGCTCATGTCTAGGTAGTATGGTACATTTGTTACCAGTACTGCCATTATTTCTGTGTTTATTGCTGGAATTTGCCAATATCTGTCTAAAGAAATTAAAATGTTTTAAATACAATGGATGTTACTGATATATATATATATATATATATATATTACATAGGTTGCTATTTCAACATTCCATATTGTATACTTGAGTGGAATTAGAATTGTTGTTTTTATTGGGATATTGGAGCCTCCTGTTCTTGTATTCTATCTGAACTTGAATGATCAAAATGATAAAACACTCTCCTTTGTCTCTCTTATTTTCCCTTTTCCAACTGTGCACTTGCTAATGCACAATCCACACTAGCACTAGAGTGCAACCTCTTTGGATGCCTTTGGAGTTATTTGATGGGTTCATGCTGGTAGTTGAACCATAAATTGCCCATTTGTGTATATTTATTAATCTTAGGTACTCATTTGTTGCTTTGGCAATATCAGTCACCATTTTTTTTCATGGACAGGGTGCCTCTAGAGATCTTGCTGGAGAAGAGCAAGGTCAGTCGTAACATCGAAGTAATGTACCGGCTATGCTTTTTTGGTGAAAATGAAGGAAGCGAGAGAGCACGGAAGATGCTGTCATGTAAAGGTTGTGGAAAGAAGTATCATAGAAGCTACTTGAAATCTTGGGCTCAATATGATTTATGGCTTAGAAATTGTCATATTGCAAGGATTACATATTGAAATGAAGGTTTGATTTCAGATCTATTTCATTGGAGTTCATGGACTTGTCCCTCCTATCGAATTTGTGAGGTACTAATTATGTGCCTGTTTCAATATTGCTTTATTTTCTAGAGTTATTACCCATTATTTCATTGTGAATCTTTCTTGTCACCCTTTCTTTGTTCTAGCATTCATTTTTACCAAACGGTCATTGGAAGAACTAAGTTCATAGTTTGAGCATTCTTCCTCTTCTCATTGTATGTAAACAGTCCATATTCATATGCTTCTTGGCGACGACTGACTTGCCTCTCAATATATTGAGGATCAGATGCTCTAGATTCTTCTGTTATTTTTGCTAAATTAGTTATAATCTCCAGTTTGGGAATGAGTTTTGTGGATCGGATTTAGTATCGCATGTGCTTGACACTAGTCTATAATAAATACGAAGCTTTCATCATCGTGCCTGCTTCCGTGGTTTCCGTGATTCCTTGATGCGCTTCACCTGTCTGCTTCCTTTCGTTCACTTGCTTGCTTCCGTTCGCCACCTTTCAAATTCTTTATTTTTATCTCTTTACATCCCAAGCTACAACTGCCATACAGGTTCTTTACCCTATACGCAAGCCCTGCTCTGCCCTATTTACATCACAATATTCACCAAATTTGGCATCTACTGTAAAAGTAACAATCACCACCATTCACAACTTGACTTTGATCACTAGAGAAAGGCACGATCTCACCATTGATTTATGTCCTTCATCACAATCACCAAAAATCACCGGAGAGAGGCACGATTTCACCATCGATTTACCTCCCTCATCACAATAACCAAAATCGACAACAACCATTCTCTCTCTCTCAAACTGTTTGAAAACCATCCATATTCTCTCCCAAGCTTCTCAATCTCTCATCCATGACTCCTAAAACCAAAAAGAAAAACCCATCATCCAAATCCCTAGGCAAGTGTCCTAGAGAAGATCCAGATCCCAAACAATGAGCCAAATCCCGCTATGATCGTCAAGTCTTTCTCAACACCTCCATCGTCCAAAAATTTTAGGACTATATCAAACACTGTATCATTGAGTATGGAAAGACCATTAGCACACCCTTCTTTGAGTCCCAATCCATATTCATATAGGGTCTCATTTAGATTACTTAGGTTGGATGAAATTTCTCTCTTCCTCCAACATTTAGTACATTCATTTTCTCCAACTCTTTTAGGAGCATTTTGAGATGCCCATGGGCCTCAATGCGTCATCTTGGGTCTTAGATACTCCAATCTCTCTCTCTCTCTCTCTCTCTCTCTCTCTCTCTCTCTCTGTGTCGTCTATTTCCAAGATTTTCACCATTCCTCGTGAGAAATTCCAAGAGTTCACTACCAACTCTTGGGTAGTGCGTGAAGGGTTTAACCCCCTCACGGCCATACAACAAATGTTTCGTGACTCTTCTATCATGAAACTTTTTAAAGCAAAAGCCTCCTAACTCACCTTCGAGTCTTGCCTCATCCACCACATCATTACCTACAACATTCTTCCATGTGCCAGTGGACGAGACTTCGTCTCATATATGGATGTATTTCTCATTTGGTGTCTTAAACTACCAAAAAGTGGACCTTCCATACATTATCCTCTACCATATGAGCGATTGCCTTAAAAAGAAAAAAGGCATCATTCCATATGGAAACCAGCTCACCACCTTCTTCAAACACTACCAAATCGACCTTGGTAGTGAAATCGACATCTCTCCACCATCCCACATAGACATTTACTCCTAGGGTACTTTTAAGTCCATGGGGTGCAAGTCTATTGACCAAGGATGGGTTCCTAAATCCTCTTCCTCACCCTCATCCGAGCAACCTCAAGAGCCTCACTCTTCCACTCTCCTTACCACTCAGACCACCTGACTTCCTCCTCTTCCGACCCCAGATACCTCATCCATCATCACCCTCCCCCGGGAGATAGACTACAGTTTTCGCAACCAAATTCGGGCTGTTGCATCCAATTTTTCCAAAACTCTATCCTCAATACCCGATATCTAAAGTTGATTTTTTTTTTTTTTTGTTCAGACATTGACAGAAGGTATATGCTCAGTTGTGGATCGATTGATTATTACAGGTTGGGTGTTCATGAATATGTGCGATATGTGGGATTTAGTGACAAAATTGGTGGATTTCCATATTCAATGCCACGTATCTTGTGACATCGGGATTTTGTCAGCCCTAAAGGTTTTCAATTAAGGACATCTAAGTAATTTTGATGATAACAAGGCATTGTCCATGTGAACTAATGTTTTATTCAAGTAACTATGCAAATAGGTCATCTAGGTCAAAGAAGATTTTGACAAAAAAATGAAAAAGTCCATCAAGTTAAAGGATTCCATTCAAGTACATGCTTCAAATATGAAATCAAATCAAGTGGAATGCTCTCATGATAATTCAAGCAAATAGACACACTCAAGCCCAATGAATCAAGATAAGTCAAGAGAAGACTTTTTATTTTTCTTATTTTGGATTTTGAGTGATTTAGAATTAAATTGATCATTGGTCGTAAGCTCTTACTATTTAAAATGATCAACTAAGAACTAACCTTAAATAGTTTTTCAAAACAAAACATTGTAACACTTTAAATTTTGAAAGATCAAAAGATTTTGATAAAAGTACGTTATACACTGTGAAAAACAAGCAAAAAGACATTTATTGTACAAACTAGTCAACCAGTTTATGGAACTAGTCAATTGATTCTTAAAACTTATTTTTATACTGATCAAACCAGTCGACCAGTTCCTAGAACTAGTTGACTGAATGACCATTTTCATAACAAAAGCCTGAACCTACTGTCCATTTCAGTCGACCTCAATGAGGATTCGGTTGACTATTTTTCAAAGGCTAAAATAGTGTACATCAGAACTAGTCGATTGATTCTAAAGACTAGTTAACTGATTGTTCTTGAACAATTGAACTTCAAACCCTCTAGACAATTTAGTTGATCCGATCAATTGACCAAATCTTCATCTAGTTGACTGGTTGATGATTCAGTCAACTGAACTCGTCAATCTAATACTTCAAAATTCAACTTTTGAATAGAAAAAAAGGGGAAACGACTCTATTTTGAAATGCAACGGCTATATTCTTTTGAGGGCTATAAATAGAGTCACTAAAGAATTAATTGCTATCTCTTTACAAGCTTATACTTCTACATCTTTATTCTTCACTTTAGATCTAAAAGTTATACTCATCTTAAATATTCTAAGTTTACACATGATCTATCTAAAGAGAGTAAGCATATATTGCACCAATTTACTCTTGAAGAAAGGCTTGCTAGTAAACAAACTTTATATCTTCTCATTGTGGTGAAATTTGTAAGTAGGTGTTACCATTGTAAGGCAAAATTAGATATTTTGATGGGAAAAGAGTGAAAAGCTCTTGTTGTAAAGATTTGACCTCAACATGCAAGCATATTAAGATA
Organism: Nyssa sinensis; assembly: GCA_008638375.1. NCBI lineage: Eukaryota > Viridiplantae > Streptophyta > Magnoliopsida > Cornales > Nyssaceae > Nyssa > Nyssa sinensis. The sequence goes on from CM018038.1 coordinate 18,962,325, forward strand.
GTGAAAAAACTCAAGTGGGGATGCTTAAGTCGAGGACATAAAAAGTTTTCTGAACCTCGTAAAAATTGTTGTATTTGTGCTTTCTTTCTTTCTCTACTCTTTTACATACTTGTGCATTATCAACATAAAGTTTGTAAAAGTTGTCAATATTTATTAAATACTCTATTGACCCTCTTCTAGGGTAATTATCTGGGCAACATATTTCATTAGCCCATTATTGAAATTATTTGTTTGCATTTAGATGCTTGTTTAACTTGTTGACATTGCTTAATGGGTGTGGTAGCAAGATTGGGAATTGGCATAATGTGGGAATGTAGTTTGGTTATCTCTGGCCATGCAACAATCAGAATAAATAAACTTTTGAAGATGAAGAGATATTCATTTAAACCTCAAAATTCATCCCCTCATACTCTGGAGCAATGTAACTTCGGCGATTGTATACTGCATCTCTAGTAGATTTCCCTCTTTTGTCGTGTTTAGTAACATTCTGTTCAAGAATAAAAAATGAAACAAAATAAGACATTAATTTCAGTAATATAGAATTAGATGACTGCTTTATGTTACTTGGATGATAAATTCGAGCAAAACACAGATGTCAAATGTAAAGAAATTTCTTTTCTGTTTTCATAAGGTAGCATCTCAAACATATTTTCCAGGAGTTGTTTTTTTTTTCTGGATATGCACATATATTGGTTATAGTATCGCACAATAGTCCTTAGGCCATTGAGTTAAGAAATTTGATACTTCGTCCACAAGTGCAAAACAGATGATATATTCTAACAGAAAAATCTGCTTGATGGTTCCTTAATGTATGAAGTTGTTGATTTATATTATGTTCTTACCATTCTTCACATGTTGTGATTCCATTTGCTCTGTGTTATTACTGTAATTAAATGTTGTTGAATCTTGTGGTTGGATTAGGGCTCCTACATTTGAAATTTTGTTTTTTTTTTCATTGTATTGAAAGATGAAAATTTGTGAGTCTGCTAAGGCATTATAGGTTCCTTGTCCCATTTCTCTCTCTCTCTCTCTCTCTCTCTCTCTCTCTCTCTCTCTCTCTCTCTCTATATATATATATATATATATATATTCATTCCTCTGATCATTGTTTCTCGATTCTTGTTGAAATTTTCTGTATATTTTTCAATATTATCTTAATTTTTTGTCATATAAATAATCTATCAAATGTAACTTCACCAATGATCCTTCACAAGATACCACGCATACTATAAAGACAAGCGTTACAAGTATATTTCGACAAAAGCAATATTGGCACATGTCTTGTAGTAGTTAACATAAAAAAAAAGACATATGAAGCATATAGAACCATATTGGCACGTCTTGAATTTTAGGTAGTGTTGCGTTAGACTTGATTTATCAGATCATACAGTAATGTTATTTGGAAACCAAGTTAAAAAAATTTATCTTGTTCAGTAATGAAGCTAAACTGGCTTATAAGTTGTTTTATTCGTAACACCCACCCAACCCCCCCCCCCCCCCCCCTGGGGGATATTTTTTCCGTAGCTTTAATATGTTTTGATCAGATTGATGTGGATGAATGGAATTTTTTCCATTCTGAAGAGGCAACACCCAGGAATTAGAGTTATATTTTATAGTGATGTTGAAACAACGTCCTAACATATCTGTTGTACATATATTATTTAGAAATGATTTTTTGTAGTACAAGTAACGTAGTAATATATATTGGTGCGACAACGAAAGCTCAAATATTTGTTTCTGTGGACAAACCAACAAATATAAAATGGAGAATTAGCAAAAAATTTAAACACAAAGCAATCACATAAGTGCACAAAAACTTATAATGATTCGACTTTAAGCTTACGTCCATAGACGAAGAAAAGAAAGATGATTTTACTAATAACAAAAAAGAGTATAAAAGAGTTATCACACTCGCTCACAAAATACACAGATTATTTTTGTGTATAATTCGCTCAATCTGTCACTTGGTGCACATCGGCTCTGCTTCTGTCGAATACCTATTTATAAGGCTTGCATAGGACACGATACGGTGAAAGCAGTGAGTAAATCTGAGAAAATAAAGGCGCCCTTTTGAGAGCCACAATTTCTTGCGGATGCATGTTTCTTTTCTTTTTCTTCTTTGACTTCGACGGCTTCTCACTTTTTTCTCCTTATCTGATGAGATGTGTGTCCCACTTAAAGATCTTTACATGGGTTCTTGTACAATAATAGTTGGTGTTTGCTTTGTCATTTTTGTTTTTAATGACAGTATTCATGGACGATTTCTTATCACGTCTAGTCCTTTGTCATTCTTGTTTTTAATGACAGTATTCATGAACGATTTCTTATCGCATGTCTAGTCGACTTACATTTAAACTTGTGTTATATATATATATATATATCACTACAACAAAAGGTGCGTCGCTAATAGTGTCATTACGCGTCGCTGAAGATATTTTGCGATGCACAATCGTACATCGCTAAGGCGTCATAAATAATGGCGTCGTTAATAGTATTGGCGACGCACAAACCCGTTGGTGTCGCTGAAGGTGACTATTAGCGACGCCTACTATGCATTGCCAATATTTGGGGACAAGCGTCGCAAATACTATACAAGGATGCACTGGGCGTCGCTAAAAATGACTATTAGCGACGCACAGTGAGTACCATTAGCGACGACACCGGGCGTCGCTAAAAGTCACTATTAACCACGCACAGTGTGCGTTGTTAAAATGAACTATTAGTGACGCGTAGTATTCGTCGCTAATAGTTGTTTTTTTATTAGCGACGCCATACGTTCGTCGGTAATAGTCATTTGTAGCGACACCCACTGTGCGTCGCTAATAGTCTCTATTTAAATTGAATTTTACTTTTAGCGACGCATTGGTGTGCGTCGCTAAAAGTTTTTTTTTTTTTAAAAAACATATTTGCTTTTTTTTATTTGTTGTTTTATTCCTGTTTAAAACTGTATCAATTATCCATCCTGATATACAATAAAATTCAAGCATTCTGAAACGAATATATTAAAAAAGAAAAATGCATTCATATATTAAACTAATTATGTACATTTATAAAAGTACAATTTAATAATAAATAGAAAAATTAAAAATTGTCTCCTAAATGTAACTATATATGTCCATGAAAGGAAAAAAAAAACAAATAAAAATAAACAGTTTCGATGCAAAACATAAAGGGGCGGCAATAATCCCGATCAATCTGAAATAAAGATCAAATGATATATATTAGAACAATTATTAAATATATATGAACATAGAATGTGAATAGTTTTTTTTTTTTTTGTATGCATAAATAGTAAGAATGGCATAAAGTAGCATAAGTCTATTTTATCATTTGTGAGGTGTGTGATGGGGTTTCGGTGTAGTTAGGCCGATATCCGGCATTTTGGTCCGTCAAAACCCCAAAATGGGCCTTTTTGAAGCTGAAACTTGCATAAGTTTCAAACCGGGCATCCGAACCGAGTGTCGTAAGTTTGTGCAACTCTATTTTATCATTTGTGAGGTGTGTGATGGGGTTTCGGTGTAGTTAGGCCGATATCCGGCATTTTAGTCCGTCAAAACCCCAAAATGGGCCTTTTTGAAGCTGAATCTTGCATAAGTTTCAAACCGGACATCTGAACCGAGTGTCGTAAGTTCGTGCAACTCTATTTTATCATTTGTGAGGTGTGTGATGGGGTTTCAGTGTAGTTAGGCCGATATCTGGCATTTTGGTCTGTCAAAACCCCAAAATGGGCCTTTTAGAAGCTGAAACTTTCATAAATTCCAAATCGGGCATCTAAACCGAGTGCCGTAAGTTCATGCAAGTCTATTTTATCATTTTTGAGGTGTGTGATGGAGTTTCGGTATAGTTAGGCCGATAATTGGCATTTTGGTCTATCAAAACTCCAAAATGGGCCTTTTTAGAGCTAAAACTTGCATAAGTTTCAAACCGGGCATCCGAACCGAGTGTCGTAAGTTCGTGCAACTCTATTTTATCATTTTTGAGGTGTGTGATGGGTTTTCAGTATAGTTACGCCAATAATCAGCATTTTGGTCTGTCAAAACTCCAAAATGGGCCTTTTTGGAGCTGAAACTTGCATAAGTTTCAAACCGGGCATCTGAACTGAGTGCCGTAAGTTCGTGCAACTCTATTTTATCATTTTTGAGGTGTGTGATGGGGTTTTGGTGTAGTTACGCTGATATCCAGCATTTTGGTCTGTCAAAACCCCAAAATGGGCCTTTTTGAAGCTGAAACTTTCATAAATTTCAAACCGGGCATCTGAACCGAGTGCCGTAAGTTCATGCAAGTATATTTTATCATTTTTGAGGTGTGTGATGGGGTTTCGGTGTAGTTAGGCAGATAATCGACATTTTGGTCTGTCAAAACTCCAAAATGGGCCTTTTTGGAGCTGAAACTTGCATAAGTTTCAAACCGGGCATCCGAACCGAGTGCCGTAAGTTCGTGCAATTATATTTTATCATTTGTGAGGTGTGTGATGGGGTTTCAGTGTATTTACACCAATATCCGATATTTTGGTCCGTTAAAACCCCAAAATGGGCCTTTTTGAAACTTAAACTTGCATAAGTTTCAAACTGGACATCCGAACCGAGTGCCGTAAGTTCGTACAACTCTATTTTATCATTTTTGAGGTGTGTGATGGGGTTTCAGTGTATTTAGGCCAATATCCGGCATTTTGGTCTGTCAAAACCCCAAAATGGGCTTTTTTGAAGCTAAAACTTGCTTAAGTTCCAAACCGGGCATCTAAACCGAATGCCGTAAGTTCATGCAAGTCTATTTTATCATTTGTGAGGTGTGTGATGGAGTTTTGGTATAGTTAGGCTGATAATCAGCATTTTGGTCTGTCAAAACTCCAAAATGGGCCTTTTTGGAGCTGAAACTTGCATAAGTTTCAAACCGGACATCCGAACCAAGTGCCGTATGTTCGTGCAAGTCTATTTTATCATATGTCAGGTGTGTGATGGGGTTTACGTAACATTTTCTATAAATAATAAATCCACCAAAGTATATAATTTTAAAAACTTACCAAGGTTGTGAAGAGTCACGCTGCTGGCTGAGCATCGTCTGCACAAGAGCCTCTAGCTGGGAATATCGCTCCTCGAGGATATTTACTTTATGCCGAAGCTCTACATTCTCTCGTTGAACTGCCTCAGTGGTTGTGTGTGCCCTAGCATCACTCTCAAAGGACGATGTCGTCGGCGCCATCCCAGTCCCTAAGCCACGCACATAGCCACGCCTCTTGCCCAGAACAGTCTCCCGTATCTGGTCATCGGTCGGCGGATCCTGACCCTCAACTGTAGGCTGAGCACGCAACCGGACCATCTCCTCCTATAAAAACATAAATATATGTTACTACTTTTATAACTTCAAATTAATATTAAATTAGTAATATTGTGACAAGTTACATAAAAACTTACATAAAATCTACCAGCATTTGTGGTAAGCCTTCGTAACCAACCCCAACATTATCACCAAAGTCATCATCGTCGTCTTCTTCTTCATCATCAAATACCACTCGTACGTCACGGCGTTCCTCGTGAAATTCCCAACACGTATACCTTTTGTCCATCCCGTGTTCGAGTAGGTGTTCTTTGGCCTCATCTATGTACATATAATCCCTATTATTGCACCTCCTACATGGACATCTTATCCTATTTCTCCCATTTGCAGATGCACGAGCAAACTCAATAAAATCTTTGATCCCCTTCACATACCCTGGCAAATGCCTGCCCCTCAAGTCCATCCAACTCTTATCCATTTTCGTCTACCTAATACAAGTCAAAAATGATACTCGTTATAAATATGAAACATGAATCCTATCACCTCCAACTTCTCTCTAAAGGGTAAGGTGGTCCTATCCCATTCGTGAATGCACAATCTACATTGCAATCAGCAGCAAATCAAATGCTTGATTCCACTCGGACAAAATTTCGGCAGCATTTCCCCACGGTTTTTCAAGTATACGAGATAGACGTTAGCACGCCTAAATATATACCCAGAGAACAATAGGAGACCGTACTGAAATTTTATCATAGTGAAATATTCAAGCATATGCGCTATTGATTGCAATGCAGATTTATGCATTCCCGAACTGTCCTCTCTGGATAATTCAAGAATCGATTTTCATACATACGAGCCCAATCGCGAATAAATTTCGCGACAAGATTCACATGTGATGAAAATGACTCCCGAACGGGGCTAGGCTTACATGAATGCAATTGCTCTAATTTACACCTGCTAAAAGCCCTAAACCCAATGTTCTCACCAATGTTTGGCCATAAAAATCAACAAAAAAAATCCTATCAAAATGAAACCAAAAAGAAGCTTAAAAAAATTGAGAGAATATGAGAGAATCATTTTTCTTTTTCATAAACATATCAAAATAAAACCAAAAAGAAGCTTAAAAAAATTGTTAACTAATCTAATCATACCAAACCAACATATCATTTAAAGCAAAAACAAAACTTGAGTAATATTATTATTATGATTTGGTAATTATGATTATTTAAATATAATTAATGTTGAAATTATAGCTGTCACGCCCCGAATTTCTGGAAACCCGAGGCGCGACTGACGAGACAGAAAATAAAATAAATAAAAGGACAAATGTAAATAAATTCACTAAACCTGCATACATTACCATCGATACATCAAAATAACATGAAGTACACCCCGCCATTACAGTGTTCACGGGTCATCCGGGCGTAAGCCCTTACATTACAAAACATAAGTCCCATGGACTAAAAATATACCAAGTGTTTCATCCTATCAAGGTATTATTGAGTCTCAAGTAGCTGGAGTATCCTCATCTGAAAAATATTGCCCACAAATGGGTCAGCTCAACTGCTGGTATGATGAAGTGCTAATGCAAGAAATAAAGCTAAGGCGTGGCATGTGCAAAGTGTACATTTATATCTAAATGTCATTCAAAGCATCGCAGTAATATATGAGTGGTATGCATGACGCACCCATGCACAACTCTATGCCATACCCATGTCTCATTTACGGGTACTCCCCGATGGCTCGAAGTACCAATGCAATGGCCAATTTTGGGTTTTTCACCACAGGATCTACACCCTCATAATGCATAGCACCACGTGCTCAACTCACGCCATGTTCTCAAGGATTCACCATATGCCAATATGCTAATGTAATCTCAATGAACATGGTTTTCAATAATATAGCATGCTCGAACAATAACGTATAAATCATCAGTCAGTTCCATATGTATGCATATCTCATGTATTCATATATCATAGTTCATGTTCTTCACTTTACTAAACTCTCAAAGAACGCAAGTAACACATAAACATGTGAACAACCAACTTCAAATTATCAAGTAAACACATTCCAAATAAGCACATAAATCATTTTAGTCATTCACAAAATATTCCTAACTTAACTTCATTTCTAACATTAGCAAAACACCATACCTGACGGGTTAGTCATAACCCAAGTAAACTGCGCTCATAATGTAGTGGCTAGTAGTGAGAATGTGGAAGGATCAGACTGCCTTCTCCTTGCCTTTTCGTGCCCCTAAAATCATAACAAATGACTATAACAAATGACTTAGTTCATTTGTTTTCTAAGTGATGCTATCCAACAAATTTTATGTCTTTATTTTATAAGTTTCTATTCTGCTAAATTAAACTCTGCTATTGAGTCCAGGACATCGAAGAAAATAAATTTAGGCTTTCGTATAACTCAATTCGGACATCTGGGTTCAAAAGGGCAAAACAGTCATTTTGCACTTTTCACGGGTCCTTACATTTTGTGACCTCTTTTCACAAATCGGACTCCACGTTTGAGTCCAGAATGCTCGAGATAATAAAGTTTCACTATTTGTTTACTTAATTCGGAGTTCGTTTAACTGTACTTCAATTCAGGGGCATTTTGGTAATTTTAAAAGTTACTATGGGTCTTTTATTTTTCGGGACCCCGTCTCATAAAATGGACCTCACCATTGGTCTTAGAATGGTCGAGATAGTCAAAATACACTAATGACTTGTCCCATTTGGACTCCGGATTATTTTAGAATATTTAAATAATTAAAGTAATTTAATTAACTAATTAATTAATTAATTTAATTAATATTTTATTAATATTTTATTCAGGAGAGGTCAAAACATAATTAATCAAAAGTTTTGTGGGTCAAAATCAGATTTCCTAAAGTTCTGGGGTTTCAATTTGAATTTCAAAAAGTACAGGGGTTATTTTGAAATTTCCAACTCTCTTATCCTTAATCCGGATAACCAAACAGTGGCTAATTCTGAAACAGGGATAAGATATCCCTGTTTTCAATTTAATCCCAATTTCAATCTCGCAACTCCGTAGCCAAACAACCCCTATCCCCATTTAATTTAAAACCTTCGACCGACACGTGGCAGGGGCGAGTCGACCCTGGCCCGATCCGAACCAGGACCCGACCCAACCCGGACCCGAACAGTCCCCCCTTCTTCCCCGTTTTTTCGGCGAGACACCAGTAGGGTTCCGACGCCTTCTCCGGCGCCGGCGACTGTTTTCCGGTGAGTTTTTCACATTTTTAAAATGCAATCTTCTTCATTTTCTCCCAAGGATTTCATATATAGGTTCGGTTTTGGATTTAAACCATTAGATTTTCATGAAATAGGGTCCAAAGATTTCGGTCAACTCTTCGGCCGACCCTTCTCTTTCATTTTCGTGACTGTTTGGCCATGGTTCAACCTCCATTTTTATCCTAATGGGTTTCTGCACCTCCTAGGGTTCGTTCCCTACCATTTAAACTGAGTTCTACATATAAAATGTCAAGACTCACTTCCCATAACCGAGACCTGCAACTCGAGTTTTCTCCCTAGTTTCTCGACCATTTTATCTCATTCTTTTTGCATTATTTTCCTTACACTTTACTCTTCAAGACCCCACAATCAAATCTAAACCAACATGCTTAAAAACAAAAGAAAACAGAACTGGGTCACTTATCTCTTTTCTGAGTTTTTCTCTCTCTAGCCGTGTGTCCTCCTCACCTTCTTAGTTCCAAGCTTGATTCAAGCTCCAAGATTTCCTTCTCCTTTCCAGAACTCTTTCCCTCGCCCACGGTTTCTCTTTTCTTTCTTTTCTCCCAACCGAGACCAACATATAAACACTCACTTCCACTCTCTCACGTCACCCCCTGCACAGTCCCTTTTCTTGACCCTTCTCCCCTCTGTTCAGCCACCCAAATTTCCCTACTTAATGCAAAGCTGCCCTATATATCCACCTATATATCTCACCCATATACACACACTCTAGACACACACTTACACGACACCCCCCACACACACACACACGGTCTGTCACACACACAAAGTGCACACATGCACTATTATATATACATATACATATACATATACATATATACATGCAATATCCCACACATATACATCACTCATACACATACATGCATAACTCACATTTAAATTTTTCTAATAATAATAATAACAACAATAATAATAATAATAATAATAATAATAATAACCATAACATTATTAATAAAAAAAAAATTAATAACCAAGAAAATTTTTATATATAAAATTTTTTTTTTTCAGGTTATTACAATAGCATTAGTTATGAGAACAATTTTAGGATGACTTTCCAAGTTTCCAACAGTTATCAATCAGAACAATTTAGTGAGGCCCATTTCAAATGTCTATTTCAAGAACTACAATTTCTTGTAGTGTTGGATGTGTATGTTTGGCTTATAAGCAATCAGATAACAGTTATAAGAGCCCCTCATGATAGCATCAATTTTAACACTAAAATGATTTAGTAGTTTCTCATAATTTCAAGTTGACATGACATTATTTGTATACCAGAAGACTTGCTAAATTCAAGCCAAATCTTAACACCTAATTAGTAAATTCCCTAATCAACGGATGAATCCAATCAAACATTATCTTTTAATGGGACCCACAAGTGGAAATTAGGGTAATACATCATTGATTAGGGTAATAGCCAAACAAGGCCCCACCACCTTGTTAGATTTAACTAAATGATACCAAATGTGGACATCTAATCATCTTAAAGTTAACAAAATGTTTTTGGTCTCCTCATTGGAAAACAAAAAGGAATTCACAAAATTAGAGAGAATAAAACGATAGTTTAGCTTGATAATTTTTTTTTAATGACAAAAAACTCTTTTAACTATCAACTAATTTTGGACAAGTTATTAAAATATAAATTCAGAACATACGTAAACACTTCATAACCCACGCATCATTTAAAGAAGAGACTTAAGTTTGTAATATTGACTTATTAATCTTTGAATCTTTTTTATATGAGCTAACCTCGTTTGGTTCTAATTTAAGAAGATTGATAGATTTTTCAACTCGTGTTGTGTTTGATTAAGAATTTATGGACCTTGAACATCGCTAACATATTTTATTTTCATATTTACCAATAGGTTGTACATAGAATTTCATGATGGCATTTATGAAAACAATACTTGGAAGTCCATAAAAGAGCTAGTGACAAATTTATCATTTCGAAATTATACATCATTGAATAACAATTTAAAATTTGAGAGTTGTTTGGGAAATTATTATTAATAACAAAAAAATATTCAAGATAAATTTTTAAATAAGAAAAGTTATGTAGTTACATAAGTTAAAAGAAAGAGGTTTTGTTTTATAATTATTTGCAATAAATTAAGAATTTCATAAATAAATAAAAAAAAACTTATTTGTGGTGGTTAGGATTTTTGGAAATAGTTTGAAACACTACAAGAATGTAAGGTTTTAGCGACGCACGGGTGTGCGTCGCTAATAATGTGTATTCGCGACGCACAAGAGACACGTCGCTAAAGGTGATGTAAAAATCATTTCCCGCGTTAAAAAAATGGGACGCGTAGTTTAGCGACGGAAAAATCAGTTATTAGCGACGCATATATGCGTCGCTGAAAGTTAAAGAGTATTAGCGATGCACACTGTGCGTCGCTAATAGTATGGTAAGTAAAATGACATCGTTTGTCATACATTTGGCGACCTGCAGAAGACTATTAGCGACGCCATCTGTGCGTCGCTAATAGCTCTGCTATATAACGCCCAAGCCCTATGCCCATCTCATTTGATCAGAAGCGGCGCTCTTTCTCTCTCTCTTGCTCTTTCTCTTTCTCTTTCAGCCATTTCATTGACGGCGGTGGCATGTTCCGACGATAGTAACAACAACCTCGATTGACGGTGAGTCCTTCTCTCTCTCCAACTCTCTCTCACTCCCCGATCTATATGATATGGCGGTATTCAAAGTGATATATATTCAAACATGTTTTTATTTTTTTACTTGGATGAGTAAAGATAATGATTGTGTTTGTGATATGGCGGTAACACCATTGCTATTTAAGAAAAATAGGTAATCTTAAGCTGGGTTGAACTCTTGAAATGGGCAGTTGGAGTTTTGCACTTAAAATTTGTTTTTATAATTGCTTTTCTGATATTGAAATTTTTTTGGGTAATTTTGATATTGAAAGTTGTTTTCAAGTTCCTTCACTCATTGTATAATTCAGTACAAGAAGTCAAGCATATGGTTGATATTGATAAAATATATTGTTGGTTCAGTAGTTCTAATGGGGCTTGACTTTGGGTGCAGATCTACATTGAAAAGTGTATACAAGGCTGATATTACAACGAGTAAGAACTACTGAGTATATAAATATTTATAAAATTTCCAATCCATATGAATATCTAATGAGATTACATTGTGTAACTTTTAAAAAATTTTTTTTATGTCAACAGAGGGCCCTCTTCAATTATTGCATTGGAAAAAACTCTCTGCCTCTTCCATTATTGCAATTCAATATGTACAGTATATAAAGAAATTTGCTTTAGGGTGTAAAAAAGTGATATAATGCATACCTTTAGCCATGGAGGCGACTATGATTGACTCTATATAATTGAATATCTAAAATGATAAGATAATAAATTTAAATAATTTTTTTTATAATATTAATGTAATATTTTAGATAGTTGTAAAATATTAGAGTATAATAAAAATAAAATTCTATTAATAATTTTTCCATAAATTTTTTATAGGACCCGCTTTATACAATTAGATTTTTATTATTATTAGATTTCTAATTTAATTATAATATAAATACATAAAATTTGAGACTTTTATAGAATTAGATTTTTATTAACCTGAAACTTTTAATTTAATCATATTATGAATACATAAAATTTAGGGTATTCGCTTTAAGTAGAGACAAATTATTGCATTCAAATGATTTATAAAGGTTCATGTGACTTGAAGGAAACCAACTAATAAATAAAGAAATAAAGCATATACATTAAGTAAATACAAACAAACTCATGGACAAGATTTGAAAACTTACATGACATGCATGTTGAAAAATATCAATAACACCAAGTGTTGGAAACGATAGGATTAACACTAAAAATAGAAATTACAATGACTATGGTCTTGATGGCAAGGCAATCACCAACAAGTCGGGGACGCAATTAGGAATTTATTTGAGAGGAGATAAATTTTAAACTATATTAAAAAATCCAAGAAAAAAAATTTTGATACAATTTTCATTGAGAGGGTCAAACAAAATTAAAAATAAGGATAAAGTGAAAAAAAAAAATACAAATCTAGAGGAGGCAAAAGTATAAATTAAAGGGATATATTTGAATTTTTTCTTGAGAATATGAGAAATATTTTGAAGTAAAGCAGTGTGTGTGTGTGGGAGAATTACCTGTTTAAAAAAAATACTTAAAAGAGCCTCTCCAAAATTTAAAGCAGATCAGTACCTTTACTTTAAAGCCTTGTCTGTCCTTTTATCTTTTCTGATTTTATCCCTTTTTTTATTGGCCTGCTTGGATCTTGTTCCATGTTGCTGGATGCCCGGTTTGAAACTTATGCAAGTTTCAGGTCCAAAAAGGTCCATTTTGAGGTTTTGACAGACCAAAACCCCGGATATCGGCCTAACCACCCCGAAACCCCATCACACAACTCCCAAATGATAAAATAGACTTGCACGAACTTACGACACTCGGTTCGGGATGCCCAGTTTGAAACTTATGCAAGTTTCAGCTTCAAAAAGGCTCATTTTGGGGTTTTGACAGGCCAAAATGTCGGATATCTTCCTAAATACACCAAAATCCCATCACACACCTCACAAATGATAAAATACACTTGCACGAACTTATGGCACTCGGTTTGGATGCCCGGTTTGAAACTTATGCAAGTTTTAGGTCCAAAAAGGCCCATTTTGGGGTTTTGACAGACCAAAACCCTGGATATCGGCCTAACCACCCCAAAACCATATCACACACCTCACAAATGATAAAATACACTTGCACGAACTTACGGCACTCGGTTCGGATACCCGGTTTGAAAGTTATGCAAGTTTTAGCTCCAAAAAGGCCCATTTTGGGGTTTTGACAGACTAAAATGTTGGATATCAGCCTAACTACACCGAAATCCCATCACACACCTCAAAAATGATAAAATAGTCTTGCACGAACTTACAGTAATCGGTTCGGATGCCCGGTTTGAAACTTATGCAAGTTTTAGGTCCGAAAAGGCCCATTTTGGAGTTTTGACAGACCAAAACCCCGGATATAGGCCTAACCACCCCAAAACCCCATCAAATACCTCAAAAATGATAAAATACACTTGCACGAACTTACGACACTCGGTTCGGATGCCCGGTTTGAAACTTATGCAAGTTTCAGTTCCAAAAAGACCCATTTTGGGGTTTTGACAGACCAAAACTTTGGATATCGGCCTAACCACCCTGAAACCCCATCACACAGCTCCCAAATGATAAAATAGACTTGCACAAACTTACGGAACTCAGTTCAGATGCCCGGTTTAAAACTTATGCAAGTTTCAGTTCCAAAAAGGCCTATTTTGGGGTTTTGACAGACCAAAATACCAGATATCAACCAAACGAGCCCAAAACCCCATCAAGCACCTCAAAAATGATAAAATTGACTTGCATGAACTTACGGCACTCGGTTCAGATGCCCGGTTTGAAACTTATGCAAGTTTTTGCTTCAAAAAAGCCCATTTTGGAGTTTTGACAGACCAAAATGCCGGATATCGGCCTAACTATCCCAAAACCCCATCAAACACCTCAAAAATGACAAAATAGAGTTGCAAAAACTTACAGAAATCAGTTCGGATCAGTGGTTTATAACTTATGCTACCTTATGTCGTTCTAATTATTTATGCATGCAAAAAAAAAAAAAAATTAAACTATTCACATTCTATATTTCATATATATTTAATAATTGTTCTAATATATACCATTTGATCTTTATTTCAGATTGATCGGGATTATTGCGCCGCCGTCTTTATCTTTTGCATCGGGATTTATTATTTTTATTTGTTTTTTTTTCATTTCATGGACATTTGTAGTTATATGTTTTGAGACAATTTTTTATTTTTCTATTTATTGTTAAATTGTACTTTTACAAATGTACGCAATTAGTATAATATATATATATATATATGAATGTATATTTCTTTTTTAATATATTCATTTCAGGATGTTTGAATTTTATTGTATATCAGGATGATTGATACAGGTTTAAACAGGAATAAAACAACAAAGAAAACAAAGCAAACATGGTTGGAAAACGGGCAAAAAAAAAAAAAACATTTAGCGACGCACAGAAAGGCGCCGCTAAAAATAAAGAAATAACAATGCTAATTCACTATTAGCTCGCTAATAGTACCTTTTAGCTACGCGCACTTTGAGCGTCGCTAAAAGATACTATTAGCGACAACCAAGTGTGCGTCGCGAATAGTATGTTTTAGCGACGCTCAAAGTGTGTGTCGCTAAAAGGTACTATTAGTGACACACAGAGTGCGTCGCTAATAGTATCTTTTAGCGACGCTCTTTGCCTCTATTTATAATATTTGCGACGTCCATTCCCAATTATTAGCGACACCGTTTGTGCGTCGCTAATAGTTTCTTTTAGTGGCGCACAGGGGTGTGTGCGTCGCCAATATTTGTGGCGACTTTAGCGATGCTCAGGTGTGAGTCACAAAATATCATTAGCGACGCATTTTCCCACTATTAGCGACGCATGTGTGCATCGCTAATAGTGCCTTTTCTTGTAGTGAAATTTGTCAAAATATTTGAGAAATATTTAAGATTTTATTCATTTCATATAAATAATGGGATAAATTTGTATAATTGAAAAAAAATAAAGAATTTTATGAGCTATATTTATGATAAATTAAACTCAAAAATAGACAGAATTCGGTCATGGCTAATCAACACAAAAACAAAAACAAATAGACAGAATTCAAATTGCATATCCATATAAATGGCCAGAATATAAAACATTAAAATATTTTTACTATTTATTGATTTATTAATTTGATAAGTAATTGAAACAACAATAGAGGCTTTTTAATAAACACACGTATATATGCATATCCAATGCAAATCTATCATTTCATCATAGAATCCAAAGTACAGAAAAAAAATTCCCTAAACAATAATCAAAGAATATGTGGCAAATTTCGAGTTTCAGGAATAGTTGAGCGATTCAACAGCAAATTCATATATCTATATCTATATCTATCTAGCTATATATATATATATATATATCTAATTTTCTGTTCTTTTTTCAAAGAATTAAAAAAAAAACCCTTACATGCCCATATATATATATATATAGATACAGTACTCATATAGAGAAAGAGAGAGAGGATGCTTAACAGTAAAAGAGAAAGGGTGAGTCAGATTTGTGAGGAAACGGAAGAGATTCTGATCTGAGGTCGTACGGAACAAGCACAAAAACGGAGATGATGATAGTCTAAGATGGAGAGAAGAGAGAAATAGCTACGGTGAGTAAAGGATCTCCACACCAAATAAATCCAACCCGCAAGAACTGAGAATAGATTGGTCGTAGGTGCAGTATCTCTCTTTCTCTTTGTCTCTGGTGGTATAAAAAACAAATCTAAACTGAACCACAAAAGAATGATGAAGATTTGACAGATCTTTGCAAAAAAAGAAAGAACGAATATGAAATCTACCGTCACCGAATAGGATTGCCGTCGCCGAATGGGCCGCCCACCGCTGTCCACCGTCGTCCAACGCCGTCCACCGCCGTCCGATTTCAGCTTGCAACTAGGGAGTGACAGAGAGAGAGTGAGAAAAATTAGTGAGACAGAGTGAGAAGAATAGCAAACTGGTCGCTAGGGTATAAAAATGGGTGGACTTATCAGCGATGCGCAATGAGCGTCGCTAATAAGTCCCTGAGCATCTCTAATTCTAAAATAACACTATTTGCGACTCCTATGTGAGCGTCGCCAATAATGTTACCTATTAGCGACGCCTCCGTGCGTCGCCAATTGTCAGGTGAGCGTCGCTAATGGTTTTGCGCCTAATTTTTCACGCCAGACTTAGCTTTTTTTTTTTTTTGGCTTTTCCCCTACTATTCGCGACACACGACTGAGCGTCGCTAAAAGTGACATTTAACGACGCTTTTTGTGCGGCGCTAATAATGCGCGTTGTAAAAAATGGATTTTGTTGTTGTGTATATATAGCATGTAAGACTCGAGAGTCACTTCTGCTATCTTTGGGGTGCATCTTGAAGGCACAACTCGGGTAAAAATAGTAAATACGTCACCATGCAACTCAGGGAGTGAAGGTGGAGGGTAGGAGTGATGGGTTAATTACTACCTTATTGCAATTTGCCTTGTTGATTAAGCGTCCTAATTGGGTTTTAGTTTTGAATTTTGATCCAATGAATCTTAATTACCAGGCAAAGTGTTTTTTTATCCTTCAAAAAACAAAAACGGTAACTATTTACTATGAAGAAAAACATTAGGCCGGTGAAGTTAATTAATACATAAAAAGAATCAAGTTCTTTGAGCTCGAGTTGCGATTGATTTGATTAAAAGTTCTTTTAAAATCGATTCGAAAAATAAATAAGTCAGACTTGAACAAATTTTGAAGTTTGTTTATTTTAACAAATCAAACTTAAACAACTCACTAATTAGCTCGACTCGATTCATTTTTAGTCTCATGCTTAATCTCTTGCCTAATTTTTAAATCAAAACATGAAATAAACTTTCCTTCCTCCTATTTCTTTCCAACTCCTCCTATCCAGTGAATTGTAAAGGCAACAATCCATTTATCAGTTATAGAAAATCATTGGCTGACCCAAAATTTTATTGCTTACACTTTTAAAAAATTCTATTCCTTCCTAAAATGATAGAAATGTGTTCAGTAAAGTATTAATTAAAAAAACATGACTCCACATCATGGTAGAATGAACTTTATTTTTGTATTTGTTATAAGTTATTGAGGAATTCAAAATTGAGATATCTATCAATTTGTAAAGTATTTATCGCACGGTAGACATTTCGTGTCGGAAAAAAATATTAATTCAAATAGTTTTTTAAAAAAATTAAAAAACACCCACCTATTTTAAAAACCTACTATTTTTTTTTTTATGTTTTCGAAATTTTAAATTCATTAATAAAATGGGTCAAAAACAAAAATATTTTCACACACTCATCATTTTCATTCTAAAAATATACCCAAAAAATATGAAAACTAGTCAAATGGTGCACGTTATTCCTTACTGGGAGACCATTAATGAACTTTTCTTTCCAGAATGGTGAGTCACTGTCATTCCTGAGCATAACTCTGGAACAAAAAACTTCTTGGTACCATGCAAAATCACTGAGGGTTGGACATCTGAGATTGGTTAATTGGTCATGGATCCTAGCAGTCATGTGACTAGGAGTTCCTATGAAATGTTTAGTGATGATATAGATAAGGGTGTTGATGCCATCAGGTTCTGCCTTAGTCCCCCTTACAGTGATATCATTTGCATAGTTTGCAAAGAAGGAATGCGGATGTGCATTGATATGAAAATCAGCCCCTTAGAGATTGGAAAATGCCTAAGGTCCCAGTTAATCAGATTTACCAAGTATCTTCTTGGTTAGGGAAAAATATATTCTCTAGCAGCCTTAACGTCATGACCGTAGAACAGACCTACGCTCTTGACAAAGAACAAGTTAAGTGCCAGCTATTCAGTCAGTCTACCATCAGAGACTATATTAAGAAAGGATATTGCTTTCTCCATATAGGTCTAGTTCAAGTAGGAATTAATCCCTTAGTCAGACAAGGATTAAATTCTTTAGTCCTTTTAGCCCTTAGAGATACCAGACATATCATATGGCATGACAGCCTCTTAGGTCTAATGGAATCACCCCTTCATAAAGGACCAGTCCATCTTGACTGTTTTCCCAACTTCTCAGTCAGTCTCCATGACCCTCATATCCTCAAAACCCTTACTCTTCAGATCCAGACTTCTGGTATTACTATGCTAGAAGGCACTCAACAGTAGCCCTAGTTTACCGTGTTTATTACAAGTGCTTTAGAACCAATCTAAATGCTCACGCCATAAACAGAAGCCCCAGGGATAAGACTCTTCTTATCCAGTCATACACAGAAGGAGCTTCACCAGAGCTTGAGCATAATCATGTACTTGAGAGAATCCAGAAAGAGAGTATTGTATAATGTCTCTTAAATTCTTCATGTATCAGTCTATTTCCCCCCTCCCCTTATTCTTTCAGTAAGCCAGGCCTTCAAAGCCTATCAGTTGTAAGTTTATTTTCAGTAATATAATTCAGTTTTAAAGTTTTAAAATTTATCTTTGCATTATTCTTCCATCTCCCTTATGGAAGGTTTTACCTCCTCTCCCAGCATGCATACAATTAATTTTTATTTACTCTCCTCTTCTCTTTCCTTCTCCTCATTCTGTAGAATTTATTTTTACTTACCTAATTCATATATATATATATATATATATATATATATATCTCCAAATCTTAACAGTGGTAGGCATGCATGTAACAACACGTGTTAATTGCCGACCTACGAAAGCAATTTCAATGAATAGAAATAAAAGTCAAACATGTATAACTATGAAAAAGATTGATTGTGTTAATTTGCTAGTAGTAAGGTTTCTGGTCCTAGTTTGAGAGTGTATTATTGGCCTGACATGGATATATATTGTCATTTGAAGTTGATATATTTGTCTAGACCTGAATTTCCATTGACGCATGCAAGAAGCAGAGAAGACAAGCATTCCATAACTAATATTGTAATGTAATGTTGAGTTATCTCTTCTTTTTCCACCGTCCAACCCAGAATTCAAATTCAATGGAAAGTTGGTACCTGCAGCTTTTCAACTTTAGAGTTGACGGGTGGATTATGAATTCCACCTGAAATTTAAGTTTGATTCAAAGTGAAACTCTCTTTCTAGCTTGAATGTGATGTGACCCAAGAGAAAAAAAGCTGGTAAATGATTTAAGAATATCTCTGAGTGTTTGTTTCTCGTGGCATAAATGGATGCGAACCCAAACAGGAAAATGGTAAATTCAAGAATTTCATTTTCCTGCATGCAGTAGGTTTGGCATCCAGCATAATACTACACCCTTATTATTTATAATTATGTAATTATTCTCACTCGTATCTTATTCTATCTATTCTCATAAATCTGAATGTTTGTGTAATGCATGCAAAATCTTTGTGAGTCTCACACTTGACAAATGAAAAAAAAAGTATTGTGATAAATAACTGTAAAATTATAAATTTAATTTCCAATATTAGATTTCAATAAATGAATATTCAATATGCTAATTAAATCAAACTCTAGAGTATTTGAAATAAAACTCATGTAAAGAGATTTACAAAATTATAAATTAGGCAATACACGCGCACGAAAAATAAAAGGAAGATGATTCATGCGTAAGCATATAGTAGTTAAATATAGGAATAATTATCATTTGGAGGTGTGGTTAAACGGTAAATACGTTGAGTATAAAATTCAAGAGTCTCGAGTTCAAATTCTCTCAACATTGATCGTTGACCTTAACTTAAAGGGTGGGTCTCCCCCTCACGAGGAGGGGGACTTAGTATTCTTAAAAAAAAAAAAAAAAAAAGAATATAGGAATAATTTAAAATGGGACTTTACTAATATAAATTTTTTTTTTGGAATGTTTATCAGTTTATTTTTATTTTTATTTGTTTTAGATATTTATTTAAATTATACTATAAAAACTTAAAACTTGTTTTTCTATACATAAATGAGACATAAAGTCATTATTTTTTCACCTTAATAATAGAGTCCACTTTGAGTGTGGTCACATAAAATAACTTGGCAAATCCCACACGTAATAAGTGTCTATGGGATATGTTAACTCACCTTTCAAAGAAGTGACAAAAATGATTTTCGAAAAAGGAGAAAAAAAGAAAAAGAAAATATATATGATGAAGGGCACACGCATTGCTTATGTCCAAATTGAATGGGAAGGAGTCATGTAAGAGATGATGCGTTAAAAAAACAAAGGTTGCATTAAAATATTTAGCAGTCCAAATTGCAAATCAATCAAAACGTAAAAAGTCAATTAGATGGATAAAATCATCAAAACATATATTCAAAATTAAAATTACACGATTGGCTATAGTTTCTCCTCTACTCTTGAATCATGATTACCTAGATCCTATGACACTATAAAAGGACAAAGAATAACTAGAAATATGGCAACAAGATGCTAGGTGAAGATGCGTCCACAAGTTCGATTTGAATTCTACGACTGAAAAGCAAGAAAAAAATTGATTATGATTGTGTTGCCGATACAATCTGGTCTCTATCAAATCAAAGAGTTATAAAAATGTCACCCGCTCTACATTCTTGTGCACTTTCAACCATAAAACAGTAGGTTTAGAGTCCTCCAATTGAGGGCAATGTGACCTTCAATACCTTTAATGCCAACCCTCAATCACACTAGTTTATGATTGTGATGGGTCCTTGAGTGCACTGCGGCTGCTTGTATGTGTGGGTACAGAGTGTTTGAATCAGAATAATCAATACTTGCAATATATGATCAATTAATAATTAAAGACTAATTCGTGAATATTAGTTGATTATTCTGACTTTTTTTTTTTTTTTTTACATAGAGAGATATCAAACATCATTCGACCTTTGAAGGCTAGCAACTAATCCAAAAATTTAGCAGTCGTATTTTCAAGTTGTTAAAATAAAAACTCAAGAAGCTGTTTGGGAGAATTCTTCAAATTACGTTTGATCGGATCCATTCTTGTTAATCTCTCTCTCTCTCTCTCTCTCTGGTGGAAAAACCAACCTCTATTTCATCTGATTTTATTTTGGTTTTAAATATTTTATAAGAACTTATGCAATTTTTTGTAATAGTCAAAGATAATTATCACATATTATAAAATTTAGGATAAATTACAATGACTTCTTATGAGGTTTTTAAATTACACTGACCTCTACTATCTTGCTTGATAATATACAGATACTCACTCCAGTCAATTTTTTTTCTTTAAAATGACAAAAATATCAATTTTATTTATTTATTTTAACAATTTTTTTTTTTAATTTTGACCAATTTCTTCTAACTTTTTTTATTATTTTATTTAAAAATAAACTCAAGATAAATAACTTATTTTTATTTTATATAAAAATAAATTTAAGGTTTTTATTAATATTTATTTGAAAAAAGACAAAAATGGTCAAAATTTAAAAAATTAAAAGGAAAAAAAAAACATAAAATGAGTAGTTTTGTCATTTTAAAAAAATAATAATTTATTTATATATTGTCAAGTAAAATAAGAGAGGTTAATATAATTTTAAAAATTTTAAAATAAATAAATATAATTATTAGAAACTTTGGAACTGGTGGTGGGTGTAATTTATCCTAAAATTTAAAATCAAATTATTTCTACTCTTGTGAACCAATTCTAAGCTTTCACAGACAAGTTATAAGACCTAACAACAACCCAAACCAAAACCAAATTACTTAAAATTCAAGCCAACTAATTCCAAATTCAAGTGTTTTTTTAATAAAAAAAATTATTTGGCATTTGTACCAAACAAAGCTTTACATCTGTGCTTCTGAATTATGTGTAGGAAGCTTCTAACAAAAGGTTGGTATTCCAGGACAGGTATTCCAACTGTCCTGAAATTATAAAGGCACATATTGTGCTGGCCTTGATACAATGAATACCTACTACTTTTGACTGCTTTCCCAGCACCCTCACTGATCATCCATCCTTATAAACTGTGGTAGGCCGGCAATACACATAGATACACACTTTACATATGTGTTAAGAGTAATGATCCTATGGACTAAATGCATCATAAGTATCCTTGTGGTTGTGGACCATATCATATTATCCCCTCCATCTAGTGAAGTCCAATTTTTTAAAGGGAAATTACCTTTCTTCAATTTCTATTTGGTGACCATATCTTGTTGGCATCTTATATTCTCAATTCAATTCATTCATAACTTGATTAAAGTGCTCTTTATTTTAAATGAAAATTTTATGACACTAAGGACAGGGTGCTAAGATTGATAAGCCTAACCTAACTAACAGTCAGTCATTAGACAATTAGAGTATTTTTGAAAATTTTGTAAAAAGTCTATTTGCATACCAAAAGTGTTGATTGACACTTCACTCAGAAAAAATATTTATCTGATGACTCAATCTTTATTCTGAGCCAAAATCTCATTGTTTTGGTCTTATTTTGATTTTGAAGTTTTGGAGTACCCATAAATTATAATTCTCAAAAAATAGAAGTGAAAGAAAGTGGGAATTTGTTTTTGGATACTTGAGAGAGGATCTTGACACTCATCTTATTAAATTATGTATATTAATATTTTATTTTTTTTCATATTTTTGTTATCATACCTGATGCTGTACTTTTCGGCTTGCAAGAAATCGGGGCTTCAAGACCTATAGAACACTTAAAAAAGGGGGATCAAAGGGCCGCCGGATTGGCTCTGGCGATAGCCGCTCTGATGCTTAAATAAGTAAACTGAATTGAAAAGACTGTATTGAAAGCCAAAGAATGAGCATGAAAATAAAGCGTACCTGTAGGGTTTAATTTATAGACTGTGGCCTTCCTAAGTTGATTAGGATTCGGAGCCATGAATATAGGGATTTGATCATCGGAGATTGCAGTTACCTTGTGGAATATTGCACCGTAGATAGAGATAATCATAGATAGTAGTTTCCTTGTTGGAGACTGTTTCCTTATTCCCTGTTCGGCAGTCGTTAAGGAGACAATAAGGTTGGAACCATATGGAATACTGAGTGAATATTGCCCAGATCATAAGGTTTGGAGGATTTGCGTATGAGAATGCCCTGGAGGCTGTACCTGCTCTGTATGACTGAGTTTATCGGTTCTGTAAGATATGTGTAGGAGAATGCCCTAGAGGCTACGCTTGCTCTGTATGACCGAGTTTATCGGTTCTGTAAGCACACGTGTCTCAAGGTGATTGGTGCGTCTGTTTGTGATATATCAGTTACTCCCCCCCGAGCCCTAGTTAGGAGCTAGGGCGTAATAAGGGCTATGGGCTTTATGAAAAGTCATACATTTTGTTTCTCCATTTTTCGAGACGTCGATTTAATGAGTCATTTATTGTGCAGCCGATACTAGAGAAGCAATCATTACCCTCAATCGTCGTGTCGAATCGGCTTGGGGGGCTCATATTTTGAATATGTATATAAAGAGGGGGAAAGGACTTTTATGCCTTTCTTCTGCACTTGCTTCTACAGTATTAGAGATTCTACCATCGCCGGTTGACGCATTTTGAAGGTCGAAGCATTTCCGGTGTTCGTAGCCTTTCTTAATTTCAGGTTTGATTTTTAGCCCCTTTTACATTCCCTTTCCTTTGCTTCGTTACTTTCCTTTGTCCGCCATGTCTGGCCTTGGGTCACCTTCTAGTTCAGGCAGTTCTTCTAGGACCATTTCTCAACTTCAACTTGTGAATCTCCCTTCCATTGATGATGTTGAAAATAGATTAGTAGAGCCCCCCTCCAGTCCGAAGGTTAGGATAGTTGACGCATTCGAGGAACCCCCAAATAGGGCTGGTGAGACCTCTAGTCGACCTGGCCATAGAGAGGAGGGTGAGAGTGCAATTACCGAGAGTATGTTAGTAGAGTTGTGGGAAAAATTCAATCTCCCCTCGAACGTTACTTTTAGGGTCCCGGATGCTCTGGATCGCCCACGCGATGTTAGAGCGGGGGAAATTTGTGTCTATTTGGCTTGGTTTGAAATGGGACTGACACTCCCTCTTCCCGACCTTGTAAAACAATTCTTCTGTTGGTTCAATCTTTGCCCTACAGACCTTAATCTCAATAGTTGGAAACATCTGTTAAGCTTCATAGTGTTGGGGCATATGAGTAATATTGACGTATCCCTTGACCTGATCCGTAGTAATATGGATCTAAAATACATGAAGTCGGAAGGCCTCTACTATATGTCTTTTGATAGTGCGTTCAGACCTCTTTCTTCCGTGCCCACCTCTAACAAGACCTGGAAGAAGTGGTATTTCTTCATAGAAGGAGGATAGGAATATGAGGACTTCCAAGACCAACTTTCAACATTCCCTCGAACCACTGAGCCAAAGGGTGAGACTTAATTTTTCCCGTGGTTGCTTTGATTTTGTTTTGTGCATCAATTGCCGAGCTGATTAACTCTGTATCCTTTGTGCAGATACGAGTGTGTGGAAGAGGCCGAGCTTTTCTTCCGTGCTTTAGAAGCAATACAAAAAGCTCCTACAACCTAGTAACAGAGACCATTCCACCATTGTTAATCGTGATAAGTTGATAGCTGTTAGGGGACGTGTTGAAGAACTAACAAAAGATCTGATGGCTAGGTGGGAGACCGAGCCATCTTCATCTATGGCAATGGGGGAGGCTTCGTCCCCAGTAGACCCTCCCCTCCAGACAAAAAGGTGGAGGTTACTTTCGACCTCTCCTGAACCTGTCGAGGGGGAGAGGGAGGCACCTGCCCCTATCTCCGTGGTCCCTCTAGCCCTATCCAAACAAGCGGGCAAGGGGACGTCATCCTTAGTGGCTCCCGGTGCTGTCAATCAGGCGGTCATGAAGGTCCTGAGGGATTTTTGGGCCAAAGGCTCAATCAAACTTAAGCCACAGAAGTCGGATAAGCTTCTAGCTGATCTGGCTTCTCTCTAGGTTAAAGTAAGTTCTTCGGGTTTCTATTTCTTTTCCCTTTTTCCAAGTGTTTTTATCTGGGTACTAAATTGTTTTGCTCTATATACTGTAGACCTTGCATACCCTATCTGCTCTGACGGAGGTCTCTCCCCCTTCAGAGGAGGTTGATAAGCTTCAGGCTGAGTTGGACGAAGTTAGGCTTCAGCTCGGTACTGCTAAGTCTGAGGCTCATGAAGCTACAGAGAGGCTGAAGGAGTCCTAGAATTCTCTAGCCGTCATGGAGTCAGAGAAGAATCTTTCTGTTCAGCAGGCAAAGAGGCTTCAGAGGGAGATGAACGACATGCGATACCTCTATAACCAAAAGCTTGAGGATGCAATGGAGCAGGCCAAGCTAGAGAACGAGACGGAAATGAAGATGGAACTGGAAGGAATGGCCAACAACCTGATCATGTTTGGCTTCAACAACTTTCGATCTAGGTTTCTTGCCAAATTTTCTGATTTCGACATATCCTCGATCGTGCCTCCAGGGGTTATCCCTCTCGAGGTTGCTGTTCTGAGCGAGATGATCGACGCTCCCCCTACCGATCCCACTGAAGTTGCCGTCCCAAGCGAGACGGTTGATGTTGCTCCTATCGATCCTTCCCCGGCTGTTGAGCCTGCTTCTGCTGATCAAGCTTAGGATATATGTATTTTGCTTAGTTTTTTGAACTTCCAATGTAGCAGACTATTTTTGTTGAATGAAACAGGCTTTCTTTCTCAAATGTCTTCATCATTTTCTTTTGTGTTTGGTTGACCCATGTAGTATTGCGTTACATTGCTGTGTAGTATGTTGGTTCTTTGAATTTATGGTTGATGTGAGAAATTGTTGTAAGTGAGGCTATTCTGGAGCTCTCCAGACCAACTTTTTAACGGTCAACAGTTATCTTCCAAGCTGTATTTGCAATAAGATAATGACTGTAGACTAATTCTGATCGCTTTTCCCTCTTTGGATAAGATAGGAAGGTAATTTCAATCAGACAAGCAGGGATCTGATATTGATCTTGTGTCCATACGTTAGGAGTAAGTTCTGAAGAATTCTGAGGCAGTTCGTTCTGAACCTAAATTTTGTAGTAGAAATTTGGTGTCTTATGTTTGTCACTTTGATGATTGAGACTTCTGCCTCTTAAGTTATTCAGACCAGGATTGAGATACATCCGAACTGATGGTCTTTTGTCATATACGTGGTCTGTCAAGGATCAACGGAATGGCCAAGACTGAAAGGTCTGTATGTTGGACCGAGGGCCTTTGTATTAAGGTAGATCGGACTCTGTTTGTTTGACTAGTATTGTACATTTGGGGAAGCCTTGCATCCTGTTTTTTAGGTATCCGAAAGGATGGTTTTCTGCGTCATTCATTTATACAGCTGTCTTTTGGGCTTTCAAGGTAAACTCTTCATTTAACTGTTATGACGGTCCAACTAGGTGACTTTTGGGCTTCGAGGGTCTATATATATGAAAGAGGAGCATACGGTTGTGCCCCATCTCTTTACTTTTGCTCTCAGACTGTTCCCCCGTCGGAGAGAATTTGGATGTCTTTTAAAGGCTTGTTGTTTGCCCGAAGATGATTGACGATTTTCAGTTCGAGTTGGGAATGATTAAACTGTGGCCGAGAGTTAACCTTCCCTTTGATTCAGTCTCCAAGGAAGGATTAGAGGAGGCGAAGACCTTCTTGTCCATCTTAGCATCCGGTCGAGATTTCTCCGATTGGAGGTGGATCCTCCTTGATTCAACTGAGGCTTGGAGCATTGGTGATGCAGACGAAGGTGGGATGCCTCCTTCCCTTTGTGTCTTGGCAGAGACCCTTGCTCAAGCCGGTTGGGGTGTCATGCTGTATTTGAGGGAAACGAAGGTGGAGAATGGAGGTCTCCTAGGACCCAGAGCCCTCATCATCCGTTGGTATTGAGATCAGTGACAGTGATGATGAAATGGCCTGGGTGCTTCTTGATGCAGATTGGGGTTCAGGGTTCCTTCCTTTCAAATGGAAGCCGGTGACGACGGTAATGGAGGGTTGGAACTTGGGTCCCTTTCCCATCCGAGGAAGAAAGCCATGATGTCACAAAACGTAGTGATGTCTTTGTTGTATCTTTTGTGTACTTGTTTTATTTCCAGTCTTCTTGTACTGATGTAAATTTTCTGAATCATTAATAAAATTGAGTTCTTTCTCCTCAATTGTGATGTACTTTGTGTTTGGATGTGCTCTTTTGGAGTTAAAACACCTTCTCGTGCACTTCTAATTAGTAGCTCTTCTGTATGTTCCAAGAGTAGATCAAAGAAACTTACATAAAACTTGAACCTTTGAACCAAAGTACTTTAAGCCTGCTCGGTATTGTAGTGTTCATTGCTTGTTGGTACATAAGCCAAATAATCTAAGTATCAGCTCTAAGGTATTCTGATCTAGGAAACTTGTGTGAATAGTAGTCGGACTTTAGTTGAAGATGTTTGGAACTTCTGTCTTTGGATGGACTGGATCATAGAATCTGTATATTGAAGATGGACCAGGCTCTGAATGCCTGTGCATTATAGATGGACCAGGCTCTGAAGGCCTATGCATTATAGATGGACCAGGCTTCTGGAAGGCCTGTGCATTATAGATGGACCAGGCTCTGAAGGCCTGTGCATTACAGATGGACCAAGCTCTGAAGGCCTGTGCATTACAGACGGACCAGGCTCTGAAGGCCTGTGCATTACAGACAGACCAGGTTCTGAAGACCTGTGCATTATAGATGGACCAGGCTCTGAAGGCTTGTGTATTAGAGATGAACATCTTATGGAGGTATTAAAAAGAAAGACACATCTTTATTGATAATACTTCCGTAAATGCTCTACATTCCAAGGCCTAGGAATAGGCTTCCCAGTCATGTCCTCTAGCCAGTAAGTGGTAGGCCTAACAACCTTTGTCATTCTGTAAGGGCCTTCCTAGTTGGGTGACAAATTTCCCATAGTGGGATCCTTGGTGTTTGAAAAAGCTCTCCTTAAGACAAAGTCTCCAACTTGAAAGCTGACCGTCTTGAGCCCCACCTTGGATTTGTTGACCATTCTCTGCTGATAAGCTTCCATCCTGATGCTGGCTTGATCCGTTTTTTCTTCAAGTAAATCCAAATTTTTTGTCAACTGCTGATCATTGGATTCTCGTTCGAAGGCTTCAGTCCTTAAAGTTGGCATACCGATCTCAACCGGGATTATTGCTTCTGTACCATAGGCCAGTTAGAAGGGAGTTTCAGAGGTGGGAGTTCTTCTGGTTGTTCTGTAGGCCCAAAGAACACCGGGGAGTTCCTCCGCCCACTTTCCTTTAGCCTGCTCCAACCTTTTCTTTAATCCATCAAGGATCGTTCGGTTGGTGACCTCTGCTTGCCCATTTGCTTACGGATGGCCTGGAGAGGCAATGTGTTGCCTAATGTTGAGATCTTCACAAAATTTCTTGAAGCCTTTACCAGTGAACTGCGTCCCATTGTCAGAGATGATCACACGTGGTATACCGAACCTGCAGACAATGTTCTTCCAGGTGAAGTTTTCAACTTCCTTCTCTGTTATGTGTGTTAGAGGTTCAACTTCGGCCCATTTAGAAAAGTAGTCAATGGCTACCAAAAGATACTTCTTGCTTAGTGGGGCTTTGGGTAATGGACCCACGATGTCCATCCCCCACTGAGCAAAGGGCCAAGGACTAGTAATCGGGATGAGCTCGTGATGAGACTGGTGTTGATATAGGGCAAACCTTTTGGCATTTGTCGCACTTCTGGACGTACTCCTTAGCCTGCCTTAGCATGCTGGGCTAGTAGCAGCCCTGAGTTAGAGCTCGGTGAGCTATCGTTCTGCCCCCATTATGATTCCCGCAAATACCCTCATGTATTTCAGCCAAGACATATTGTGATTCTTCTGGAGCTAAACATTTTAACAGGGGTTGAGAATAAGACCTTCTGTAAAGCTTGTTGTTCAAGATCAGGTACCGAGCCGCTCTAATTCGGATTCTCCTTGCTTTGTTTTTGTCTTCTGGGAGGAGCCCGGATTCTAGGTACTAGAGGATTGGGGTCATCCAGTTCTGGGGCTGTTCAGCAATTTGGGCAACTTGGGCTTCCTCTATGCTGGGTCTTGGCTGGTACTATGGAATTCCCTTCTGACTTTAGGCGGGACGCCATGTTTGCCAATGCATCTGCTCTGCAGTTCTGGCTTCTTTCTATTTTCTGGATAGAGAACGTCTGGAAGGAGTGCTTCAAGTAGTTCGTCAGTTCGGAGTACCGAAGCATCCTATCATCTTTAATGGAGAATTCTCCCAGGACTTGGCTTACCACCAGTTGGGAATCTGAGAAGACTTTAAGGTTTTGAATTTCGCATTCTAGAGCCAACTTCATGCCCAGGATTAGGGCTTCGTATTCTGCTTCATTGTTGGAAGCTCTGAATCCCAAGCTGACTGCTTTTTCTAACGAGAGTCTATCAGGGGACTGTAATACCAGGCCCACTCCTGAGCCCTGATCGGTTGACGACCCATCAATATAGAGCAGCCAGGTTCCTGAAGTTTTGACGAGCTGTGCCTTGTCTTGAAGTGCCGTGGTGAACTCGACAACGAAATCTGCCAAGGCCTACCCTTTGATAAAGTTCCGTGGTACATATGATATGTCAAATTCCCCTAATTCCCCTAATTCCACAGACCACTTCACTAATCTTCCTGAAACCTCAGGCTTCCTCAATATGGACTTCAGAGGATAGGCGGTTGGGATTTCAATCAGATGAGCTTGGAAATAAGGTCGGAGCTTCCGAGCTGATATTACCAAAGCAAAGGCTAGCTTCTCTACCTCTGGGTATCTCTTTTCTGTGTCGAGTAGTGCCCTACTGACGTAGAATATGGGCCTCTGCACTCCCCTGTCCTGCCTGACTAACGCAGAGCTGACCGCGTTTTCGGAGACTACAAGGTACAGGAGTAGCTTTTCCCCCTGTACTGGTTTCGACAGAAGCTCTAGAGAGGCAAGATACTCCTTCAGTTCTTGAAAAGCTTTCTCACATTCTTCCGCCCATTGTAAAGCTTTGTTGCCCTTCAAAGCTTTGAATAAGGGTAGGCAGCGATCTGTGGATTTAGAGATAAATCTGCTTAGTGCCGCGATTCTGCCATTCAGCGCCTGAATGTCTTTTCTGGTTTTCAGTGACTTCAGTCCAATCAGGGCTTGAATCTGAGTGAGGTCTGCTTCAATACCCCTCTGAGAGACAATGTATCCCAAGAATTTTCCTTTCGTCACCCCGAAGGTACATTTCGAGGGATTGAGCTTCATCTTGTGTTGTCTTAGGATATCGAAGGTCTGGGATAAGTACTGGAGGTGACTACCTTTCTGCAGACTTTTGACCAGCATATCATCAATGTACACCTCCATGGTATTGCCGAGCAGTAGGCTGAACATCTTGTTAACCAACCGCTGGTATGTGGCCCCAGCATTCTTCAAACCGAATGGCATGACTCTGTAGCAGTAGAGACCTCGTTCGGTTATGAAGGCTGTCTTCTCCTGGTTTGGAGGGTACATATGAATTTGGTTATACCCAGAATAGGCATCTATAAAACTCCTGAGTTTGTGCCCTGCAATAGCGTCAACCAGTTGGTCTATCCTTGGCAGTGGAAAGCTGTCTTTGGGGCACGCCTTATTGAGGTCTGTGTAATCAACGCAGACCCTCCACTTGCCATTTTTCTTCTTGACCAGGACGGTGTTGGCTAGCCACTCGGGGTAGAACACTTCACGTATCATTTTGGCTTCAAGCAGCCTCTGGACTTCCTCGTTTATGATCTGATGCTGCTCTGGGGCTAGCGGCCTTCTTTTTTGTCTCACTGGTGGGTGATCTGGATCCACCATTAGTTTGTGAGTTATCAGGTTTGGATCTATACCCTCCATGTCTTTGGTCTTCCACGCAAACATAGAGAGGTTGTCTTTCAGAAACTTGATTATTTTCTCTTACTCAGCATGTGTCAGGTTTGGACCAATGTACAAATAGCGCCCCTCTGATTCTGAGCTGACCAATACTTTGATAGGCTCGCCAATGGGTTTGGCCCTGCTGTCACGTCCCCTTGGGCTTAGGGGTTCTTCAATTTTGGAAGGGCAACTTTTCTCCTCGGGAGTGTGGGAGAGAATTGGATTTGCACAGTCCCGAGTGTACTGTAATTGCTATTTGGCAGTCTTTTCCTTGAATGCAATGGCATGGCACTCTCGAGAAGTTGGCTGGCACCCTCTAACGGAATAAACATTCTGATTGTGAACATACTTCAGACATTGATGGAGGGTCGAGGTAACCGCCCCTATCTGGTGTAACCATGGTCTCCCAATTATGACATTGTAGGGAGATTTCATATTCAACACCATGTATTCTGAGATGGTGGTTTTCTACCCTTCACCTTCCTCTACAGTAGTAGGCAGGTCAATCCTTCCCAATGGGGTACTGAGATTACCATCAAACGCTGCCATTACGGCAGTGGTAGGCTTGATGCTGTTGTGGTCCATCCCCATCTGTGTGAGTGGCTCATGGAATAGTATATTGACGGAGCTGCCGGTGTCAACCAGAATTCTTCTGATCTCGAAGTTGGCAATCTTGAGAGTGATGACGAGGGCATCACTGTGAGGGCAGTGTACCCCTGCTAGGTCCTGTTCTGTGAATTGGATCTCCCGTGCTGGTCTGGGCCTTTTTTAACGTTGGAGGTCTGCAATACGTCTGGGGCAGCCCTAACCTCCCGAGCATACCTTTTTCTTGCTCTGTTGGACATTCTTGTAATTGGGGAGTCTGCATGGAGGACATAAATGATATGGTTGTTCTGCCTTTGAAGCTTGTTTCGAACTTCCCTCTACTCCTGTCTTTGTTTAGGCCTCTACTCTATTCGTTGCTGAGGCTTGTCTTCGTGGGGATTTTGCCTTCCGTCCTGCTAAATGAACTCCTAGAGACGTCCTTTCTTTATGAGTTGCTCAATCTCATATCTAAGGGACCTGCATGAGTTAGTCGTATGCCCATGATTTTTGTGGAAATTGCAACATTTACCTGGGTCCCGAAGGCTGGGATCTCCTTTGATGGGTTCTGGCCATCTCAGGTTTTCCCGATCTCGGATCTGCCGAAGTACCTGATTCGGTGTAGTGTTCAAAGGGGTAAAATTAGTGAACTCCCTTGGTTCGAAATTGTAGACAACCTTCGGTGCCGTTCTCTTTTCTGGACTTCTGGCTTTGTTCTTGCTAGGGTCTCTTCTGTGGTCGTCCTTCTTATGATCCTCCCTCTTCGGATTGTCCCTCTGGTTCTGTTCTTTGCCCTTTTGGGATGTGCGGTTGGCTTCTTCTAAGTTGATGTACTTCCTGGCTTGGTCCATTAATGCCGCCATGTTGGCAAGAGGGCTTTTTGTCAAGGAATCCCTAAAGCCACCGTGAGCGAGACCTGCAGTTAGGGTAGCTACAAGAAAACCTGGATTGCAGTCGGTGATCTCTGTGAGTTCGGCATTAAAGCGCGCAATGTAGGCTCTGAGGGACTCCTCCTTAGTCTGCTTGACATTTAACAGGAATTCTGGTCCCCTTCTGAGTCTTCTGCTGGTCATAAATCTGTCCAGGAATTGCCTACCGAGCTCATAGAAGCCGGTAATTGAGTTTGGAGAGAGGTGGTGGAACCATTTTAGAGCAGTTCCTTTCAAGCTGGTAATGAAAGTTCGGCACATAAAAGCATCAGAGGCCCCGTGGAGGGCCATCGTATGCTGGTAGTGTGATAGATGATCTCTTGGGTCTCCTGTCCCATCGTGCAGAGTGAACTTTGGCACCATGAACTTCCTGGGCCTTTCTTTTGACATGATGGAAGGAGTGAATGGGGTGGCAAGTCTTCCGAGCAGCCTGGCCAACTCATCTTGCTCTGGAGGGCTCTGGGCACCTCTCAAAGCTACTGTTCGGTCCATAGATTAGGCAATTTCTTCGACCCTCCGTGGGTCTCTGAGCCGGACCTTTTGTGAACCCTGCCTTACAGCCTCGGCTTCAGGATAGTCGGGCTGAGCGCCTCTCTCGGACGGAGGAGGGTTCTGAGCTTGCGGGATTGGTACTGCTTGGGAATGAGGCTCCTGTGGTGCTGGGTGTGCCTCCGAAGCCCTTGGAGTCGGGGCTCTAGTAGTGCTTCGGTAGTGGATGTCAAGGATGAAGGCTGATGTTCCCCAGCCTAGGGCTGCTGATAGCTGTGGATCTCTGCCAACATGAGCAACACCCTAGGGGTGCCTAGGCTAGTTATTTGGAGCCTGCTCATGGGGCTCTTCATTCTCAGTGACAATATGGGGTTGCGTTCTTTCAGCAACATTGACCGGCGAATTAGGAGGACTCGTCCCTTGATTCTGTGTGAGCATTGCCAGAGTTCTAGATATGGCAAGTAGTTGTTCTTGTACCAGTTCGTTATGTCGTTTGATTGATTCAATCTCTTGTGGCATGGGATCAACCGTCGGCCCTCTTGCTCGTGGAACAGGCGGCCGACGTTGAGAGCTTTGTGGGTTTTGAGCGTTCTGTCTCGGTCGGAGATTTGGGGCCATGGTTTTTCGGTGAGGAAAAAGATTAGCTTATGAATAAAGCATTTGGAGATTAGTCAATTTCCCACAGACGGCGCCAAACTGATGCTGCACTTTTCGGCTCGCAATAAATCTGGGCTCCAAGACCTGTAGAACACTCAAAAAAGGGGGATCAAAGGGCCACCGGATTGGCTCCGGTGGTAGCCGTTCCGATGCTTAAGTAAGTAAATTGAATTGAAAAGACTGTATTGAAAGCCAAAGAATGAGCATGAAAATAAAGCGTACCTGTAAGGTTTAATTTATAAACTGTGACCTTCCTAAGT
Organism: Nyssa sinensis; assembly: GCA_008638375.1. NCBI lineage: Eukaryota > Viridiplantae > Streptophyta > Magnoliopsida > Cornales > Nyssaceae > Nyssa > Nyssa sinensis. Next base: position 18,996,138 of record CM018038.1, read on the forward strand.
TGATTAGGATTCTGAGCCGTGAATATAGGAATTTGATCATCGGAGATTACAGTTACCTTGTGGAATATTGCACCGTAGATAGAGATAATCATAGATAGTAGTTTCCTTGTTGGAGACGGTTTCCTTGTTTGACGACTGTTTCCTTATTCCCTGCTCGGCAGTCGTTAAGGAGACAACAAGGTCGGAACCATACGGAATACTAAGTGAATATTGCCCAAATCATAAGGTCTGGAGGATATGCGTATGAGAATGCCCTGGAGGTTGCGCCTGCTCTGTATGACCGTGTTTATCGGTTCTGTAAGATATGTGTAGGAGAATGCCCTGGAGGCTACGCCTGCTCTGTATGACCGAGTTTATCGGTTCTTTAAGTACACGTGTCTCAAGATAATTGGTGCATCTGTTTGTGGTATATCAATACTCATTTTTTTTATTTCATTGTAGACGCATCGGTTGTACAACACAATCAAACCTGGAGTTGTAATTTGATGGATGGTCTCAATTGTGGCCCTCGGCCTCGTACTTCCATTTCACTTTAGTTTTTTTATTGTAATATATGCAAACTTACGATTCATATACAGTACCTTAACTTCTGCCGAAAGATTTAAAATTATCATTGTACAACCATAAACAACACAATAGTTTTTCCCTTATCCTGCTCTCAACTGCAGTGAAGCTCCCCTTCTAGCCAAGCTACTAGAGAGGAATGCCATTTTCCAATTTTCATAAACAAAATAAATAAAAAGGTCATGTCATGGGATTAAGACAGCAAGAATATCTTGATTGATGCATTGATTGTATTGGATTTGATGACATTCGCTAATTAATTTGGACATAAATGGAAGATGCTTTTAGTAGGCTTGGCAATTTGGGACCTGCCTAGCGCAGCGTCGGTGGTAGGCGAAAAAGGTCTGCTCTCAGGGCCCAAGCCATCAATGAGATATTATCATGGAAGAGTTAAAATTCTAATATTGTGTCAAGATTTACGGCCACGGAACACTATCAGGTCAACAATTTTTATGGGAAGTAGGCTTTTCAAAAAATAACAGAGGTGTCAAAGATATTTTTGAGTTGGTCCGAAGTTGACTCTCGAATGTAAAGGTAGAAGGAAGCTTGAGTACAAGACTCACCCGCCGAGTAGAGACGAAAAATTGACCTTAGTAATCCGATGATATAGAGTGGAAGAGCTGTCGCTCAGTGAATAAAAATTACTTTAGGGATAATATAATGATATTTCTCAAGAGCTCACATCAATAATTGCATATTATATGCAATGACATGGGACAGTGCATGTAATTTTAATTTTTTTTTTTATCTAATTCATGAAATTTTTATTTAATGACAAGTGACACTTGAATTAGGATAAAAGAGTTAGAAAAATATAACATTACTATTCTAAATGATGTATTATAAAATAACATCTTAACCCAAATTTGACATATGTATATAAACTTTTTAATGTACAAATCAAGAAATAACACAGAACTAAGGCTCGGGGGAGAGAGTCTCATGGGCAGGAGGGTGCAGACCTTTTCTCCAGAACAAAGAATTTAGAGTACGTACCTAGAGGGGCCCCGAACTGATCACCACCTTACGTGTCCTACCGATCTCAGAATAAAAAAACAGAATGCGACATAAAAACTGCTATTCTCAGATATCTTCCAATCCTTACTCTTGCGGGGAGCAGAGTTTGATATGACAACTGCCATATTCGGATATCGTTAAATCTTGATTTTTGCTACTCCAAATCCTAATCAATTTAGGATATCCGCAACCTATAAATACAACCCTAATGTGTGTTTTTCAATTACAGTCAATTAATATATTTTAATTGTAGTCTCTCTTTTATTTTTACTGACTTCATCATCCGAACGGCTACTACCGGAGCTAACCTAGTAGCCCACTCATCTCTCTTTTTCGGTTCTTGCTAGGCGAAGAAGAGCGGGAGTCCCACTGATCAGAAAGTACAACATCATTAAATATGACTGCCAATTCTTGTATTGTTCTTGGGATTGTTTGTCCATAAAAAATAATTCTTTTATTCTTTTATCTTTTTTATGACACTATGTGTACTATATAATTATTATTGTACAGACATACAAGAGTCTTTTAAATTCTTGAGTGTAAGAAATCTAACAATCCGACAAATTGCAACATATAATGTGATAAAATTATTCTCAAATATGAAGGAAGATTAATTTGTGTGGAATTAGATGTTTTAATTAATATAGGACTAGTCAATATTATATATATATATATATATGTGGTTATCTGTCACATTGAGTTGTAAACCACAAAATTAATAAAGTGGTGGTCAAAAAATAAAAATAGAGTCGTGTGTGGCTGCCGTGTGTGGCTGCCGTGTGTGGCCGTGAGGTGCGTAGAAATTGGAAGTAGCCGTTTGATATTGGTTGCCATAATAGGCCTTTTTCTGTGGTGGTGTTTGCTCAAATAAAATATTAGTTCATTCGTTTGATTTCTTTTTGTTTTGAGTTCATCAATTGCTATCATATTTATTTTAAATTCAATAATTGACAATAATTTTAAATTTTACAATTCGTATCAGAGTAATTTTTGAATCTTACATTTGGTATCAGAACGGTTTTCAAATCTTACATCTGGTATCAGAGCCAGTTATGATCTTGGAGTAATTATTAGAGCCAATTACAATCTTGAGGTGATTTATTAGAGCTAGTTTCGATCCTGAAGTAATTTATCAGAGAGTCAATTACGATCTTGAGATAATTTATCAAGGCCAAGTTTGATTTTGGAAGAGCCAGTTGCGATCTTGGGAGTAATTTATCGAAGCCCACTTACAATCTTGGGATAATTTATCAAAACTGCAGAAAATCAAAGTTTGGTTTCGTTCCTGGATTATTACAAAGAATTGGTGTTCTCATGTTATTTAAGATTGCTATCTTGAGTGGTTTGTTAAAGAGCTGTTCGATTGGGATTCGACGGCTGTTTGGATAAAAAAAGATTCTATGGTGGTACAAATAATTGTGAAGCCAAAAAAGAAATTCCAGTTTAATCGATGGGGAAACCAACTTGATCAGATTGAAGGAAAAGAACAGGACGACGAGATCAGTTTTTGAATAAACCTAAGTACGTAATTTAATAAATTTTTGATTTGGAATTATGGAGAAATTTTTGGTGAGTGGACAACAATTTGAGATTTTGAGAGTATGTGGTCATAATATTGATGAGTGGTCACGTCGTATTACACTCTATCTTAAGCTTGCGATGTTTATGATGTTGTATTGGATATTGCACTGGAGCATTTGTCAAAAGAGGTTTATGAGAAGAAAGTTAAATGATTTTATCAAATAATAAGAAAAACAATACATTAAAAGCATTGGAATGGTTGGATTTGCGAACAAAACTATCCACCACCACATGAGTTTTGGTTTGATTTTATTTGGGTTTATAGAAAATCGCAAAATGGTTATGAACCTCCAATTGATAGATATTGGGTAGTTGACTTTGAAATAAACAAATTTTATGAAGATAAAATAATTGATAATTCACAATTGTTTTCAAGATTTATCCCAATTTGGAATGATTCATATAATGTGTTGAATTTAGATTCGTATGATATTGACTGCTTGGTCAATAATTCTGAAGAAGGAAATATTTTGGAGATTGAAAAACGTTACAATTCAGAACTTGTTGATTTTATTGGTATTGAGAATTTTATCTCTCAAGGGTTTGTTGATTTTGTAGGTATTGAGAATCTTATTATTTGATGCCAAGTTTTTTTGTGAAGATTGATTATGCAGAATTTCAAGAATTTTGGGGAATTGAAAAACTCAAGTTGTTTGAGATTTTCAATTTCATTGGTATGGATAAGTTACTCATGTCTGGTTACAACTTTTAGTTTGGATTTTAATAATTTCGTTGCGACAAATTGTGTTCGATATGCAGATTTTGATATTCTATAATTTTGGCAAGTTTTGCATCATTATGATGGTGGAATTATTGGCATGCACGATTGTTTTGCTAATTCTTATTCTGAATGGACTCACATGAATTTGTTCTTTGATCGTGCTGAACAAGATGAAAAGTTCTATGCCAGATACAAGATTCGATCGCATCCGCGTGTGATGATGAAGACATAAAATTATTCGAGATTACTGTCACAAAAGTTTCTTATAGCGGCATAAATTACTTTGAAAACTATTGCTTATAAAGGCGTTGGAAAGCTACTTTGGCGAGCTTGGTTTAAGAGAGGTATTGTTGGCTAATTAAACCAAGCTAGTAGAGTTTTAGTAAAACTTTTAATTTTGAGTCCTAGTAGTATTTGATATATTTTAGATAAGCCTTATCTTAAATAAGAGTTAGATAATTAATTATTAGTGGGACTCGGAATCTTTATCCTAATTAGAATAGTATTATTAATTTGTGTGGAATTAGATATTTTAATTAATATAGGACTAGTCAATATGATATAGGGTCGTTTGGTTTCTAGTCCATGAGATGGACTTTTTTTACTATAAGTTCAAGGCAAAAACACTTTAACCCATTAAATCAATGATTTTTTTTGGGACAAAAACACCCATTCACCATAGAAGGCGTAGAAACTGGAGCTTTTTTTTTTTTCAAACTTTAAAATTCAATAACTTGTAATCTATAAAAAAAATTTAATAAAATTTATATATTTGAATTTTAAAATCGAGATTTATCAAACAAGATTCATATTGAGTATAACATATTTTTTAAAAAATTAATGTATAAAAATTTACACGACAGAACTCCTTCCTAACTTCCACTGTCAAATTTTACACTGTAAAACTCTCTCCCAATTCTCATTCTCAAAATTTACACTTCATAAAAAAATGAGGGAAAAAAATAGAGTCGTTCAACCAATGGTCCAAAAAAGGTATAAAAATTATTGTGTGGTCCCATTTTGTATGTCAAAAACTCTTTCAAGGTAGTAAAATTTGCATTAAAAATTCTATTTTTGAAGAAAAATGAACTATAAAATTTCACAGTTTGTAGATGTTTAGTAATTGAAACATTCTAGAGTTCAAAAAATAAAAGTGATTTTTTAGATTTGTAATAGTATCTCTATATAAATGTGTGTACATATATATATATATATATATGTATATGTTGTGGTTGTTTCTATCCAAGTTTGTATCAATGGCCAATAAAAAAAAATAAGAAAGTGATGAAAAAATCAAAATAGAAGAGATTGAAGAGGATTCTTGCATCCTGCAACACAGTAGTAAATGTCAATCTCACTTGTAACCAATCTCTGTTTGACACCAAACACACCAAGCTAACAGTGATGACTTTTTTATAATACAGAGTACAAAAAGAATATATACCATTGAATTTCTTTTTAGCATTATTGAGTAGTATTTTGTCATTTTCTTGTAAAACAGGAAGATGGCTAGAATCACAAAGATGGCCATTTGATTTCAATAATAAAATCAACCCACTTACACAACGGTTAAACATCATGCTACTCATCAACCCATTTGTTAGACGATCTCTCTCGATTCTCTCTATATCTATCTATATATAAGAGGTGGTTAATACAAATGACAGGTTAAGGGCAATAACAAGTTGACTCGATGGAAACCAGAAGGCTCTATTCGATTGTGGTGGATGGCGGTGGCCATTCAACGATGGCTTGGTACAATCGCTGCCATGGCCAGAGAGATGGTCGGACGTGAGAAGGGGTTTCTCAATTTGGGATTTTTTTTTTTTTTTTTTGGACAAATAAGTTTCATTGGGGTATTGTTATCATTTATAAAAAAATTACAAGTGTGATGTCATCATAATGGATCTGAGCTCAAGAAAAAAAATAACTGAGTCCTTCATCTTGAATTGAAAAGATGTACGGATCTTATAATAATATAGCATCTTCTTGAGGGACTTAAGATTAATTAATCATATTTTATATATGTGGCTTTCTGTCACATTGAGTTATGAGCTACAAAATTAATAAAATGATGGCCAAAAAATAAAAAATAGAGTTATGTGTGGCCGTGAGGTGAGTAAAAATTAGAAGTAGCCATTTGATATTGGTTACCATAATAGGCCTTCTCCTGTGGTGGTGTTTGCTCCAATAAAATATTAGTTCATCCGTTTAATTTCTTTTTATTTTAAATTTATCAATTGTTATCATATTTATTTTAAATTCAATAAGTGACAATAATCTTAGAATCTATCGTTAGTATGAGAATAATTTTTTGCGTCCTATAATTACTATATAGGCCCAGTTGCAACCGAGCATGATGTGTTGTTAGGTCTTTTTCTGATTCCTTTTTCTAGAAGCGATATGCTCTATCTCTCTCTCTCTCTCTCTCTCCAACCCCGTCCCCACCCCGCACATCTAATTAATTTGGACTATCTAGAGAACTTTTGGGTTTATTACAGTTGTAAAGCTCTCTGTCTCTAGATGTTTGTTGAGAGCTAACCACTCGTTGGGGAAAAAGGTAGTTGCTTACTCCTTTTTATCTCGTTTAATTTCATATCAACGCCCTCACTTTTGACCTAAATGATGTTGGTCTCCAATAAAGGAGGATCCTTTGTTGCATTATAGGATTTGAAGATTATCCCTAAAATACCTTGTTTTGCATGGTTTTGCATTACCAAATCATACATACGTACGTACGTACGTTTACGTAACCCCCTCCCCCCCCCAACACACACACACAGTTGTAACAATCAAACTTCAACTTATATATATATATATATATGATCTTTCATCGGTATTATATTGTTAAACTATTAATTTATTTAAAAATTTGAGTTATTAAAGAGGGTATAACTTTATTATTATATTCTTTACACATCCCTTCACGTGTTGTCAATTTTTGAATTTACACGTGTCAATTCTTATTATCAGGGTGATGGTAAAAGTTGAATTTAAGACCTTTAATATGCGCTAATACTATGTTAAATTATCAATTCATCTAAAAACTTAAGCTAGTAACTTTATTATTATATTTTCTACACAGAAATCTTATCTTAATCCAAAAGATGAGACGAACAAAACTCGTAGCTTCGCCATGGCAAAAGGTTAAAAAAGTTCCTATGTAATATTTCTTTCGGGGTATATTTATCATTTACCAAAAATAAAAATAAAAATGTCAGCTAATTAATAACGAATTTTAATTGACTCAAAAAGCTAATGAGTAGACGGACTTGTGATTAAAAAAGGATGGAGCATGTACTCACACGCTCATAAAATCTATATACAAATGACTTATTGCTAATTATTCTTTTTTTTTATTGCACATTATGGAATTTATAAGGCAATAATTCTAGAAATTACTTTTTTCATGCAAAATTAGCATCAAACCTAATAAACTCGTCAAGATGAAGCAACTTTGCATTAAGAATGACAATTCATTTATCAGGACTAATAACTTACAAACAATCATTATTCAATCTACCTAACATGATAATCAAAGAAGGTTTTGGGATTTTCTTTATCAGTAACTGTGTGCTTTTTTTAGCACAAAGAGAGGTAGGAAGAAGTCAATTATTTTCCATAATCAGAAGATCAAAGAATTGTCCTTCTCTAGTTGAGGATAGTAGGGTATACACATCACTCAGTATATAAAAGCTTTTAGAGACAAGCATGAATGGAATATCAGACCTACTCACATGAGTATAAAACCTATCTGTCTTCATGAATTTGTGTGGGACTAGTGCCCATGACTAGGTCGGATCTTTAGCTGTTAAAAGTTGGGAAAAAACATGGATTGATTCTTTCTTCATATGCTTAAAGTTGGTAGTATAAAAAGTTGATTTACTATATTACAAATAATGATCGTCAAAAACCCAAAAAAGAAAAAAAAGAAAAAATATTACGGCTCATTTTCAAGTGTGCTTCATGACTCACTTAAGAAACTTAACAGCATGACAGACTCTAGATAATTGGAGGCTTAAAGTGATAAAATGAACAATTCTAAATGAGACATTTTTAATAGTATTCGATTTTTATTAAACTTAGACTTCTAATTTGATTATATTATAAATTCATAAAATTTAAGCCTTTTGTAGAGTTAAACTTTTATTAATCTTTGACTTCTGATTTGATTATACTATAGTATATAAAATTTGGAGACTTATCTTTAAGTGGGGCCTATAACGATTGCTTTGTTAGTTTTATGGTTGAGCCGCCCCCTACTTAACAGCCTCCTAAAGGGTACTGAAATTATCTAATGGAACGGTCACACAGTTTCATTATCCAATGTGATATGACCATCTCTCACAAAGTCTATCAATATTTTTCTTATATTTATGATTAAAAATTTTCGTATAGAGATTATGAGAGATAATCACATCATATCAAATATTGAGAATGTGATAATCTTTCAAATAATTTCTCCCTAGGGTAGTGGCCACAAATTAATTTTTCCGCAATATTCCTAATTTTAATTGACTTGCTTGAAATTCTGTAGGTTTGGAAGAATTAAATGCAAATTGTTTCAATTCAACCCAAATGACTACTGCCTCATGTTGTTGCAAACCTAAATCCCTTGATAATGGAAAGCTGTTTCAAGCTTGATTAAAACTTTGCACTCTAATTGATAGTAACTACATTTAAATATATTTCTTTCTCACTAATAATTGAGAATACTAGGTTTTTGGGATTTATACCTCAAGTTTATTACAAGAAATCTAGTTGAAAATATGAATATAATAGTGTTTTCCTATCTTTTTCATATTTAAGTTGGGTTAAAGTGATAAAAAGTCAAACTCTAGTCAATTATTTTTAAGCCTAATTAATTTATCAGTGTTATGCAGAACTTATTATAATTTGGACAAACTGTGTTCAGAAGAAGGTTTTTACTGTATCAAAAGAACCTTATTAGCTGGTTCCCTTGTCTTTTCTTGGGTGAAAAGTAGCTCATTTTTTTAAATGCTAAAGAATGAAAAGAAAAACATGCTGAAGGAAGAAAAAAAAACCGCAAAAGAACAAAAATACCTGAAAGTTCAGAGTTGATCCCTGCATCTGAATCATTTTTCATTCTACAAGCCATTCTACTTTATTTGTACGAATTTGGACCTATTTGCTACAAGTTTCAATAACTCAGTACAAATTTTTAGTTTGTTTTTTTCAATTGGTTAAGAGCTGGTTTTTGATTGATTCAAATTGTGGGTTCCAGCAGATGTCATGTGCAACTGAACAGTGCTATGAATTGCATTTCAGGCAATAATAAAGCTGTACTAGTTGCCTATATTTAATCTTTTCCAAATGATATATATATATATATATAATGAGAGTGCATAAATATAAATATAGTGGAGGAGTGAGAATACCTCCACACACACACATGTATAGTCCTGTTCGTGTGTGAACATTTGGTGAAAATAGAAGCAAGGATACACGGCCAAAAGCAGAGTATGGCGGTGGGGTAAATAAATCCACAAGCAAGGACTATTTTCTATTATCAAAGTAAAAAACGGTTTGAAATTGTTCACCTTATTTTTACCGTCAAACAACTGCTTCGAACGTATGACCATCACAATTTCAACTTGTATATATAGAAGATTATGTAAATAAATATTACATGCAATTATAACCCTGACGTCATTTAATTCATTTTATATATATATATATATAGACACAGATAAAAAGTTTTAGAGAGAGAGAGAGAGCGTGTGTGTGTGTGTGTGTGAGAAGCAGACAGTTCTCATTACCCAAGCAATAAGGATAAGGACGAAAATTATGTATTTACTGACGAACGGTTTATTTTCTTTGTTCTATTTCTATATAAACCTCTTCTTCCTTACTTTCTAATTGCCACCTCTCATCTCTCAAGTCTCAACACCATTTTTGTGAAGAACCATGTGTTTCGAATTCTCTGCAGTTTTAAACTTTCTTGGAGTATTTCTTGATCTTGGTTTGTTCTATTGATTTTCTTTTGTTCACTGAAGAAGATTGAAGACATGGGTAATGCTCTGCATTTTGTGTTTGGAGTGTTTGGTGAGTTTTCATTTCCCCACGGTTGCTCTCTCTCTCTCTCTCTCTCTCTCTCTCTCTCTCTCTCTTTCTATTTCTTCTCTGTAATTTCTTTTCTTGGTTTTTTTTTTTGATTTACAGTTCTTTCTTGTGTTTCTGTTTTCAATTTCAAGTCATGGACTCATAGTACTTCTGTTTCTATAACAGGAAATGCTACTGCTCTATTCCTCTTCTTGGCACCCACGTAGGCATCCCCCCCCTCTCTCTCTCACTCTCTCTCTCTCTCTGTATATGTATGTATGTGTATGTATACATACACACACATATATATATATATATGTGCACACACATACATACATCATTAACATCTATGTATCAGTGATTATCAAATAACGAAATTTTTATTAATTTTTTTAAAATTAATTGTAGGATTACATTCAAGAGGATTATAGCGAACAAGTCTACAGAACAGTTCTCAGGCGTTCCATACGTGATGACCTTGCTCAACTGCTTGCTTTCTGCTTGGTATGCTTATTCAAAGTCCTGAATATTTGTTTTACTTTCATACCCCTAACCTTTCCTCTTAATAACCTTTCTTGAAATTGTCCTTTGTTGATATGGCAAGGGTATGACCGTCACTTTAATTTGGGTGCCCCATGGTTTGGTCGGGTGGAAGCCCAGCAACCAATATGTTAGAAAATATAAGTGTGTATATATATAAATTTGGTCTCGGATATGTAATTGGCCTAAATCTCTCTTCTTTTTTAATTTGAAACTTTTGCACTTATATTACATATATATATATATATAATTTTTTGTTAAATAATTCTAAATTTTCTTTCGTTTTCTAATTCTGTCAAATTTTATTCGAAATCCTGGTTTTTTCAACTTTTATTTTTATATTTTTAAAATTGCTTCAGTTAAAATTTGTTTTGTGATTAATTCCAATTCCATTGTTGCCCTCGTGATATAAGCTAATTTACCATTGATGAATGGAACAGGTATGGTTTGCCTTTTGTGTCACCAAACAACATTCTAGTTTCAACAATCAATGGGACTGGTGCGGCCATTGAATCCATCTATGTGTTGATGTTTGTGATATTTGCACCAAAGAAGGAGAAGGCTAAGATCCTGGGACTCTTCGCCTTCGTGCTCACTGTCTTCTCAGCGGTTGCCTTTATTTCCGTCTTCGCCCTCCACGGCAACGGCAGGAAGCTCTTCTGTGGTCTTGCTGCCACTATTTTCTCCATCATAATGTATGCTTCGCCTCTGTCAATCATGGTAAGCTCTAAACACATCATTTTCCAACCGATCAACGTGCCTAAAATCATTGTACCAATGGGTCTGATCATATTGGATATACAAGTGATCGTAGTTTGGCAGTTACGCTAGTTTTAAGCCATGGAGGTTGCATTTGCACTTGATTTCATTTGTTTGGAAAGAATTCTCCTCAATTCCAAAGCATAGCTTTTCCATATAATCATATAATTGAATATGGACTAGTTGACACAATCTATGGTGATACATACATACATACATACATACATACATACATACATATATATATATATATATGTATATGAGGGGGCCATCCACTGTTTGCATTAAAGATGAGGGATGGTGTCATCCTTGTCAGTTAGGGGGTGCTCATTAATGTATGATCTATTGTTTTGTTTTCGTGTTTGTTAATGAGTATGTGACAACTGACAACCCAGTAGCTGGCTTTTTTAACCAGGACAGGGTAGCTTTATGGTTAGGAAGGACAGTGTGTTGCCCTTGGATGTTAAGAGGGGCTACCCATTTTTTAAAAAAAATTAAATAAAATATGCTGACGTTAAGTTACCAAGTCATCTTATTATTATAATTTTTAACATGCTTTTTATGTGTGATTATTTTGTGTTAATTTTAGAATAATCATGAAATTTAAACTCAGAACTTTGTAGTTGGAAAATGACCATTACATCAACCTCTGTGATTTTGTAGTTCAGCAGACAAGTTATGCCAGTCAGAAGAAATCATACCAATATGTGTGTGTTTGTGTGTGTATTAATAATAGATATGGATTAACTGAGCTCGTTTAAAATTTATTATATAAATATGCAGAGAATGGTGATTAAGACCAAAAGTGTGGAGTACATGCCATTCTTCTTGTCGCTGTTCGTGTTCTTATGCGGAACTTCCTGGTTTGTCTATGGTCTGCTCGGAAAGGACCCTTTTATTGCTGTAAGTAGTTGCATTTTGTGTAAAAGAAATGCTACTAAGAGACCGCACATATATACAAATGAGTCTTTTATCCAGAAATTGAATTTTCATCCATTATAATCACTTCAATTCCGATTTTAATCTTCCATTCAATGGAAAAGAAGTCTCTTAATAAAGTTTAACTTTGCATAAATATTTTTGAAATGGTTCATAGATTTATGTACTTTGCTTGCATTATAATCCAGTGCTTTTTGGTTTCACCAATGTCACAAAAATGTCATCTTTCTGCACTTCAATCCACTTGGGACTTAGTCATAGAGGTGACCTTATATTACCCAAGTCCCAAGTGCAATTCCAATATTGGGAAGTGAATATTTGTTTTTTTCTTCAGTGACTATCCAATAGTGTTCTCTGCAGTCTTATCCAATATCAACCGACATACACCGAATGCAGAAGCTGGATATATATATATATATAGTGGATATAATTACAAAAACAAGCCCATTCCTTCTTAATATATATGATGTATAACTACTTCCAACAAATACACATCATCTTCATCTGATCAATACATATATATATATATATATACTGTTGTGTTGCAGGTGCCTAACGGATTTGGGTGTGGGTTAGGAGCAATGCAGCTGATGCTGTATGCCATTTACCGTGACAAGAAGGTCATGACAAAGAAAGGCAGCAGCAGTGGTGATGGAGGCATGCAGATGGGGTTGAGCAGCAAGCCCCACCACCAGGAGGAGGAGGAGAAGCAATCAAAGACTCATCAATCGCAGGATGGACACGTCTAGTCAACTTTTTAGTTCTTTTGAATTTGTCTTTCCTAATATGGTGCCCCTTGTCACGTAATATAGTCTGTACCCGCCACTTGTGACAATGCCAATTTGCTTTTACGTCACTTTAGGAGGTAAAGTAATGATTTGTCGGTGAAATTTGGGTCCATCTGTTTTCAACTGCTTGTGGCTTGACACTTGACACCACCGCCAGCAACCAATTTATTCAGTGATTCATGGTACTATATATATATATATATATATATATATATATATATATATATATATATATATAAGAATTTTTAAAAAGCACAACTTTTCTTTTGAATTAAGTTGGAGGAATTTTTTTATTAAGATACGCGTCTTCACTAAAATCATCACTATGTAAATTTACATTACACTGATAAATTATACTTGAGACATGCACTTGGATATGAGGTAATTCTAGTAAGAGCTATCAAGAGACATATTTTTATTAATCACGTAAATACCATATGATTACTTATTTTTAATTAAAAAATAAAATAAAATAAAATTGTATTATATTCATGTTAAATTGTGATTGGGGTACAAATCTAATAAAATGAGGTTATTACTGCCTAGGTGTGGACTCGATTCCTATTTGTTTAAAAACATATAATTACACTCAAGTATTTTATAATTAATATTTAATAAATTTATAATTTATAATAATTAATAATTAATAAATTTTTAAGGAACTAAATAAATTTATTGTGATTAATTAATAATTTAGATAAATTACACTGACATTTTCTGATATTTTTGACAATTACACGAACTTTTTTTGAAAATTTTAGAATTACACTAATTTTTCTACTTTTTTTGTCAGTATGCATTTTTTTTTTTCAAAATGACAAAGTTATCTCTTTTATTTATTTATTTATTTATTGTATTTTTTTTAATTTTGACTAATTTTTTCAAACGTTTTTAAAGATTTTTTTAAAAAATAAATTTAAAAATTTTTATCAATATTTATTTGAAAAATGAAAAGAATCTGGTCAAAATTTAAAAAATTGAAAAAAAAAATAAGGAAGAGATAATTTTGTCATTTTTAAGGAAAAAAAAATTGATGGGAAGGAATATCTGTATATTGTTAAGTAAAATAAGAAAGATCAATATAATTTCATAAATCTCATCAGTGTAATTTACCTTTAATAATTATTATTTTTTGAGAATTTTTTTTATAATATTAACTATTAAAGAGATAAAAATAGTTATATGTGTGTATATATATATTGAAAAAAAGAAAATAGGAGTTATTTATATCTCAAGTTAAGCATTATATGTATTTTTATGAAAAATCAAATATCATTAAAAAGTTACATATAAGAAATTACTTTTGAAAACTTCTTGAATGAGATTAGTACAGTGATGTAACAATGTATCTCTCTAATAAAATTCTATAATATGTGATATAGTTTACCTTTTTTAATGGAATATAGTTCATATGATATAATATTATTAAAAAGACATATTATCACATGATATATCAAATTTATTAAAATATCTCATTACTTGTTTACCAAAAATTATTTAAATATAAAAAATATTTATTGATTAATAAAAAAAATAATTAATAAATTTTTAATCTCTCAATTTTTTTTATTTTTTTTTAAAGAAACGTATTTGAGATAAAAAAAGAAAAAAGAAAAAAAAGTTTTTGCTATTATCAAAATCGCATTTGCGCGGTGCCATCAGCCATGTACAGCACAACGTTCTTGTCAGTGTGGTCAACCCCGTTTGTGATTGGTCTTCGGCCTGGGCTTGGCAGCGTTTGATATTAAGTTTTAACAAAGGACTTCGACGAATATTTTATTTGGACATGGTAATAAGCTGCTGCCCCAGATTGAACAGGCCCAAAGACTCTGAGATTCTATATACTGGTCATTTTGGGCTCTGATGTCCCAAGCATGGCAACCAGCACGAATTACGAATAAATGATACGTCATAGAACAAATCATGTTATTTGAGTTGGAATCGTGATTGATTCAATTATGAACACTTGTTAATATATTGAACTTGACTCAAGTTCAACTTGATAAGTCAATAGTTGATTTAATATTATATATATATATATATATATAAAAAAAAACAAGTTACTCGAATTTGATTTGAGAAAATAATAAATCGAACTTAAATATAATTTGAAGTCCATTTATTTTAGTGAGTCAAATTTAAACAAACATCTGTTGAACTTGACTCGACTCAACTCGACTTGAGTTATATACCGTCTGGAAAGGGTTTAGGTCAGGGATGCGCTTGTGTTTTGATTGGGCTGATATCGGCCTATCCTAGTAGAGTATCCCAACAACCCATTCAGTATGAAGCTTGACCTTAGATTGGGCTAATATCGGCTTTAGGGCTTGCCGACATTAATAATTATGGGATTTGATTACAAGAAAAGTGATTAATTTAATGGTTTTGTAATATTTACCAAGTCAATGGTTGGTCAATCATAAATTGTCATGTCAACAAAAATTATTTTATTAATTTTTATAAACCAACATGTTATATACATGACAATATGTGAGTGACTGAAATCATTAATTTCAGACTATATAATAAATTCTCTATTTATAGACCCTCTTTTACTTTATCCTCTCCCATACTTATTCCAGCTTTTATTTTCATTGATTAGACAGTGAGAATCATATACTCTCTAAATAGCACAAATGAAATTTTGTAACCTTATTCTTAGGCCAAGAAGCAGGCATATATATAATTAACTGGGGCAAGCCCAATTGGGGACTCATAAAGGTTATAGGTTGGGTTTAATCAAGCGCCTAACCAGTAAAAAAAAAAAATTAAAGAGGGTAGAATTTTTTTCAGAAAACCTTTTAGGGAGGATTTCTTTTTTCTTGAAAGAAATTTTTTTTCACATAATATGATTCAATTCTTTGAGAGTTTATAATTAGATTGGGTTGTATTGGGGTAAAATTAGGATTGGGCCAAAAAATTGGGTGGGCTAAGTTTAAAGAAAGTAAATATCTTACCTGTTATATATATATATATATATATATATATATATATATATATATATATATATATATATATATATATATTCCCACACTTGGGGGCGGGTTCTGCCCCTATGTTGAACTTGTCTACCCCAAAACCTATATAAGTGTGGTTGCTTGCACTCTATCCCATAACCTATGTAAGTGTGGTTGCTTGCACTCTTCTGTTTGTTTGTTCGTTCGTTTTTTTTGTTTTTTGATTTTTTTGAAGTCTTAAGTTTAGTTAATTATTAGAATAGATAATATTAATATATCTACTTACCCTTCTTTCCTTTGCACGTGCAAGGATTTGGACTATATTTTCCTTTCTAAAAATGAGGAGATAAAATCATTGAGTCACTACTACTCACTTCGGCCTTAGCATTTGCCACTGAGACCTGAAATTTGTATTCTTGTATGTTAAAAGTTTGTAACCATCATTGTAATAATTATTAAAAGAAAAAGGAAACATGAAGCAGGCATATATATATATATATATATGCTAAATTATACTAACCTTTTTTAAGATTTTTAAAATTACACAAACATCTCTTATAAACTACATTAACCTCTTCTCTAATCCAATTTTTTTTTTTAAATAACAAAATTACTCCTCTTAGTTTTTTTTTGTATTTTTTAAAATTTGACCATTTTTCTAACTTTTTTAAAGGTTTTTTTTTTCATTTTATATAAAATTAAATTTTAAATAAATAATTTATATTTTTTAGCCAATTAATATTTATTTGAAAATGAAAAAAAAAATAGTTAGAAAAAATTGGTCAAAATTTTAAAAAAATATAATAAAAAACATAAAAGGGGCAATAATGTTATTTTAAAAAAAAAAAATTAAACTAGAAGAGAAGTCAGTATAATTTCAGAAATCTCAATAAAAATCAGTATAATTTATCCATATATATATATATATATATATATAGACATTCTGCGTGAAACACTGACATTGTACATATGTTGGACCCTAAACATAGATAATACGAATGCTACATAAAAAATTAAACATCCCCAACAAAACACAAGGTAGATGCTACATTAAACATATCATCAAAATTCAATTTTTTAAGTTGAGTTTATCTTAGCAAAAATAATGCAAAAATTAAGTCTGTCTAATCTATTTCGCACACAAGTGAAACCTAACAAAGATTAGTTTTGAATTCAAATTTAAATTCGAACTAATTTTAAATTCAAATTTTAATTTTAACTAATCTTTGTTACAAATAAAGATTAGTTGAATTCAAATTTAAATTTAAACAAATCTTTGTTATAAACAAAGATTACTTTGAAGATAAATTTAAATTCAAGTTTTATATATTTTAAATTCAAACTTTAGTTTTTCTATTCATCTTTTATTCAAATTCAAATTTTCCTTGTCTCTCTCTATATATACAACTATAAAAGCTCAGGGTTGTTTTACATTTAAAATGAATAAAAAATATATATCATCTTTAAGATCTTTTATTGTATCAGAGCCATAATACCAAACGGTAATGATTTCTTCATCTCCCAAATCCTCTTCCTCTATCGCAACCACCATACCCGTCCCAATCAACATCAATCATTTTGTTTCCCTAAAACTTGATCGCAAAAACTTTTTGCTATGGCGTGCTCAATTCCTTCCTCTTGTTAGAGGTTATGAGTTGGAAGGGTACATTGATAGTTCATTTTCTTGTCCACCCAAATTTCTTTCTCAATCCGAGAATATATATACCATTAATCCTGAATATGTTGCATGGCATAAACAAGACAATATTCTTTTAGGATGGATTTTCTCTTCTCTTACCGAACCTATTCTTGCCCATGTTGCAGGCATTTCTACCTCTGCCTCGGTTTGGAAAGCTCTTGATTGTATCTTTGCCTCAAAATCACAAGCTCGAGTAATGCAACTCAAGCTTGAATTACAAACTGTGAAGAAAGGGAATCTATCCATCTCAGATTACCTACAAAAGATCAAAACCATTGTTGATAGTCTAGCTACTGCTGCCTAACCCATTCCTGAACCTGATCTTATTCTTTGTATCCTTGGTGAATTACCTCATGAATATGATTCATTCGTCACTTTTATCACAACCAGAACTGATGATGTCTCTATAAAAGACCTTCATGCAATGTTTCTTAATCAAGAAGTCCGGCTCACCTAATACACCAATGCTTCTTTCACTACGGAATCTTAGGCCAATGTAGCCAATACGACTCCCCACTTTAATGGTCGCGGAAGGGGACGTGGCCGTTGCCGTGGACGTGGATGAGTTCGTAGAGGACCTGGACTCTTTAGGGGCTCACAACAATCTGGTGCACTTTCTTTTGTTACCTGTCAACTTTGCAATCATCCAAATCATCATCTTGCACAATGCTAGTATCGATTTGATCTTTTTTTTTAACAATAGCAAGTCCACAACACCATTCGCTTTTACTACCTCTACAAAACATTTCTCTGATCCAAATTGGTATCCCGATTCGGGTGCTACTAATCACTTGACTGCCGATCTTAAGAACATGCACATTCATTCCGAGTATCATAGGCCTGATACAATTAAAGTTGGTAATGGGACAGGTTTTCATATTCTTCATACTGGTTTTTCTTCACTCCAAACCTCACATAAATCTTTCTCCCTTCATAAAATCCTTCATGTCACATTTATCACTCATAACTTGTTTTCAGTTTCTCAATTCACACGTGATAATAATGTTTTTTTTTTAATTTCACCCCAATTTTTTTGTTGTTAAAGATTTACAGATGGGGTAGGAAATCCTATGGAGATCGAATAAAGGAGGCACATATTGCTTAGAGCACGCTAGTAGCCATCCGTCTTCCTCCTCATATCATTCTGTCTTCATTGGTATAAGATCTTCTTTGGACACCTACATCGACGTCTTGGCCATCCTATGATGCGCATTGTTCATCAAGTTGTCTCTAATAACTCTTTACCTTTTATTAATAAGAAGCAGTCTTTTGTTCTTTTTGCCCTTTAAGAAAAACTCAAAAGTTATCTTTTTCTTCTACTACCACTGCTTACAAAGCCCTATTGGAACTTGTTGTTAGTGACATTTAGGGACCATCTCCTGTTATTTCTAATACTCAGTTTCGATACTATATTCATTTTACTAATGTTTTCAGTCGTTATATTTGGAATTTTCCACTTAAGTTAAAATTTGATGCTTTACAAGCTTTTCTTATTTTTAAATCAAAGGTTGAAAATGTTCTTAGTCACAAAATTAAGAGCTTTCAAAGTAATGGTGGTGGTGAATTGCAAAATTCTAAATCGGTACTACAATCTTGTGGCATTAAACATCGTATATCTTGTCCACACACACACAAGAACAAAATCGACTTGTTGAAAGGCGTCATCGTCATATTGTAGAAACCGGTCTCACACCCATGGCCATTACCTCCATCCCTCCATTCCATTGGGATGATGCCTTTTCCACTGTTGTTTATCTTCTCAATATACTTCCTACTCAGGTTCTCAAACACAAGAGTGCACATGAAGTCATTTTTCACACAAAACTTGACTACACATTTCTCAAAAATTTTGGTTGTGAATGTTTTCCTCTTCTTCGTACTTATAATGCTAACAAACTTGTATATCGTTCACTACCATGTGTGTTTCTGGGCTACAGTGCTACTCACAAGGGATATAAATGTCATCATCTCCCCACAGGTCGCATTTACATTTCTCATCATATAATCTTTAACGAAGAAATTTTTTCCTTTCAAAACCGTCACCACCATCTCAACCAGTTCCACCAAACTCATCCATTTTAACTAGCCATCTTCTCCCTCCATAAAAACTTCCTGGCCTTTTACCCACTCCACTTCAACCCCCAAATTCACCCACTTTTCTAGTTCCTCCCATTATATCTCATTCACCCCCACCTCATTCTCCTCCACAACCTCTTTCACCCAACCCATCACTTCTTTTTTCTCCTTAGTTACCTAAACCACCACCCAATCCTTCTACTTATCTACCCCAAATCACCTCTACTCATCCTACGATAACTCATTCCAAAGTTGGCATTTTCAAACCCAAAACCTTCACTACCACTAAATATCCTCTTCTAGCCACTCTTTCTGAACCTACATATTTTACTAGTGCCAACAAAGATCCGAATTGGAGAAATGCAATGGTTGAGGAACTGAATGCATTACAAAAAAGTAACACTTGGTCCTTGGTTCCTTCTCACCCTGATCAAAATATTGTGGGTTGTAAGTGGGTCTTCCATCTTAAAAAGAAAGCTAATGGCTGGATTAAGCAATACAAAGCTCACTTCGTAGCCAAATGCTTCCATTAAAGGGAAGGTGTTGATTATGATGAAACATTTAGTTATGTTATTAAACCATATACTATTCGTACTATTCTTTCTCTTGTAGTATCACGGGGTTGGCATCTTCATCAACTAGATGTTCAAAATACGTTCCTCTATAGAACACTCAATGAAAAAGTTTACATGCAACAACTTTCCGATTTCACTAATCCAAATGCTCCTCATTACGAGTGTCGCTTGCACAAGTCACTTTATGGACTTAAATAAGCCCCGCGTGCCTGGTACACCAAGTTTCGTACCTTCCTCAATCAACATGGTTTTATTGGAGCCAAATCTGATACCTCTCTCTTTATCAAGACCACATCTACTATCATTCTCTACATACTCGTTTATGTAGATGACATTATCATAATTGGTACATCTTCTAGTCTTATTCAAAACATGATTAATTTACTTCACATAGCTTTTTCCATCAAAGATCTTGGCTTCTTTTTCCATCAAAGATCTTGGCTCCTTAACATTATTATTTGGAAATTGAGGCCATCAGGAGTCCTCGTGGCTTATTCTTATCTCAACACAAATACATTCTTGATTTGCTTCAAAATACCAAAATGGATCAAGCCAAACCATATCAAACTCCAATGGCAAACAATCTTAAATTCTTGGAACAAATTGGTTATCTAATCTCAAATGTTACTTTATATGGAAGTATAGTGGGTGCCCTTCAGTATCTCACACTTACAAGACCTTATATTAGCTTCTCTGTCAATAAGGTGTGTCAATTCATGCAACAACCAACCGATGAACATTGAACAGTCGTTAAAAGGATCTTGCGCTACTTGAAATTCACCATTGACTATGGTTTACTACTACAGCCCTCCACCAACCTTACACTTCAAGCCTTTACTGATGCTGACTGGGCTAGCTGTATTGATGATCATTGTTCTCTAAGTGGCCACTGTATTTTCATAGGTCCAAATCTTCTTTCTTGGAGTTCCAAAAAGCAATCCACAATTTCTAAGTCGACCACCGAATCTGAATACCGTGGACTTGCCCAGACAACTGCTGAAATATTATGGATCCAATCTCTTCTCAAAGAATTACATGTTCCTATTCACCGGCCTCCCACCTTATGGTATAATAATCTTGGTGCTACATATCTCTTTGTTAATCCCGTCTTTCATGCAAGAACAAAGCATATTGAGATTGATTTCCATTTTGTTCATGAGAAAGTTGCCAATAAAGCCATTGACATTCGATTCATCTCTTCCCAAGATCAAACTGCAGATATCATGACTAAACCACTCGGCAATAATCGCTTCAATCTTTTTTGGAACAAGCTCACCATCACAGAAAAGTCATTGAGCTTGAGAGGGCCTAACAAAGACTAATTTTGAATTCAAATTTAAATTCAAACTAATCTTTGTTACAAATAAATATTAGTTGAATTCAAATTTAAATTTAAACAAATATTTGTTATAAACAAAGATTAGTTTGAAGACAAATTTAAATTCAAGTTTTATATAGTTTAAATTCAAACTCTAATTTTTCTATTCATCTTTTATTCAAATTTAAATTTTTCTTGTATCTCTCTATGTACAACTATAAAAGCTCAAGGTTGTATTACATTTAAAATGAATAAAAAATATAGATCATCTTTAAGATCTTTTAAAACCAACATTGGGTATGGGCATCCACAATGGAACCATTACCAATAGTGCTAGTGTTTGAAAACTTTAACTAGCTTTCATTTCATGCTCCAATGGTGTTGTTAACTTGGCATTAGCTTGTGTCAGATGTTAATTTCTCATGTAACTATGGCGAGTTACTGTCGATAAAAGACAAAATACAATTCTTCTACTTTGAAAGTCTCATTGTGGAAAAATTCTTCATTGCTCCCGGTGCAGTACACCTGAGCCAATGAACACTTGTCATACATGCAAAACATGTGGGCCATATACTAATGTGTCAAATGTTCATTGTCTTGAGTGCACTGCACCTAGGACTAATGAATAACAACTCCTCATTAGGCTAAAAATAATGTACTAAAATTAAAACAAATACTATTGAGATCTTTTTTAAAAAAAGCATGACCATTGAGATATAAAGAAATAATGGTTTATTTCCATTCCTATAAAATCCAGTATATTAACTCACCAATACTCCAAACTCAACATTCTCTCTTTTCTAAAACCTCTTGCCATGAATCCTTTGTTGGAAAAATAGAGTAATAAATGTGGCTAAAACATAATACAGAGAAGGAAAATCTACTTATTAAATTAGTTGAGGTGTGTGCAAAACACAGTCTTTAAGAGTAGTTTCCACTCTTCTGAGATGGTATCTCTGTGTAGAATATCTTAGTGATCTACCATCTATTCGACAACTTTGTCTTCACTTATGTGCACTCGTATAGTGAAGGTCTCAAGAAAAGCCTTCTGTAACAGTGGTCTTTAAAGAAGTAAAATCGAAAAACATAAATGTCACACGTACAGTGAAAGCCTCAGGAACAGCCTGTGCATAATATCTCAGCAATCTACCCTCCATTCAACAGCTTCATCTTCACTTATGTCGTACAGTGAGGTTCATCTTCACTTATGTGCACTTATACAATGAAGGCCTGAAGAACTCGTATAATGCCTCAAGAACAACCTTCTGTAACAATGGTCTTTGAAGAAGCAAAATTGAGAAATATAAATATCACACGTACAATAAAGGCCTCAGGAACAGCTTGTATAGAATATCTCAGCGATCTACCCTCCATTCAACAGCTTCGTCTTCACTTACGTGCACTTGTACAGTGAGGTTCGTCTTTACTTACGTGCACTCGTACAGTGAAGGCTCAGGAACTCGTATAAAGCCTCAGAAAAAGTCTTATAACGATCTACCCTCCATTCAATAGCTTCGTTTTCACTTACGTATATTCGTACAGTGAGGTTCGTCTTCACTTACGTACACTCGTACAGTGAAGGCTCAGGAACTCGTACAAGGCCTCAGAAACAACCTTCTGTAAGAGTGGTCTTTGAAGAAATAAAATCAAACAATAAGCCAACCTTTTGTAATAGTGTTCTTTGAAGAAGTAAAATGGCTTAGGAACTCATACAAGGCCTTAGAAATAGCCTTCTGTAAGAGTGGTCTTTGAAGAAGTAAAATCGAAAAAAAAGCTAGCCTTCTGCATGAACAGACAAGTTGCTCCCTTGCCTCGCAACGGCGGCATCTATCTTTTAAGTTAAATCATTTCCTAAGTCCTCTTATTCTATGATAATCCAAGCTGCAACTCCACGAGTTTGCTCGGAACCGGTCGATTCCTGAACCATCCGTTCTCCCTTCTCGGTTGGTGTTTGCCAACCACTAGATCAAGTACGAGAACCTATAGTGAATGAACTTAAATAACCACATATTTTGATTGGATTGTACTGAAGGCAGCCTTTTGTAACAGTTCTTTTTTAAGAAGTAAAATCGAAAAAACATAAATGTCACACATAACCGCAGATTTTGACCGGATTGTACTGAGGCTAGCCTTCTGTAACAGCGTTCTTTGAAGAAGTAAAATCGAAAAAACTTAAATGTCACAAGCTCTTAAAATAGCGGGTGATGCACTAGTCTTGGGATTTAAGATCGCCTCTTGTGCGCGAGGTCTTGTACATGTCTTGCTTTTATGTAACAAACTCATAAAGTGAAAGTACTTATATACTGACTAAATTTCTCCTAACTTTTCAATATGGGATACAAGATTTTAAGTTTCTTTGAAGAAAAACACAAGTTTACACAACATGAATTAAATTTGTTTTTAAAATACCAACAACCAAAACTCCAAATACAACATCCACGACGTTTATTTTCTAACACTCAATTCAACCAACAGTATAAATCTCAACTACTATCACAATTCGAGTCTAAATCGTTATAAATATAGCCATTACATTAATATATTAAAATAGAAACTAAATTAATTTTCGTATATTCCGAATAAAGTAATACTTGTTTTATTTTTGATAACTATGACAATCTTAACAATGTTTCATCCTTAGGGTGAATATCATTGCTAAGATCTACAATGTACAATTATTAAGATACTATTTCATAAAACCTTTTAAAGAACTTGTGAAAAGAAAAGAAAAGAAATTATATATAAATTATTTGAAAATTTTATACATGTTATTACAATAATTCTAATTTTTAAAATGTGCATTTAATAATATATTTGACATTTTTAAAAAGATCATTAAATGCGAAGTTTTTTTTATAGATTTTTTTCCACTTTTTGAGAAATTTCAAAAGTAATTTACTGATGTTTCTTTCCTCTCTTTTTGACATTCAAACAAGAGGTTTGTCATCACTTCCTCTAACTTTTTACCTTTCTCTCCAAATCTCTCGTTCCAAACGAATTGTTAAAAAAATATGTCATGACCTGAGTAGAGTTGTTAGTTTTTGAAGGATTCTGAGTTAATGGAGGCAACTTATAAGTTATTTTTCTTCTTCATGTTTCTCTTTTGTTGAGGAGGCAATGGGGGCTTCATGTCACCGGAGAGGGGCTGACTGCAGTACTGCTATGTTGGGGTGCAAAAACGGCTTGTCTGGTTGATAAACGGGCTCGACCGAGCACACGAAATTAGACCCAAACCTAGTCCTAGGCCTAAATTCTTAAGACGGGCGGAGTCGGGCTTATGGGAATGTTTTTTTTGTAATCTGAGTTACAATGTTATGAAAGGAATTATTTTTGTGGGTTCTGTATATGTAATGAAGTGTTAAATCAATATTTGTAATTATCCCCACTCAAGAAAATATTTCATTGTATGAATTT
Organism: Nyssa sinensis; assembly: GCA_008638375.1. Taxonomy (NCBI): domain Eukaryota; kingdom Viridiplantae; phylum Streptophyta; class Magnoliopsida; order Cornales; family Nyssaceae; genus Nyssa; species Nyssa sinensis. The sequence continues at coordinate 19,021,149 of CM018038.1, forward strand.
CCATTCTTTTTAATTATCCCCACTCAAAATATGTGTAATTCTACTCAAGCTTGACCAGCAGAAAAATGGGCAGCATGCATGCATGTTTTGTTCACTTTTTGTTTTTACTGTTACAGAAAAGCAAATTTTACAAGCATCTAATATTTAGTTGTTTGTCAGTTGCTGATATCATCAAAGAAAAAAATTGGCAACACCAGTATTCATGGGTGCCCAAAAATATCGAAAATTATAGATCCAAACCCAATGAGTTGGGTTGGATCGAGTCGGTTCTAAAGAAGATTTGGATTAGGTCAATTCTAGACTCGCTTATTTGGATTGGTTCTCAACCCATTTCAATTCGACAATGTTCGGGTTGGATTGAGTGCAACAATTGGCGGTTCCGGTTCTCTCATTTTTTTAATCGTATAAGGTTGAATCGGTTTCAGATCTGTTGCAACCTGACCCATGTACACTCCTACAACAGTATCCATGTCGGCTCCAGATAATTTGAGGATTAAAGTGACAAAATGACAACTTTAAATAAGGTTTTTTTAAGTTTTTAATATTAATGAAAAAAATTATTTAATATGAATATTATAAAACTATGCAATGATCTAATAATAAAGTAAATGAAACTCAAATAATAAAACACATGAGCAATACTCTTTTGATGAAATTTACAAAAACATAAGCTATGTAATACAAAAAAAAAATTTATCTAATTAGATAGTAATAAAATATGAGAATAATACAGAATAAGATTCATTAATATAATTGAGTTTTTTTAACTAAAGCCTTTATGGGGGCTTCTTTGTAGAAGTCTTTACACTCCGCTTGGATTGAGGAATTTAGAAAGAAAAGAGAGAAAATGGGAAGAAAAAAGAGGTTATTTTGTGCTTGATTTAAAATTAAGAAAGGAAAGGATGGGGGACGGAAAGGGAGGGAGGGGTCTCTTAACCCTTTCATTTTTCAATTTGTTCTCCTCCCAAAAGTGGACGGAGACGGAAAGAAATGAGATAGCCTTTAATGAAATTTTTATAATACCACTTCTAACCTTAAAGTTATAAAGGAAAAATTAAAAAAGATACCTCTATCCTATAACATAATAGTAAAAAAGTATTTATTTCTTTTCTTTCTTCTTTTGTTCTCAAGCAAGATGAGAGGATTCCCTCGGTTGTTATCCAAGCATGAATAAGGAATTATGTTGTCTTCTCCTCTCTCTCATAACTAATGTTATCATCTCATCTCCTTAGCCTCCTATATATCTAAACATAGTGTTAGTGACCATTGCCTTCTATAGTTTAGATTATATTATGACACATAAAATTTGAACTCTTCTGTTTATAAGTGATGTCTAAAACAATCTTTATTAGCTTAATGTTAGCTAGAGCAGGCCATGATCCCTTTTTTTTTTATCAATAAAGAAAAAAAATATATTAATGTAATTAGGAGAGTATAAGAAAACACAATTACATCAATGAGGGCAAAGTTATGCATAAAGCATACTTGACTTCTCATGGATATTACACACTTTATTTCTATTTAAGGGAAAAAAAGAGAGTAAAGAAAAAATGTTTATATTTTCAAACACGACAAGTGTTTTATCATTGAGTAGTTCAAACTAAAATTCCTTTGTTTATTCACACCCAACTGTAACAACTGAGTCTTCTTCAGAATCCTCTTGGTATCTTTTTTTTCTTTTTTTGATTGGTTAAGAAAATATTATAGAAAGAAAAGGAAACCTTTACAATATTACAAGGAGGCACATATGCATCCCCCAGGACAGAAAACACAACCACCCAAAAACCAAATAGAGGATAATGTTAAAATATGTCCCACATGAAAGGGGTAATATGGACATTATTTGGATTTAATAAAATTAGGTGGTTATTGGATTTGGAAGAGATACGCAGGGTTACTTAATTAGTGAGATATAATAGGGGAAGTGTTTTTCCTATATACCTACTTTTATGGAGAGTAGGATAAGAGTTTGATTTTAAGTATGAATTGTCCCCTCTCTACCACGTAATTTTAACCAGATTTTTCCATAATCTTCTGGTGCAGAAAGAAAAGGGGTTAAGTGAGAGAAATAATTTCTATAGGCTTTCTTCAAGAAGGTGATTTTATTATGGCAGATTCCGGTATGTTATTTATTCATTTATTTGTTTCCACATAAAAGATGATCATGTGATTGCCATGATAGTTGAAGATTTTATATTTCTGTAAATTGAATTAAATTTTTTACATGTGGTATCAGAGCATGGTTGAAACTATCATGATTTTCCTTTTAATATAGAAATCGACTTCATTAATATTTTTCAATCCCGCTATTATTTTTGTGCAATGTTTGTGTTAACATGGATGCAATCATGTAACAATTTTAATATTTCCGTGGTGATCGTCAGTGCGAGCATTGATGTATATGATGGCACAGTGCTTGAGTGCAATCTACAGTGTTGGGTTAGTGAAAGGGTTCCAAAAAGCTTGATGAGCTTATTGCACTCTTGGTTCAGTAGTAATGGTGTACTCATGCATATCAACGTAGTTCTTGTTAATGGAAGCCATGATGAGCTTATCGCACTTTGATTCCATCACAAGACTACACTGTCATCATGATTAAAATAATAATAATAATAAATAAATAAATTTCATACGATATGCCACAATAGAAAAACATGATTTATTTTTTATTGTTTGATTTCGTATGGTCTGGTTTTATGTTATGGGCTCACTTGTATTGGGTTAATAATTATATTTATACATGCATGGGCTGAACTGTTATGGGCTGGATTTTTCATATAATTAAAGAAAATTAAAATATTATTTTATTTATTTATTTATTTTAGCCTGAATATTTATCAATCAATATTTATATTATGGTTAGCATGTTGTCACCAAAGTGATCTTGTTGGGAAAATTTATAAATATTGAATTAAATTATGACTTTGCAAAATTATTATGGAATAATTATTTGATTATTATGGTTTGACCCAAGGTACACCAACTTTCAAGTAGTCATTAAATTAATTAGAATAATTGATAAAATAAAAGTGAGATTGGGATGGATGCTTAAAGGTGACAAACCAATCAAACTTTGAAGGGTTATCAATTATGCCTAGGTGAGTGAAAATCACCATTAAATTTGAATATTAGTATATTGCATTTGTTAATCCAAAGATTGAACGCAATATTGCTAATGGAACCGATTTTCTCAAAGCATTAATGTTGTGATGTTTTTATTGCAGTGTCAATTCCTGTTTCGCTTCATTCGCTAGCTTCTTCTGTTCCAATTTTTAATGGAGTTAATTTCTCTGACTGGAAGGAATAGATCCAGTTTCACCTTGGTGTTCTGGATCTTGACTTAGCACTACGAATTGAAAAATCGGCTACTATTACTGAAACAAGCAGTTCAGAGCAGCAAGCTTTGTCTAAGTCATAGGAAAGATAGAATAGATTAAGCACATCATGTTTATGCGAATGTGTATTGCGAACAATATTAAGTCAGCGCTTCCTCAATTTGAAAATGCAAAGGAATGCTTCAAGGCTGTGGAAGATCGGTTTCGTTCAGTGGACAAGTCCCTTGGAGGGAGATTAATGGCTAAACTTACCACCATAAAATTTGGTGGTAACCATGGAATGAATGAGCATGTCCTTGAAATGACCAATCTAACTGCCAGACTCAAATCTCTGGGTATGAATGTTGATGAAAGTTTCCTTGTTCAGTTCATTTTGAATTCCTTGCCTGCTCAGTATGGGCCATTTCATATTCACTATAACACTATTAAGGAAAAGTGGAATGTGAATTAATTGGCGAGTATGTTAATTCAAGAAGAGGCAAGACGTAAGCAACAAGGACAACATTATGTTAATGTTATGAGTCATGTAGTTGGAAGCAAAGGAAAGACACGCAAGAAGAGTACTAAGAAAGATCCATTGAAGGTTGCAGGACCTTCTCATGTCAATGGGGCTCGCAAGAAGGAACATAATGGACCGAAATGCTATTTTTGTAATGACTATGAGCATTTAAAGAAAACTTGCCTAAAACGTAAAGCTTGGTATGAGAAGAAAGGTAAGTTATTAGCTTATGTATGTTTCGAATCAAATATGACACAAATTCCTTCTAATACATGGTGGATTAACTCTGGTTCTACTATTCATGTTTCAAATTCGATGCAGGGATACCTTTCGATCCAGAATATAAAGGAAAATGAGCATTTTATACTCTTGGGAAATGGAACTCAATTACCAGTTGTTGGTGTTGGAACTTTACGTTTGTTTTTAGAGTCAGGCCACTGTTTGGACCTATTTGATACTTTTTATGTTTCTACTATTTCTAGAAATTTAATTTCCATGTCAAGACTTGATTATATTGGTTATACTCTACATTTTGAACATAAGGGTTTTCGTTTATTGAAAAATGACTCATTTGTTGGTTCTGGTGTTTTATCAGAGGGGTTATATAGATTTAATCTTAACAAAGTTTTTGCTAAAACACTCCTCACCCTGCATCATGATGTTGGAACTAAACGTAGCAGAGTTAATGAGAATTCTTCTTTCTTGTGGCATAAAAGACTGGGTCATATATCCAGAGAAAGAATGGAGAGATTGGTAAAAGATGGGATTCTTTCAAATCTTGATTTTACTGATTTTGATGTATATGTGGACTGCATTAAAGGAAAGCAAACCAAACATACAAAGAAAGGCGCCACAAGAAGTGGAAAACTTTTGGAGATTGTCCATATTGATATTTGTGGACCTTTCGACTCACCGTCTTTTGGTGGAGAAAAGTATTTTATCACTTTCATCGATGATTTTTCATGTTACGGTTATGTCTATTTGTTACATGAAAAGTTTCAAACAATAAATGCTTTAAAGGCCTATATTGCTGAAGTTGAGCGACAATTGGATAGAAAGGATCATTCGATCAGATAGAGATGGTGAGTATTACGGAAGGTATGATGGAATAAGACAATTTTCAAGACCATTTGCTAAATTTCTAGAAGAGCATGGTATTTGTGCACAATACATAAGCCTGGTACGCCTCAGCAAAATGGTGTGACTGAAAGGCGTAATTGTACTCTTATGAAAATGGTTAGAAGTATGTTAAGTAACTCCTTAGTACCCATTTCATTTTGGATGGAGGCCCTTAAGACAGCTGCTTATGTGTTTAACCGGGTTCCTCGTAAGGCAGTTCAAAAGACTCCTTTTGAATTGTGGACAGGAAGGAAACTGAGTTTGAGACACTTTCATATTTGGGGTTGTCCAGCAGAGGCTAGGATCTATAATCCGTATGAAAAGAAGTTGGATTCTAGAACTGTAAGTGGGTACTTTATTGGTTACCCAGAGAAGTCCAAAGGGTATAGGTTTTACTGCCCTAACCATAATACAAGAATTTTTGAAACCGGAAATGCCAGATTCCTTAAGAATGGTGAAATTAGTGGGAGTGATGTATCACGTAATGTGGTTATCAAAGAAGCTCGAATGCTTGTCCTGATACCCATAACTTCAACGAAAACTGTTGTTTCTCCAATTATCGAACAGTTTGATAACATTGAAAAACAATCTAGTGATCAGTCATTCCATAATGAGAATGTCACCAATGAACCAGTTACAGAACAATCACAAGGAATAACATTAAGGTGATCTCAAAGAGAAAGGAGATCAGCTATTTCAGATGATTATTTAATATATCTACAAGAATTTGATTATGATTTAGGAACAAGTAAAGATCCGATTTCATTTTCACAAGCCATTAAAAGTAGTTATTCTAAAAAGTGGATCAATGCTATAAATGATGAGTTGAAATCAATGGAACAAAATAAATTTTGGGACGTCGTTGATTTGCCTAAAGGTTTTAAGACAGTCGGGTGTAAGTGGGTCTTTAAGACCAAACGCGACTGCAATGGCAATATTGAACGACATTAAGCTAGACTTGTTGCAAAGGGTTTCACTCAAAAAGGAGGTGTTGATTACAAAAAGACATTCTCTCCTGTATCAAAGAAGGACTCTCTTAGGATGGCTCTAATGGCTCATTTTGATTTGGAGTTACACCAAATGGATGTGAAAACTGCTTTTTTGAATGTGAATTTAGATGAAGAGGTTTATATGGATCAACCTGAAGGCTTCTTAATTAAAGGAAATGAGCATATGGTTTGCAAATTAAAGAAGTCATTTTATAGACGTAAACAAGCTTCCAAACAATGGTATCTTAAGTTTAATGATACCATCACGTCCTTTGGATTTAAGAAAAATACCATTGATCGGTGTATATATATCTACAGGTCAGTGGGAGCAAGTTTATTTTCTTGGTTTTGTATGTTGACGATATATTGCTTGCCAGTAATGATCTTGGTTTACTGAATGAAACCAAGAGATTTCTTTCTATGAACTTTGAAATGAAAGATATGGGTGAGGCAACTTACGTGATAGGAATTGAAATATTTCGTAATAGATCACGTGGATTGTTAGGGTTGTTTCAGAAAGAATATATTGATAAAGTTCTTGAAAGATTTCATATAGCTGAATGTGCGGCCACTCCTGCTCCTGTTTGTAAAGGGGACAAGTTCAGTGAAAATGATTGTCCACATAATGCATTAGAAAAGAAAAGAATGGAAACTATTCCTTATGCATCTGTTGTTTGAAGCTTGATGTATGCTCAAACTTGTACAAGATCGGATATTAGTTTTGTAGTTGGAATGCTTGGGAGATACCAAAGTAATCCCAGAATTGAGCATTGGAAAGCTGCAAAGAAGGTTTTAAGATACCTGAAGGGAAAAAGACATTATATGCTCACGTATCGAAGGTCTGATCAGTTAGAGGTTGTTAGCTACTCCGACTCAGATTTTGCTGGTTGTGTTGATAGTCAGAAGTCAACTTTTGGTTATTTGTTTCTATTAGCCGGAGGAACAATATCATGGAAAAGCGCTAAACAGACTATCATAGTAGCATCTACTATGGAAGCTGAATTTATGGCATGCTTTGAGGCCATAATTCATGCGTTATGGTTACGGAATTTTATCTCAGGACTTGGAGTTGTCGACAGCATTGCCAGGCCACTGAGAATGTATTGTGATAATTCCGTAGCAGTCTTTTTCTCCAAAAATGAAAAATATTCTAATGGTGCTAAACACATGGAACTCAAATATTTGGCCGTTAAGGAGGAAGTTCAAAAACAAATAGTGTTTATAGAACATATTAAGACTGAGTTCATGATTGCAGATCCTTTAACTAAAGGGTTAGCACTAAAGACATTTAAGGAACATGTTGATCACATGGGTCTTTGTTGTAATCCCTGAGATATGTTTTGTAGATCTTTATGTTTTTGTTCTATAACATCTATAGAGATATCACTAATCGTGTTTCTGACATTTTTCCTGCTTACCATCAATTATGTAATTATGAAGATGGATTATTGATGACAGGAATCGTCTTTGACAAAGACAATATTATGGGGACATTACAGTTACTTCCTATTAAGGATTATAATTAAGTGATTTGCTACCATTGTAGTGCATGGAAGGGAAGATGTCACTTTATTGATATTTACCGCCATGACTCATGTTGGTAAGTTATTTAAGTATAATATTATTGTAATCTCATTAAAGTGTGAATAAGCTAATGTTATGCGTATATTATGTTTACCTTGTTAATCCAAATAAGTGTCGTTCATATGGGCCAAGTAAGAGAATGTTAAAATATGTCCCACATGAAAGGATAATATGGACATTATTTGGATTTAATGAAATTAGGTGGTTATTGGTTTTGGAAGAGATACGCACGATTACTTAATTAGTGAGATATAATAGGAGAAATGTTTTTCCTATATACCTACTTTTATGGGGAGTAGGATAAGAGTTTAATTTTAAGTAGGAATTGTCCTCTCTTTACTTACATAATTTTAACCAGATTTTTCCATAATATTTTGGCGCAAAAAGAAAAGAGGTGAACTGAGAGAAATAATTTCTACAGGCTTTCTTCAAGAAGGTGATTTTATTATGGCAGATTCTGGTATGTTATTTATTCATTTATTTGTTTTCGCATAAAAGATGATCATGTGATTGCCATGATAGTTGAAAATTCTATATTTCTGTAAATTGAATTAAATTTTTACGGATAGAGCAAGCCAAAAAGGAAAGCAACATAAAACACATCAAGGTTCCATTTGCTTGTAAGTTTATTTTACTTTTAGCATCATGCATGGTCAGAATGAAATTTTTCAACAGTGTTAAAATAATCATTCAAAATCTAAATAATTTTATTTTTTGCAATGGTGGAATCAAGAAAAAAATTAAGGGTATTCGAAAATTATTAAGAAAAATTTTAGTGTGAATTTTTGAACTGAGCCAAAATTTTGATGTGAAAAACGATTGTAAAGATTGGATTGGGCCAAAATTTTAGGATATGAACTAAGATTTTGAATGAGAAATGAGAGAAATGATTTTTAAAAATTAAAGTGAGTTAAAATTTTGTAGTGGGCTAGTTTAAAAATGATCAAAATTTTACATATATAAAAAATAAAAATAAAAAATCTAGAATTTGGCGACTATAGCCCGACCGAGCCTACTAGTGGTTCCGCCCTTGATTTTTTGAACATGAATTTTCCACTGTCCTGAGGATCAGACTAGCTAGGATAACATGAACTGTTATTACAAAACCTCTATCACACTCATACTTGGAACTGCAATTGCTTGCTTGATTAGACCCTAAATTACACACATTTTTGTGATAAGTTATGTGGTGAGCATCACCTCTTTAAATAGATTTCTCTAAACACAAATTATCAATTCAACTGAAAAATGAGTGATGTCCATGCAAGTTTCTGCATAATTTACTCTAAAGTTAGAATGAAACAATTTTTATAGTGGAGTCCAACCTGAAATATAAAGTCTGCATAATGCATTTTGAAATTATGGAATCGTACACAAATTATAGAGTTAAAAGTATGCTCCATAATGGTCTTGAATTCCCATTAGACTAAGAGACCAGTAGTGTAGTTCATTCTTCATTATAAATTTCGTCCAAGATTTTCATTTTTTATGGAATCATATGAAACTAGTCTTAATATCTATTTGAAGTGTGCAAAAAATAAATAGAGCCAAATACCCATTTTTCCAATATATGATTTAAATTATTTTATTGGTCTCCCTTTTCATATTATTTGAAATTTGGTTTCCATATTAGCAACTGTACAACTGCTATATTTTCGAAAAGTGAATATAAATTTAAAGAGTTGCTAATTAAGGTCCTATTGTTAGGTGTCGTTGAACGGATGCAATTTGTTATTGGTATCTTGCATTCTTGAGTCAATTTACACTCAAATTAATTTGAACATTTTTTGGAAATACCGGGGAGTCTACTGAGAAGCCCTCATAATCATATTAATTTGGCCATTTTTTGGAAAGATCGAGGAGTTCATGGAGAGGCCCTCATGCACATGTTGAATTTTAACTTGATCCAAACATTTATGTCTTCATACATATATATGTTGGATCCCAATTTGACCCAAAAGCTTAAGTTATTTGGTATTGGTTTAATCATGTAAATTACTCATTTCTTATCATGTTTTTACAAGAACCAATGCTTTCCAACAAACAAAGCCTGAATCAAATACATCATCTCAGCAGCACCACAGTATCACTAAGTGTTCAACTAACAAGACTCTATGAGTCACCAATGATACATATGTTGGACCCGAAGTTGACCCAAAAGCTTAAACTGTTAGGTCCTATGTCCAATCATTGATATTATTCTTTTCTTATTATACTCATTATCCGATGCGAGACTCCTAATTCACATGTTACCTTAACACAACTATTGATCACTCTTTAGTTCGACTCCCACGTGGGATTACTTACTATAAGATGTAAGTCTTGTTACAGAATACTTGTGAGAGTCAGAGAGTTTATCCACCAATGAAACTAGAATAATGTTCAACACATGGGCTTCTTTTCGTACCCAAAAAAAAAAAAACTATTTGTCTGAATAATAGTTAAGCAGGATTTGAAGGATGCTACATAGCAATATGAGGTGAAAATTTTCAACACATATATTGACATTGAACACAAACTATATATATATCACATTAGATAATTAAACAAGCTAGATAACCAAGCATGAGAACTAGAACCCTAGAGAGTGTTGCATATCATAGATAGAACTAGGTAGAACAACTAGTAAAACACAAAGCTTGATCTCATGCATGCATGCTACATCTGGTGGGAATAGTCATTCGTAATTAGAAATGCATCTTCCACAGGTTTTGCACACCTGATCCTCATTCATGATCACCCTCACAACAGTCCCAACAGGTTCCATTCCCTACAACCAATTCAGCATATATCTATATTGTTAATTTCCCATATTAAATGAGGTGTTGCACTTTAATTATTAGCAAAAACATTAATTTTACTTAGAATTGATGCAAGTAAATCATATATGTCATTGCAAAAGAAGGACTAATCAATTAATAAACCCCCATTTCTCAAGTGCTTTTTAAGAATAATCTCAATCATGGGAAATCAATTTTTCAGCCATCATGGGAGCATTTTCTAGAAAAATGAACATTTTTAGCTTTCAATCAAAAAAAAAATATAACTAATTCATAATTAATATCATAACTAATTAATTTCATTGATTTCAATCTTTTCTATTAAATTAAAATAATTCAAGACTAACATATTCGGGTTTTTCGACAATAAAATAGAAAAAGAATAATCCTTCCACAAAATACGACAAAATAAAGATTTATGACAGTAATTAATGATCGATCTCTTTAGATAAAACTATGACAAAAAAGGATTTGTAACAATAATAATCAAAAACCTACATAAAGCTAACCTAAAAATTAGTTTCACATAGTACGACAAAACAAAAAATATCTATGACAACCAAAAAAAAAAAATCTATTATAATTGATAAAATAAAGAAAAAAATATATATTATATATATTAGTTTGATAAAGTACGACAAATAAAATCTATGACGACAATGATCGACCACCTTAAATAAAACTATCAAACAAAACTAAAAACTTGCTCGACAATGTACGACACAATAAAGAGTTGTAACAATAATAATTGACAACTTAGATAAAGCTAACCTAAATATTAGTTCGACAAAGTACGACAAACAAAATCAATGACGGCAATGATTGACCACTTTAGATAAAATTTCTAAACAAAACTAAAAGTTAGTTTGACAAAATACGACAAATAAAACTCAACAAAGTACGACAAATAAAATTTATGATGGCAACTGTCGACCACCTTAGATAAAACTACCAAACAAAACTAAAAATTAGCTCTACAATGTATGACAAAATAAATATTTGTAACAATAATAGTCGACAACTTCGATAAAACTACACAAAAAATTAGAATGACAAAATGAAAAAAAAAATTTATAACGACAATAATCAACTAATTTAGATAAAATAATTATCAAAATTAAGTTTAAAAATTAATTCAACATAGTACGACGAAACAAAGATTTTGTAATGATAACAAGTTTAAGAAACAGTTTGTGTTCGAAGAACTCGATACATGAAAACTACTTTTTAGTGTTTTAAGGGTAAAAAAGGCATTTGCAAACAAATTTTAAGAAACAGTTTCCAAATTGTGCAGACGTACATGCATTCGTTCACTGAATATTTTTTCAAGTCAGTAGAACAATTGTCGTTTTAAGGATGAAATTTTTGGCAACGAAACAGATCGGTTGCTAATAATTAATATTTATCATCGAAAACAAAAAGTTGTTGCTAAAATAAAACCTTTATGGATAAAAGAGAGTACTCAAAAAAACAAAAAAAAATCACACATTACTTGTGTTAGGAAGGATGGTTTTTAGATAGTAAATGGAACTTCTATATATGCTAAGCCAGAAACCATTAGATGCAGCCTTAGATCCTCTCATCACAGAGATGCAATGCTGGATCAAGTGGTTGTTGGCTGACTGCTTATAAAAGCTGCAACTTTGTTAACCAAAACCCTAATTTTATATTAAAAAAACACTCTTTCAAGTTTAATAAATGTACAGTACGACCTCACAACGGAAAAGGTTTAAGTGAAAACGTAGCACCGTGTTATGTGATGTGAACATTGCTGTGGGATCCACATAAATACACAAAATCCCACATAAATACACAAAAGTAACACATCAGACTAGTGGTAGCTGGTGCTACCATCCCACTTTGACTTTTTTCCCCTCACAACCCAGCCAACATTACCCTCACCACTCCGGCCACCCATTTCTAGATCACACACACACACATATATATATATATAAGAAAAATGTATAGGTTTTACCGCCAGAAAGATTCTTGTGGCTTCTTCAAAGCTATTGTTATTGACCACTTCAAGGGCTGCCTCCTGTAACAAAATATAGTTAGTAGTTCTAATAAGAAAGTGATAAGAGATTCATTAAAAGAAAGAAAGAGAGAAAAAATAAACAAGGGCTAGCAAAGAAAGATGAATGAGGCAAAAGTTGACAAACCCTAGCCAAGTCCACTTGCTTCGCAGACAAGGTTTTTGGCTCATCAATGGATGGCTTCCTCTCATGCTTAGTAGCGGGCACCGATGGTTTCTCCATTTTCTGTTTCAGAGAGAAAGAGAGATTGGGAGAGATTTGAGTGTGTGAAATGCATGGTAAATAGGAGTTGTATATATAGAAGAAGATGGAAAATGTGTAATCGAGAAATTGAAGAAAAAAATGGACGTGGCATCCAAGTAAAGAAGAGATGAAGAAGGTGTGTACAGATGGAAACATGAAACGTAAAGAAGAGTAAAAGATTGTAACCGCCTGCTATAGACGCCAAAATCTGATTTCAAACTTACGTGCCCGGCCATTAAACATCTAATGTGTCAGTCAGTGGCATCAAACACCTGCTTCCCCTCCCCTCCTGCATGCTAATACCTTCATTTATTAGCTCTTCTCTCATCTCATTGATGGTGGTAATGAGACTTTTTTGGTGAAGATTACAGTAATTCATTTTCTTAACAACAAACAAAGCCTCAGCTCCCATTTCTTTTTTCTTTTTCTTTTTTATTGTGGATACTGGAAATCAACAAACAAAAAGGCCAGTGAGAGAGATCAAAAATAAGAAAACGCCTCCGCAAAATGCTCCCACTCCACTGTTTCAGTGAGTACTGGAAGTCGGAAGTGGAGGAAGGAGATGAGAGGGATCCAAATTACCTGAGAATGACTTCTTGCTAGCTAAAACTTTTGTCTTTTAGCCATTGGAAAACTTTTTCTCACATGGTCCTTCATTAATAATTCAAGAAAAATGCTAAAGGTAACTCACCCCATTTTCTCACGAGTAAAGTTTTATGTTATATCATTTTAATCTCACTTCCATCCCACCTTTTCGAGAAGAATGAGCTTATTAGTAGGTCTTATCATACGTCTCATTCTTTGTAAGAGAAGTAGGATGAAAGTAATGGAACATAAAATATTATTATTTTTTTTTACTCTTAAAACCTTGTGATAAGAATTAGAATCTTCTTCATTACACTTTTTGTCTAATTAAATTCCTCAACGTAGGCTTGGATGCATCACAAATCATATATTTGTTAAAAAATGATTTAATAATTGGTAATTTATTATGCATTTAGACTACCTTAAGGGAATGAATAATGGAAAGAAACTATATTCGAGTAAAAGAATGAGTTAGAAGTGGTGAAATATAAAATATTTTTGAAAAAGAAGGTGATGGACTCATATGCATTTATTATACTAGTCCCATCACCTTGTGTATAAGAATAAGAAGTTAAAGGAATAAAATCTATTACACATGTATTATTCATAATTCAAATAGAATACCAAGATGGGGAGAAATTGTTTACTGGTCTTGGAAGATGATGTTAGCTAATGAATAATAGTCTTGTAACCGTTTTCTCTACGGTGTAAGATTGTCATAACTATTGCATCGTGACAGTTACAATACAACAATCGCTATTTGAATTTTTGACCTCAACCACATTCCTTTTATTAGTTTTTGTGATCCATGCATTTTTGGTACTTATGTTTTGGATTCATGTAATTCAAAAAAGAAACATTTTCTCAAAAAATACTTCTAAAGACATTTTTTATTAAATAAAGTTTAAGTGTTAGAAAATTTATTCTTAATTAAGATTTTACATTTTAAGTCAAAATACGTTTAGAAACGTTTTCAAAAGACATTTTGGGCAAAAAAAAGATTGATTTAAATGCTTCTTCTCAAAAGACTAACTGAATATAAGTGTGAAAGTTTATGGATCAGAGAACTTAGTATATAAAAAATGTGTTCCCGTTGCTATTGTTTATAGCAGCCTCATGATCAGAGGCAGAGCTATAGGAATCGGAGATGGGGGCAGGGACTGAAATTTTTCGAAAAAATCTTGTTAGTTTAATATTTTAGTAGTTCTCAAAATATTTTAAAACTTGCCTCCCATGAGTTTGTTTTACAAATTTTTTAATTAGTTATAATCTTTTTGAAGCGTTGGTGATTTAACTAAGGATATGAAAAAGTTGTGAGTTCAAACGGTACAACCTAATAATTCTTTGTCTATTGATGGGTCCTTTATCAAGGATCCGGACCTAATCAAGTTGGAAGTATTTAATTACTTCAAGAAGTTCTCTGAAGAGTGGAAAGACAGGCCAAGCTTATGAGGCCATATAGACTCCAAGTTAAGTAATTACGAAGTTGCCTTTCTCGAAATCAAATTTTCTGAGTCTGAGGTGTGGGCAGCGATTAATTCATGCAATAGAAATAAGACTCCGGTAAAGAAGATATTCTCCAATTTATGAGTGAGTGTCATTGTAATGGAAATTTTGTTAAAGGTCTAAATGCCACCTTAATGGTACTGATACCTAAAAGTGACAATTCAGTTTCTCTTGGTGACTACAGACCTATCAGCTTGATAGGATGTGTGTATAAAATTATGGCTAAAGTGTTTGCATACAGATTAAAGAAGGTGTTGTCATTGGTTATTGGAGAGGTACAATCAGCTTTCTTGAACGGAAGAAACATCCTAGACAGTATTTTAATTGCAAACGAAGTTGTAGATTGGTGGGAAAATGTAAAATGAAAGGTTTACTGCTAAATCTTGACTTCGAAAAAGCATTTGACAGTATAAGTTGGAATTTTTTGTTCAAGATGATGAAAATGATGGATTTCAAAGTCAAATGGATTAATTGGTTGAAAGAATGTGCTTGTTCTGCATCTATCTTGGCCTTGTCAATGGTTCCCCTACAAGGAATTTGATCTCAGCGGAGGCCTTAGACAATGTTACCCCTTGTCTCCATTCCTTTTCATACTAGTCGCGGAAGGTCTGAATATTTTATTTAAAAGGCCAAAGGAATTGGATCTTATTAAAAAAAACCAAGTGGGGATCAATAATACTTCAATTACTCATCTTCAATTCGTAGATGATGTGTTGATATTCTGCGAGGCTGATTGGCTAGAGTTGAAAAATATTGAGAAAATCCTCAGATGCTTTGAAATCATGTCAGGTATGAAAATCAATTTTCATAAACAAGGGATCTGTGGCATTGAGATCCCTGAGAGTGATACTAAATCCCTTGCCATATCCTTGGAATGTAAATCTCATAAACTTTCTATGAGGTATTTGGGGCTGCCTCTCGGTGCAAATCCTAAGAGAATCAAAATTTGGTCTCCAGTGATTGAAAAATAAAAAAAGAAGTTGGCCACTAGGAATCACACAAATTTTTATCTTTTGCTGGTTGAGTCATTCTCATCAAATCCGCAATGAGCAATTTTCTCATCTACTACTTATCATTGTTCAAGATGCCAGTCAGTTTCAAAAGTGATCAACGGGATTCAAACAAGATTTCTACGGGGTGGCGATGTGTCGAAGAGGAAACTACACTTGATAAAATGGAAGAATGTTATAAGAAGCAACGAAAAGGGTGGCCTTGGCATCAGAAGCTCCAGAATCATGAACTATTGCCTAGTTACAGAGTGGTGGTGGAGATTTGGCATTGAAAGGGTCTCCCTTTGGAGGAACTTTTTATGTGCAAAATACAATGTCGTACTATTGCAATGGCTTCCAAGAGGAATAATTAACTCCAAATCATCAAGGGGTCTGACATTGCCCAACTGGAAAACAATAATCCTCTAATCTTTAATTTCTTTTTATCTAACATTAGATTTCAAGTTGGATATGGTTTTCAATTGACTTTCTGGAAGGACATATGGAATGGTGACTCCCCTGTGATGATCTCTTATCCGAGACTATTCAGCATAGCCATCAATAAAATATATATATATATATATATATATATATATATCATTGGCGGAATTCTTTGAAGCATGTAATGAGGATCCCACCTATATTTCTGTACTTTGAAAAACTCTTCATTCCTGGGAATATGAAAACCTGATGAAAATTCAGAGTCTTCTGTTTAACAACTACGGACCAGTGGCCAATAAAGGAGATAAACTCATCTAGAAAGAAGATTCTTCAAGTCAGTTCATGGTTCACTCAGTATATCAATGGTTTGACTCGGGGCTAGGTCCAAAACTTAAGATTAGGTTCCGAGATTAATCAGATCATGGTTTTGGCTTTTTTGCTGATATGCTAGCTTCCAGTGAGTTCTCTATTCTATGTTATTCTTCGCCTTGGTTCCAGTTAAGTTGGTTGCTGGTGTGTTGGATAGCTTCGTATATTTTACTGGCTTAGGGTGGTTTATGTCTCTTTTGAAAAGGTAATGACAAAAACCACCGTGCATATTCTCGGTGGTATGCGTATTGTATTTATATAATATTCTATACAATATGATAGCTAGATGATTTACAACAGAATCAAATTATCCATCTATGCTATTGTCTATAATCAAGGGATTGCCTAGAATCATGTGATTATGATATGGTGAGATTGGCAGAATTATTGGAGACGTGATTTTTGGATCCTTCCATAACCGTAATACCCCCCCCCCCGGGCAAGCCTAGCGACTGAGAATCTTGGACATGTAGCTTGGATTGCAAAAAATGAAAGCAGGTTTGCCGAGACTCTTTGTGAACATGTCTGCAACTTGGAGATTAGTAGGGACATAACGAATGTGCAGCTTTCCAAAAGCCACCAGTTCTCTCACAAAAATGATAATCCAAATCAATGTGCTTAGAACGTTTGTGAGAAACCGGATTGACAGCAAGAAAAATGGAACTTTGACTATCACAAAGCATTACCGAAGAAGAGAACAAAGGCACATGAAGATCACGAAGGAAATGACGGAGCCATTTAAATTCAGCAACTATGAGAGCACTATAGGAAAAAGGACTATTAGCGACGCACTAAAGCGTCACTAATAGTAAACAAATCGTCGCTAATGAGCTTTTGCAACGCACACATGAGCGTCGCCACATACGTCGCTAAAAAACATGTCACAAATACTATTAGCAATGCAGACCCATGTATGAGTCGCTAAAAATACCTTTTAGCGACTCACTTGGAGCGTCGCTAATAATCAAAAATGAGCGTCGCTAATATTGGCCATGGACACAATGGGCGTCACTAATAGGGCCCTATAGCGACGAGTAGTGTGCGTCGTTAATAATTTATTAGCTTGATTTAGCGACGAATGTGAAGCGTCGCTAAAAATGGTTGCTTTTCTTTTAGCAACGCCTGTGTGTGCGTTGCTAAAAGTTGTGTTTTTTTTTTTTTTGCCCCTTTTTTTGACCTAAATTATTTGTTTTATTTTTTGTTTTATTCCTGTTTAAACCTGTATCAATCATCCTGATGTATAATAAAATCCAAACATTCTGAAATCAATATATTAAAAAAAAATAGATTCATATATATATATACATATATATATATATATATTATACTAATTACTTACATTTATAAAAGTACAATTTAACAATAAGTCCCAATTCAGAAAATGTAATTACAGATGTCCATGAAAAGGGAAAAAAAAATAAATATCAGGATGAGTCCCGATGCAAAACAGAAAGACGGCGGCACAATAATCTCGATCAATCTGAAATAAAGATCAAATGATATACATTAGAACACTTATTAAATATATATATATATATATATATATATGAAAGTGAATATATTGTTTTTTTTCTATGCATAAATAGTAAGAACGACATAAAGTAGCATAACTTGCAAACCACAAATCCGAACTGATTGCCATAAGTTTTTGGTAGTCTATTTTGTCATTTTTGAGGTGTGTAATAGGGTTTCGAGATAGTTAGGCAGATATCCGGTATTTTGGTTCGTCAAAACCCC
This sequence comes from Nyssa sinensis, assembly GCA_008638375.1. Taxonomy (NCBI): domain Eukaryota; kingdom Viridiplantae; phylum Streptophyta; class Magnoliopsida; order Cornales; family Nyssaceae; genus Nyssa; species Nyssa sinensis. Next base: position 19,039,361 of record CM018038.1, read on the forward strand.
AAAATGGGTCTTTATAGAACAGAAACTTGCAAAAGTTTCTGACCGGGCATCCGAACTGAGTGCCGTAAGTTTGTGCAAGTCTATTTTATCATCTGGGAGGTGTGTGATGGAGTTTCGGCATCGGTAGGCCGATATCTGGCATTTTGGTCCATCAAAACTCCAAAATGGGCCGTTTTAGAGCAGAAACTTACAAAAGTTTCAAATCGGTGATCCAAACCGAGTGTAGTAAATTTGTGCAAGTCTATGTTATCATTTTTGAGGTGTGTGATGGGGTTTCGGGGTCAATAGGCCGATATTCGGCATTTTGGTCAGTCAAAACTCGAAAATGGGCCTTTTTAGAGCAGAAACTTGCATAAGTTTCAAACCGGTGATCCGTACCGAGTGTCGTAAGTTCGTACAAGTCTATTTTATCATTTGTGAGGTGTGTGATGGGGTTTCGGGGTCGGTAGGCCAATATCCGGCATTTTGGTTCGTCAAAACTCAAAAATGAGCCTTTTTAGAGTAGAAACTTGCATAAGTTTCAAACCGGCGATCCGAACCGAGTGTCGTAAGTTCATACAAGTCTATTTTATCATTTGTGAAGTGTGTGATGGGGTTTTGGGGTCAGTAGGCCGATATTCGACATTTTGGTCCGTCAAGACTCAAAAATGGGCCTTTTATAGCAAAGACTTGCATAAGTTTCAAACCGGTGATCCGAACCGAGTGTCGTAAGTTCATGCAAATCTGTTTTATCATTTGTGACGTGTGTGATGGGGTTTCGGGGTTGGTAGGCTGATATCCAGCATTTTGGTCCATCAAAACCCCAAATTAGGCATTTTAGGAGCGAAAAGTTGCATAAGTTTGAAACGGGTGATCTGAACGGAGTGCCGTAAGTTTGTGCAAGTCTATTGTATAATTTCTGAGGTGTGTGATGGGGTTTTGAGGTAGTTAGGCTGATAGCCAGTGTTTTGATCCGTCAAAACCCCAAAATGGGCCTTTTTAGAGCAGAAACTCGTAAAAGTTTCAAACCGGGCATCCGAACCGAGTGTCATAAGTTTGTGCAAGTCTATTTTATTATTTGTGAGGTGTGTGATGAGATTTCGGGGTTGATAGGCCAATATCCAACATTTTGGTCCGTCAAAACTCGAAAATGGGCCTTTTTGGAGGAAAGACTTGCATAAGTTTCAAATCAGTGATCCGAACCGAGTGTCGTAAGTTCGTGCAAGTCTATTTTATCATTTGTGAGGTGTGTGATGGGGTTTCAGGGTCGGAAGGCCATTATCTGGCATTTTGGTCATTCAAAACCCCAAAAAGAGGCATTTAACCTAGCAATTGACTTGATTTCATAATTTTTTTTTTATGGGACTAACACACTCATACCCATCCTTGACTAATGTTAATGGAGTGCAATAATCAAAATGATTTAATTTTTTTAGTAAAATTCCTAATTACCGTAATAAATAAGAAAAAGAAAAAAGAACACTACATAGTTTCTACGGTAATGTATATTAAAACTCTACTTAGTGATCTTTTTTCAATTTAGTCAAATTATTAGGAGTAAGAATGCTTGAATGATAATTTAATTATAATCTTATTATGGTTTAATCATTGCTTCAACAGTTCCACCTCTCCCCACCAACTCCCATGACCGCGAAAAAGGAGAACAAACACAACAAAGTCTTTACACAAAAACCATTATTGCGTGTGTGTGTGTGTAATAGATGGTGCAGCATATAATATTTATATAAAAGAGGAATATAATGTGAAGTGTTGCATGTGGAATACTTTCTATCATAGAAGATGTAGCTTCCTTGATCTCATGCGTTACATGGGGTTCCCTTTTTATCTCACGAGCTAACGTCGGTGGAAACTGTTTCTCGCAAGCACTTGAATCAAACACACACACATTAAAATGCATGTCTCCTATATGCTCAAATACTGCAAAATCTCCGAGACAGAGGCCATGGTGTTGCACAAAATTTTTTCAACCTTCTCGGAAGTAAATAAATCCTTTGGCACATTTATCAATTTTAACATGCCATGGCCCTTTACAACTTGTTAGAACTGCTTCTTCCGATTTTACTTCACCTAGTTGTTCACAGAAAGCCGGTGAAATGCACTGTGCAAATTTGAAATTCAGAAAACTATATTAGAGTGATTGAGTCACTATAAAATGTTGTTACATTAAGAAGAGAAAAGACACTTGGACTGACCACACACACACACATACAAACACATATATACATACATATATATATAAAGAGAGTGAGAGAGGACATACAAGTTCTGTAAGGAAACCAGGCATCATGACCTTGAAGAAATGCCTGGAAATGGAAAGCTTCATTTCCATTTGAGAAGAAGACATATTCTCACCTAGTTGGAAAATATGATAGTCAAAACAGAGAAGAGAATTGGAAGTCCTTTCTTTGTTCAAACAGTCCTTTCATAGTCTAATCTTTTATTTATATTTATTTAGATAAAAATAAATAATGTAAAAACTCTATTGTTAGAGTTTTATTCAATATATAACTATCCTTCATTAAAACATAATTAAATTTTATATTATAAAATTAATATAATATATATAAAAGCTAAAAAATTATATTAATATTAAAAAAGACCTCATTTAGAACTATCACTTTATCGTTGTAGGCTTTTAATTGTTTACAACCGATCTTGAACCTAGCTCTTCCATTACCAAAGGATAAAAAAAATTGACTTTAAGCTTCTTTCATTTTAGTCGAACTTTAATGGTGCCAATACTTTTCTTATACAATACACAAACATAGCCTAAAAATTAATACTATAAAGTGACTTTTTAAAAAAAAATATTAAATTTTAAGTAATATTATTAACTATAAAACAATGTTTGTTTTGTCAAATAACAAATAATTAATAGAGATTACTAAGTTTTTAAATATCAATTCTATTTTCTTGGTTAAGTTTTAAATATTAATTATTAGATAGTCAACTATAATAATTTTTATTATTTAGCTCAATAACAAGTTCACCCATTAATTCAGTGCATCAACTATTAGTAATAACAAAATAAAAGAGTACTAGCACGATATCTAAATTAATAATTAAATTGAGTTTGTTTGTTTGTTTTCTTTTTTTTAACAATCACAACAAAACAATGCATTAATCACCTGCCGCATTATTTTTCAACCCCAAAGTTACACAAATTGGAAAAATAATAATAACCAATGCAAGTATATCTAAGAAAAAAAAATATGAAAAAATTTAGTTGACAGAAAATAATCCAAAAAGGCAAAACGATCAATTAAACATATCCAGTTAAACATAACACAGACAATATTAAGATGATACATATGGTCTTCACAACTTTTTGAAAATCAAATACTACATGTTGTCACCTTATCAGGACCTAATTTCTTTCGAAACTCAGATAATTTACAAGCCCTAGACCATCAATCAGTAGATAAGTTTATCCTAACCAATTCAAAGAGAAACAGATTCTTCATATGACCAATTGTTCACGATCAGATAACAAAAGGAAAAAAAATTATAAACTGTTCATCAGATAAAAGATTGAGGAAAAAAATAGCCAATATATAGATGAGAAAAGAATTATAAGAATAAGATAGAAAAACTAATTGGGTCAGATACCTTGAATCTTCTCTGCTTTACAAAGAAAAGGGGTGAAAACTTACTATTTCCTGACAGCGAGCACGTCGGTGAAATAAAAATTTCCTTACCTTTCCTATTCCTCTCCAGATGCTTTCTAATTGGAACTACTTTCTTAATGAGATGGTAAAGGTCCTCGAGTATTTCAGGAGCAAGCCCTAGAGCAACAGAGAGAAAGATGATCAAAAACAGAAAGAGCGAGAGAGAGAGAGAGAGAGAGAATAGGGAACGGCGCGAAGTTTATAACACTTATTAGCGACGTTCATGAGCGTCGCTAATAAATGAATAAGCGTCGCTAATGTTATGTGAAACGACAACGTTTCACTTAAACTATTATCAGTGACACTCGATCGTACGTCGCTAAACGTTTTAACTATTAGCGATGCACACAGGCGTCGCTAATGTGTGATAGTACGTCGCTAATAAGTTGCCACCAATTATTTTACGCGGGAAACCCCTTTTTCCTTGCTTTTTAGCCACACACGTTTTGTGCGTCGCAAAAGGACACTATTAGCGACGCTTGGTTATGCGTCGCAAATACTGTGCATCGCAAAAACTATAATTTTTTATAGTGGAGCCAATGCCCAATATTCCGATTCACAACTGGAGCGAGACACTATCAATTGCTTTTTAGAGCTCCAGGACACAATATTAGCACCAAAGTAAATTGCATAGCTAAAGATTGATCGACGTGTGTCGAGAAACCCAGCCTAATCGGCGTCAAAATAAGCAAGGATCTCCCAAGAAAAAGGTGGAGTAAAAACCAGTCCAAACCAAAGAGTTCTTTTAACGTAGCGAAGAATTCACTTAATTGCTTGAAAATGAGAGATAGATGGCTAATGCATGTACTGACTAACGGCAGTGACGGCATGAGCAATGTCCGGACGAGTGATAGTGAGATATTAAAGAGCTCCAACAAGTGATCAGTAGAGAAAAGGATCGTCAAAATCAGGACCAGAAGTTGATAGATGATGAGCGACCACCATTGGAGTACTGACTGGTTTGGAATCAAAGAGCTATGGATGCTGGAGTATTTTATGGGCGTACTGGCTTGACTGAGAAAAAGGCCAGCAGAGGTCCGATGGGCTTCTAGGCCCAAAAAATAGTTCAAGGACCCGAGATCCTCAGTAGCAAATGCACGGGTCAATTGGCCAATGAAACCATCAAAGAGAGATGAGTTGTTGCTAGTGACCATGATATCATCAACATAGAGTAATAAATAAATTAAATTAGCACCTCTAGAGAAGACAAATAAAGATGAGTCGGCAGACTACAAGTGAAACCCATAACCAAGAGAAATGAGCTGAACTGATGAAACCAAGCACGTGGGGCTTGCTTGAGTCTATAGAGAGCTCGGCGAAGCCGATAGACATATGTAGGATTTTTGGAATCAACATAGCCGAGTGGCTGGTCCATATAGACTTTTTCCTGCAAAAAACCATTGAGAAAAGCATTCTTGATGTCGAGTTGACGAAAAGGCCAATTATTAGAAACGACCAAGAAGAGGACAACCCGAACGGTAGAAGCCTTCATAAAATAAAGAAACAAGCAAGAGAGAAGAAACAGAGAAGAGGGAGAAGGAAAAAACTCAAAAGACTACATTATATTAGACTGAATTATTCTGAAACTAAACAAGAGAACTCCTTATATTGGAAGATTATGAGGTTGTACATGGAAAGTGTTAATAAAGGAAATAAACTATGAAACTCTAATCCTACATGCATTACACAATAATATATATGTGGAACTATTATACTTCTAACAACCCCCTCAAACTCATGGTGGGTGGTAGACCAACTTGAGTTTGCAAACAAGAATCTCTGAAAGTGGATAGTTGACTTGTTGGCGTTATGTTTGAAATATAGATGTTACTCAAGTTGACATGGTTGTGGAGGTGGGATCTTAATAGAGTTCATGACGACGCATGAAAGCGCGAAGTTGGAACTGAAGGTGGCGCACGGAAGCGTAAATGATAGTGTGCATAGCCAAGGAGTAGTGATGGTGAGAAGCAGTGACATGGTCACGACTGAGCCGGATGGTTGATTTGAAAATGCAGAAACGAAGAAGAGACGTGAGAACTTCTCTGTGACTTTGGTAGTGCACTTGTTGGGTAAATGTTACAATAGTGGCTGGTTATGGTGAACAATGGCTTATTGTAATTTGGGTGGTGACAACCAATCTGGTGGTGGGCTGTATTGAAAGAGTCAATGGTGATGACGAGGCTTGATGGAGATTTTGTGATGATAAACAGAGGCGTTGCACCGTTGATTGGCAGATGTGGCGGAGGTACAGGGCTGAGATAGGTTGTTGTGGGTGTGTGATGGTGAGAATAAAGAAAATGACAGCATGGCTAGAGGATTTTGCACGATGATGAGAAGATTCCGGTGGTGCAACAGCGAGTGAGTGAGTGAGTGTGTTGCAATCTGATGATCTTCAGTCTGTAACTGAACAACAGTGAGTGAGTGTGTTGATTGGGCGATGGTGTTTAATGGTGATGTTGGATGACAAGAGATGAAGGATTGGTGATAGAGGTGATGTAGATGTTATGGACAGTGAATTTTCATTTACGATGGTTGAATCTACAAGGGTGAGGAATCTGAAGATAAACCCTAGCTATGACCGGGATGTTTGTGACATGTCAGCGATCTGAACAGAGGCTCGATGGGTGTAACTGACAGTAACAGTATTCCGATAATGACGAACAGTGGTCTTTTGGAGTTGCTGCTGCTTCTTGACAATGGTTGGCGTTGCCTGCGATGGTGGCTGTTGGCTGGGAACAACCTGCAACTATTGGCGACGAACTGGGATTTTTTTTTTTTTATCAATGACGAATAGTGGTGGCTGATTTTGTTTGGGCAATGATGGACTGTGATTAACTGGTGGCTGCAATGGAATGATGGTGATAAACCGCTGGCTGCAGGTTAATATGCAAAACCTGGTTCAATATAATCTCTGATCCCATGTTTACCCAACAACTTAGTTGACCGTAGTGAATTCCTGTAATGGATTACTCTGCTTATGCCACTTTGCATACCCCATAATCATCTTCAATCCTGTCACCGGTGAGCAAATGACGCTTCCAAAATCCACCAAAGTTGAGAATATCAAAGCTGGTACGGATTCTGTTTTTGGGTTTGGTTTTAGTTCCACGACTAATCAGTACAAAGTGGTTCGCATTGTATATCAGAATCAGAACCCTAAGAGTGGTAAGTTTGGGTTGGGCTTTATTGATATTGCCGATCAGATCGATAGAGAACAATCGTTGATGCCGTGTTGGTGACGGGATAAAGGCGGTGATACGAAACTATGCCAAAATCAAACGATCAAGTAATCCAAAGGGTTAGAGCTTTGAACCAAAACTCTCACAGCAGCGACGGGTGACGAAGACGATGATGGCACAACAAGAGGCAATGAGGACGATGAAGGCACAGCAAACTTGGACAATCTCCGATCAGATCAGTACAGTAAACTTGAGTGGACGGTGGTGAGTGTACGGTGGAGGCTACTAATCAAGATGGCTCTGATACCATGTTAAATTTGGTGGAAGAACATAAAATAAAAAGACAAGCAATAGAGAAGAAAGAGAGAAGAGGGAGAAGGAAAAAATCTAAAGGATTATATTGTATTAGACTGAATTATTCTAAAACTAAACAAAAGAGTTCTTTATATAAGAGGGTTATGAGGTTGTATATGAAAAGTATTAATAAAAGAAACAAATATCATGAGGTTGTACATGAAAAGTGTTAATAAAGGAAATAAATTATGAAACCATAATCCTATTAGCATTACACAATAATATGTATGTGGAGTTACTGTACTTCTGACAACAAGAAATGAGAAAAAATAAGGAATAAGTTAATTTGTGTTTAATTTAAAATTAGAAAAAGAAAAGGAGGAGAGAGGGATGAATATCTTAATTCTTATTTTATTTAATTTAATCTCCTCTCCTCTCCTCTCTTTTCCCCTGTTATGTATTCAAGTGTAGTACTAGTGTTAAAATTCAAATTCATTAATCAAGGCATCTTATAATTATCATAACAATTATATATTTTAGTCCCAAAGTTTTAACACTGAGTGCGTTCTTGAATCATAGAACTGTAACACCTAATACTTCTCCTTTTACAATAAATGTATTTTATGTGTTAAAAGATCTACTAAAAAAATTAATTTTGATATAGGGTTGTTGCTCAGTTGGCCCAAGACCCACACGTCACCAATATGACACAAGGTCATAATTTTTCCTTGATGTGCCCTCTACCCACTGGCCTTTTATTGTCTTTACATTCTTTTAATAGTTTTTTCAAAAAAAAAAAAATTAGTCAATGAAAAATATATATATATATATATATATATATTAAACCATCATTTAATTGATTAACTATAAGAAAATTGAACGCTAAGTTTATGTGATATATTATTAAACTTAATTTATCAAAAAATGTGACATATTATATTAATTAAATATTATCATATTATTTAAAATTTTACTTTTACCAAATCTTTTTTAGAAATGAGAGAATATTGTCCATTGTCCAAAACAAATTGCAGGGACTCCAACTAAAATTGTTATTTATGCAAGTGTCCTTGTATAATTTTTTTTTTTTTTTTTTTAATACAGAAATAGTGAAGGAGGAATGACGTGTCACTCCGTTACGAGCTCAGTCCCGAGTCCTCACCTATTCTTATCAAACGTTTTAAATATTCAGTTAGCTCATTAATAAAATGCTGTTCTCTTTGTAAATTAAGACTTAATCATGATTAAATTTTAATAAATTAAACAAATGAAAGGATCACAATTATATTCGGTGCATCGTGAGCTACCAGTTTATGAGCCGTCGAGTAAAAGTGGATTGCCCTAACCGTATACTTCATCTCTATAGCACATTGGATCTATGTAATGGATGTACGGAAATGTTACAATGTGACAAAATAAACGACACCAGTTAATATGGTAGCCCAGCGATACACTGTAGTGGAACTCAAAAAACATATTATATAGGATAGAGAATCTTCTTTGTCAGCCAACAGCGCTCGTTTATAGCTTTAAACGGCCGTTATGTCTTTTCTGTAACAGTAGTAGTTTTGTGAGTAATTTTAAGATGGATGCCGTGTATATCCTTAAATTTATGAATCAAATTAATTATATAATTTTTTAATTAAATAAAAATAGTTTCTTTTTAAAATCAAATAATTCATCCACATAAGAAATGATAATTACAATTTGAGCAATTTTTGATAAATTGCATGAATTATAAACAAAATAATTATAAACTTTTCATCAAATAAATTCTTATACTATTTTTATTTAATACACTATTTCGAAGCACCAATTACCTACTATTGTGCGTATATGTATGTATATATATGTGTGTGTGTGTGTGTATTTATAGTTATATTTATATATCACCAAAAGCACAGTAAGTCGCAAAAGCCAAAACTCCGCTACATATGGTGCATACAAGTTCTATCAATTCTAATATTTATTTATTTATATAATAATAATAATAATAGTAAAATATTATTTGGGCTCATTTTTTAGTTATAAATATCTAGATATTAAAATAATAAAAATTATATTAATACTTTATGTGATATCTGATAACTACAAGTATTTTTGTAATTTTTAATATTACATTGACATGAAATTATTGAGAGACGATATTAACTAAAAGTATAAATTTATTATTTTATCTTTAAGAATACACTAACTTTTTCTGTGATATCTGATAAATACAATAATCTTTTTTGTCAAAATTATTGAGAGACGAAGGTCAACAAGAATTATGAATTTAATGTTTTATTCTTATAAATAATTGAATAAATTATACTGATCTTATCTGATATTTTTAACAATTATAAAAAATTCTCTCGAGATTTCTAAAATGGCGTTAACATCCTCTATATTTACTGGCACATTACGAAAACCTCCATTCCAGTCTCTTTTTTTTTTTGAAATTGACAAAGTGCCTCTTTTATTTTTATTTTATTTTTACATTTTTTTTAATTTTTATCATTTTTTCTAACTTTTTTTAAAAGATTTATTTCATTTTATAAAAAAAATAAGATAAATAAATTATATTTTTTGGTTAAAGAATATTTTAATTAATATTGATTTGAAAATGAAAAAAATGGTTAAAATTGATAAAATGCAAAAAAATTAAAAATAAAATGGAGCACTTTTCTCATTTAAAAAAAAAAAAGATTAGAAGAGAGTTCTTGGTAGTTTGTCAATAAAAATAGAAATGGTTAATGTCATTTCAAAAATCTCATCTGAGATCTTTGTAATAGTCAGAAATCTAAAGAAATATTATTCTAATTTATCCTAAATAATTATATTGACCGTTATTCTTATATTGAATAATTACAAAATCTCTCTAATAATCCCTTGAAAGATAAGGGCTCAGTCTAACATATAATAGTATTTTAATTATATAAAAAAGTGGACAATGCTTTATTTCAAATCAAGTAAGAGCAATTTCTTCTTATCCACATAAATGTTATAATATTAATGGATCATGCATGCATTTACATGATTGTTTAATTTTAATAAAAAATAAAATTTAAATAAATTAAAAAATACACATAAATTGAACATGTGACAAATTATTATTAACATATTCCAAATACGAAGAATTTTCTTCTACTAAATTTAGAGCTAAGTTTTGCTCCCAAAATAAATTGATTGAAATCTTTACCACTTTGCTGATGAACTTTGTAGGAAGTGATGAATAAGATAAGGGGGACAAGTCTTATTATCCTTAAAAAAATTGTAGAAACTAACTTTAAATTTGAAATTAATTATATATATATATATATGAATTATTACTTTCATTTTTAATTAAGAATACTTGCATAATTTTCTTTTAAATTAAAAGATTTAAAAAAAATTGGAGCGCCGATACGACAGCTCATACATACATGTTACATGATATCATGATCCGCATCATGTGATGTGAAATACATATCTATGCATGCATGCATAGCATGACCCACTAGATAACAGTGATATGACAGGATGCTTTTACTCTGGACCTGGTTAGGGTTTCTTGTAGTCCAGCTCTATCTGTCGTCACTTACGTCAAATAAAGGTCCTCTTGAAATTACATGTATACCCTCCATAATTCCCACAAATCCTACTGTAAAATACTCCGACAACCCTGTTTTCGTCCAAATTAATGTGAAATTTAAATTAATTTAAATCATTATCACATTGATTTATAACATAACGATAAAATATCCGAAATTTGTATTAAAAAAAAAAAAGCTTTAAAACCTTTTTAGTTTAGTAATTTGTTTTCTTCAGATTTTGTCATCCATTTAATTGCGAATAGAACATCAAAAAAATGAAGAACTTACATTTATCATGAATTTGAAAGAATAAATTATAAGTAGTTTCATAATTTTAAAATTTTTTAATTAATCTAACATGAAAAAAATAAATTATACTTAAGTTGATATGTTACCAATAGTTTATTATAATATACGATACTAAAAATTCATTATGTGTTATTGTTAATTATACTGGTAGCACATACTGAACTATTAATTCATCTTAAGAATTCATATTAAGCAATTTTTTCTAAAAAAATTATTCTCTTACCTGCGATAGAATAAGACAAGGCTTTGTTAGTATATTTATTTAATTATTAATTTTTCTTTATTAGTTTTAATATTTTTTTATGATAATACTAGAATATTACAACACATGTACTACATCAGTTGAAAAGTACATGAATAACATTAAATATCAACATAAGAATACACGAACAGAAACCTCTCAATTGTTGAGTTGGATAAATAATCCAATTCAACTCATGAATGGATAAAGATAATACTTACATTATCCTAATGGGGGGTGGAGTTAGAATTTTTTTATATATACAACGATAGAAAAGAGAGAATTAAACTCACGTAAATAATACAGAACTTAGCACTCACATTATTCGAATAGGATCTCGATCTTAACGAAGAGAGTGAGTCTTGAACCTAATTAATATTATAAATGTTAAAATAAAAAGGCAAGCATGTCAATAGATTGTTAAAATGAGGTTATTTCATTTTATAAAGTTATAATTTTATCATATTTGTTAACTTCTAAAGTGAGATTAAAACCTTTGATTGAAATATTGATTATATAATTAGGATTGATAGAGGTAAGATGTCTTAATCCTAATCCAACCCTAAACTCCATCAATAACATGATTTAGTTTCACACTGTCAATGGATTACACATCCAAATTGATAAAATTTATTCCTCAAATACATTAAATATGGTTTAAATCAATCCAATACTATAGCTATCCAATCCTCAAATACATTTGTGTTAGGTTTTAATTGTGTCACAAAACATTATTTTTAAAATAATATCAATAATATAGTTATGTCATTTCTTGTATATATATTTAAAATTAATATAAAGACTTGCCAAGTGGCAGGATCTAGTTGGTATGGAAATTTTTTTTTTTTGGGGGGGGGGGGGGGGTTACAATTGACAATTGGAGCCGAAGACATGACTTGGGAATAGAAAGAGTGAAAAGGTTTAGAGAAGAATAAGTACTGTACACGTTGGGCATGAGAGTGGCATTTATGGGCCACATAAAATCTAGAAAAATAAGAGGAAATGTTGATGATCTTGGATCACTCTTTCTTTATCAAGTAAGTGGGTTTTTCCAAGAATTCACCCGAGAAAAAGGGGTCATTCAATCTCGTGCTCCAGAATCCTTTTGATCCAACTGATTTCGGCTTAGTCAAAAAAGAACAAGGGAATCCGAGGCGTGTCGGGTCGGAGCCCCATTTGCCTGTTTCGGGCTGCAATTGCAAATTGGTCTTCAATAAACGGATCCGCTTCAGATCTACTAGGGTGATCCAAATCATTTTATGTTAAGAAAATAGTTAAATTTTTAATTCAAATCTAAATTTATTAAGTATCGGATCAGATTCGATATAATCTGATAATAATACTAATATATTTTATATAAAAAAATATTATGTATATAATATCTTATGTTTTAATATGGATATGATTTGTAAAGTTTAAAATATATAAATTTAGCTTAAGAAAGTATAATATAATTTAATATTTAACATATTATAAAAATGTAGAATATATTTTTAAGATTATATATAAAATTTAATATATATGTGTTACATATAATTGTATTTATTTAATTTATATCTGATTCAATTAACTAACAAAATTATTGAATTTGAAACGGATCAAATTGAATTATCAAATGGAATCCTTTGTATCACATCTGAAAAATAGGTCAAATTAGATCAAGATTCGATCAAGTCTTACAAACACAAGCTGACTATTTGTGCGACCTTCGACTGATAATGCCCTTATTCTTTCAGCTTTTCAAATAATTACACTTAATGAACATTGTGTGTGTGTAAATATATATATATATATATGAAGCTGGGAAAAGAAAATAAATTCTACAAAATGGGGAGAAAGAGAGAGGAGTGGGAAAGAAATAAAAATTAACTGTAACCATGTTGGGAGAGGAGGTAGAACCTTCCATAAGGAGAATGGGAGAATAACGCAAAAATAAATTTAAAAACTTAAAACTGAATTGTATTACTGAAAATAAACTTACAACTGTTTAGGCTTTGAAGGCCTGTCTTACTGAAAGAGAAAGGGGAAAGGGGAAGCTAACCAATACATGAAGAATTTTAGAGACATTATACAATTCTCGTTTTCTGAATTCTCTCAAGTATATGATATCTTGGTCAAGCTCTGGTGAAGCTCCCTGAATGCTGAAGAGGAGAGTCCAATTTATAGAAGAGGAGAAGCTTTGGATGCTTGTTGGATTGGCGGGATTTACTGCGGGAATCCCGGAAGTGAAATGCTTTCACTGAGTGAAAGTAGCCGCATGCTGGCGATCTTTTGATCTGGCGGTTACTGTTCATGAATAGTGCTGACTTTTTATTGTTCATGAATAATATCTTGTCTGTCACGAGAATACTATTCATGAATAGTGTTGGCTGATAATTATTGTTTGTTGACTGATGCTTTTGGATTTTACTGAATGAATTGATAGGGATCAAAGTCATTATCCAAAGCATAAAGATCTTAGCTGAAATGTTCTTTTAGTTCTTCTTTGGATTGTCCTTGCAATAGGGTTGGATCCATACTAGAGGTGGATCTAGTCCTGTGTGCAATGGGCTGATTTACTGATTGCTGAACTGGTGGTGGGTAATCCTTGTTGATGAAGGTAATGAACCTGTCATAACTAAGTTTGTCCCACCATTTAACTGAAAATTCTTTTATTATGATTTTATCATTAATAGAATAATTCCACTTCATTATCCATGGGATTCTGTATTTACTGGCCATAAGGAGAATGATAGGGAACTGTGCGGTATGCTGATCTGTGGGGAAAACTGTTGCAAAATACTGAAGGGCTACCTGTAGTGGTGATGGAAGGATTTCTGGAATTATTCCAAACTTTCTCCACCATTCACTGAACCAACTGGGAATCTAGCTTTTGTATTTATGATCAAACATAAGGAACCATAAATGATCATTTGACTGGTTTTGGAAGAAGAGGGACTTGCTGAAGGCTTCAATGTAGTCATAATAGGAATATTGCATTGAAGAGTTGGGAAGGTCTCTTAATTGAGAGGGGTGAGATCCCCATAATTTTTCTGAGATAAAATTAATAATAACAAACTTATTATAAAGGATTTGATTGGGATCCTGCTTGCTAGGGATTTCTTCAAACCTTACTGAGCCAGAATGAAGAAGAATGGCTTTATACCATTTGACTGACTTGGAAGGATGACTAGGAATGAAATGTCATCCTGGAAGGAAGTAGGAAGAAGCAAGAGTCCATGGATCAGAAATATGGCTCTTGTGTGGCTCTCTAAAGAAGATGTTTACTAAGTAAGGCTTTTTGAAATAGAGGGAAGAGGGAGTTCTAATTGGGGCTCTTACTGGGACAATCTTTTGTTCCTTAGAAGAATCAAAAGGGTTTGTTATCTCATAAAAACTGGGGGGAATGATAGCTAGAGCAAAACTATAGCTAAGCTGACTAGTGGGTCTGGGCAGACTGTAATTAGGGCGAGGGTTTCCCAAGATAGAGAAACGATTACTGGAAGAAGAAGGAGAAGCTGATTGTATTGGTGCTGGAGCTCTAAGGGCCAAAGCACTTAGGCTAACTATGGGTTTTCTTTCTGAGGAGGGAGTTAACTACTGCCTGTCTTTCTTCCCGCTCATTTTTGGGCTGCAAAAATTCATGAATGAGAAAGTCAGGGAGACTATTGTCGGTGCTGGGGATATACTGGATAGTGAAATCAAAAACGATCCATCTTTGTTGAAACAATTTACACAGTAGTAGTGATCAACACAGCAGGGTGAAATTGGCAATGAATGGTTCCATTTATTTCAGCTGTAATTCTTTAGATTATACTTTGTTTACTCTTATTTCTCTGCTCTTTCTGTACTTCTTCTTTATCTCTTTCTCTTACTTGGTCCTACACCTAGCGCGCACATTCTCTTAAGTCCACAGACTATAGGAGATCGTCGTAAGTCCCGCTGAGCTAAAGAGAGCATTTAAGGCAACAGATCTTAACACAGTCCTTAATGGCTGAGAATAGGTATGCCGAAATAGGTATGTTAGATCAACCTAGTTTGAGAAACATAAAGATCAGTACAGCTAGTCCAGCATTAGAATAGTAAATTCAGTGTAATCTAAACCATTACACCTAGAAATGAACAGACTATTCAGATCCAATTCATCTGCCTCTTCCTCTTCTTCTCTTTCTCTCCCTTTTATTGGAAACACAGTCAATAGTGAAGACTACCAAGTTGACACAGAAAGTCAGCCTCTCAGAGATTGGAAAATGCCTAAGGTCCCAGTAAATTAGATCTACCAAGTATCTTCTTGGTTAGGAAAGAACATATTCTCCAGCAGCCTTAATGTCACGACCGTAGAATAGACCTACACTCTTGACAGAGAACAAGTTAAGTGTCAGTCATTCAATCAGTCTACCATCAGAGACCATATTAAGAAAGGATATTGCTTTCTCCATATAGGTCTAGTAGGTAGGAATTAATCCTCTTGTTCGACAAGGATTAAATTCTTCAGTCATCTTAGCCCTTAGAGATGCCAGACATATTAAATGGCATGACAGTCTCTTAGGTCTCATGGAATCCCCCCTTCATAAAGGTCCAGTTCATTTTGATTGCTTTCCCAACTTCTCAATTAGTCTTCATGACCCTCATATCCTTAAAACTCTTACCCTTCAGATCCAAACTTCTGGCATCACTATGCTAAAAGGAACTCAACAGTTAGCCCTCATTTATCGTGTTTATTACAAGTGCTTTAGAACCAATCTAAATGCTCATGCAATAAACAGGAGTCCAAAAGATAAGACTCTTCTTATCCAGTCATACACAGAAGGAGCCAACATACAGGTTCCCAAGTCCATTCAATGGTCAGAGGTCACACTCCTTTCTGAGTAGATCATTGATAATGAAAACCATCCTATACCTACTTTATCAGAAACTAATGTTGATCTCATCCAACAGTTACATGATGGTCGCATTAGAATCAATTTTGATGAGCAAAGACTTAGATCTACTTCAGTCAAATCTTTTACCTCTAGTATCCCAGTTAGTAGAACCAGATCTGAACTTTCTACTCCCAGATCTGAAAAGTTAATCCCCAGACAAAGGTGAGATCTACACTTAGACCTCCAAGGTTTAAAGTTAGAATCTCAAGTCAATACTCCCTGCTATACATCCCAAGTTCAAGCTGTAGATGATGATGAATCTGTCACATCTCCCAGTCCTACAGATTTTGATGCCTTAGTAGACCATGGATATATATATATATACACACACACACACACACACACACTCAATTTTTTGCAGACTCTTTCCATTCACTCACATATGCTTAGAATACTAGTTAAAAATTTAATGTGGAATGAAAATATGAAAAAGAATTAAACACGTCAAAATTTTTAAAAACTAAATAACATGGCGACTCCTCACTTAACAAGAAAATATAATTATCTAAAATTTGTAATTAAATATTATCGATAAAAAGAACTTAATTACATCATAGTGCTAGAATACTAGTATTTTGACTGAAAAACTAAGGTTTTGTTTGGTTACCAACTTGAAACCAACTTCAAAATTCAACTTTTTCAAAAATTTGTTTGGATACATGCGTTTTTGAGTTAAAACTCATCTCACTTTTCCAACTTTTTGAAATGTATCTCTGAAAAAATCTAAAACCATCCTTTTATTTTGATCTCTCCCTCTCACCCACCGATACTCTCTCCTCCAAGCCATTACGCAGCCCCATTCTCAACAACTTTTTCTCTCTCACCCACCGTCAGTTTTTCCCCCTTTTCTATGACATGCATTTTTGCATTTTTCATCGATTTGAAGACCTCATTCCAAGATCTCAAGTGGTATTGCGCAGTGGTAAACCCACCGATTTGAAGATCTCGTTCCACCTTGAACGATCTCACCCACCGACGAAGCCCTTACGCATTTTCTCTCTCAGTTTCAGAGTATATATTTGAAGATCTCGTTCCACCAATATCAGTGATGTTAATAACCACTATCAACACCAAAATCAACCAGCAGATCTCTAGCAATACCTCCAACTTTTTCTGTTTTTTAATCTATGTAGTAGTTGACTGAAACCCTCCATTGACAGAGGTGGTTTTTGCTTCCTGAAAAAATTTCTGTGTGTAAGGGAGAGCGGGAAAGAGACGAGAGGGAGAGAGAAAAAAAATCAATGTGACCCCTCTGCCACACGAAGGGAGATAGGGAAAAGAGAGAGAAAATAAAGAAAGTAACAAAATAAAGAGGGTGTTTTAGAGAGGACTAGAGAGGGATCCAGATCATTGGAGAGGATCCTTTTCCACTAGAGAAGGGGAGAAGAAAGAGAAGAAAGAAAAAATGAATAAAGAGGGGATACCCATTCTGTGTATGTGCAGGAAAGCGGGAGAGAGAGAGAGAGAGAGAGAAAGAGAGAGAGAGAGAGAGAGAGGAAAGAAAAAAGAAAGTAAGAAAAAATCAATGGAGAGAGGTAAATAATAAATTATAAGTTAGAGATTGGAGAGAGGTAAATAATACTACTCAATTGGGTGTATATAAATATTTTTTCAAAACTTTTTATATCCAAACGCATTTTCACAGTTTTTAACTCAGAATTTGAATTCTGATTAGCATAACCAAATGCATTTTTACAGTTTTCAAAAAATCAATTACAAAATTCTGAAACACATTTCAGAAATATTTTTCAGAAAATCATATTTGAATCACTATCTAAACGCAGCCTAAAACTCTTATTTTACACAAATAATATTCTAAGACTTGTAATTCTAATAAGAGAGTACTAATTCTTATATTTCTTATAGTAATTCTAATAAAACTCAAAATTTATAAAAGTTATAAATAAATTAAAATAAAAAAAAAAACTAAATAATACTAATACAATTTTAAAATACATATTCTTACCTTTAGCACTTGGAAATTTGGTATTGCATGGTTGCCATGCCACGTGACTCATGGAAACAAACAACTAATTTAAAGATAAATGAATTATATTTTACATTTGGTCCATTAATACAAGAAGTTATTGACTCTCACCTCTAATTTTTTTTTTATTTTTTATAGCCAAATGAAAGATAAAACTATAGAAAAACACCAAAAAAAACAAAAAAAAACTTCCGCCACTAGCTCCCCCCAGATAGGGAGTCCACATTCAGAGCCTGGGCATAACACCCAGGCAGATCTTCCAACCAGAAATGGCCTCGGCCCTTGCAGCAATGGCATGAACAACACCATTAGCTGTGCGGCGAACACAGGAACCCAAAACCCTGCTAAAACCCTGAAACTCCAGCCGAATATCATCAATACTTGGAAGGTCCATGGTAGAGCCGGATATCGTAGAAACAAATGACAAGCAATGCTCACTCGACCAAAAACATAGCCAAAGCTTCCACATGAACAACTGAGCAACAAGACTCAAAACTCAAGTTATTGATTCTTTAAATCTAAATAAAAGCAGCTGTTATTAACATGAAATTTTAGGTAAACAAAATCAAGACTTGCTTATTACTTGTTCTATTAAATTGATCAAACGTGCCAAAATTCCCCATTATTTGACTATTATAAATATTTCTTTAATCGATAAGTTCTTAAAATGTAGTTAATGCTTAGAGTATGTTAACAGGTGTCACAAGTCAAAATTCGAATATGAATTTTCTACCTTGTGATGGCACTAAAACACGCCCTTTGTCAGCCAATAAATACACACACGCATAAGAGGCTTAAAGAGATTGCAAAATAAAGGCAAACACAATTTACAGGAAAATCTTTCCTAACCTTTACTTCTCTCAATAGTATAGGAATACAGCCTTAAGGTTACGTGACAAGAAGCTCTCTCACTCATTTCTCTGCCTACACCCCTCTACTACATTGTGTATATATAGACAAGACATACAACTGCCCATATGTGTGTCTGTGACACGCACATCGGTTACAGTTACACCCCAACTGCTAAGGTCTGTCTGAACAAACCACAGGCAGTCACCTGTTGCTGCAATTGACACCCTTAACTGCTAGGGTTGTTTGAAGCCACTGATGCTCGTCACATATAATCAAGCAGTTCATCTCACTGCTGAATATATTGCTAGCCATAGGATCAAGTGCCAACACAGCATGGTAGTTACCCTTGTCTGCCTTTAGATAGCTTTTGTCTCATCCCCCTTACCCACCCTGTGCGGATTAGGGGCATGCAACCGGCCAGTTAAGCACCCATCGATTTTTTTTTTTTTTTTGAAATCAAAATGCCGACGGTAATCCTAACCACAGGCCATTCATCAGTAACATCCAAGTACAATGCATTCAATTAATATAAGTTGCAGCGGAACTAAGGGAATGCATAACACCTTGGCAGAGCCATTAATACATCCATGGCTAACTATTACATCATTGTCCTACAAAAGATACGAGTCTTAGGTTTCAGTACATCATATTCAGAAATGGAGTTAGGTACAAAAATGGTTAATTCATAAGTTCTTCAAAATAGTTCTCCGGTCTCCAACCCGCTAATCCTGATCGCTGGGTCCCTCACCTGAAAAATGTTAGGGAAGGGGTGAGCTTTAAAAAGCCCAGTGAGTAACACGGGTCCCCTGTCATGGGTTTCAAACCATTGTTGTTTATAAAACAGGTGGTTGAATCAGGCATTTCAGAGGATATAGTTAAATCCGTATATTTGAACAATATTTAAAAACAGGAATACAGTCAAAACATCATAGCAACAGAACAGTTCAATAATGAGCGAAGCAGAACAATATAACAGGATAACAGTACAGTATGCACAATTTAAACAGTGCGATATGCTCATATAGTGTTCAAGTCTGAATTTGGTACCATGAGTCAGTTGTTCTTTTAGTAAAAACAAGGATAATTTCATTTCAATACGGAACAGTGAAATCGGACAGGGTAAAATATAGTCATGCATTGAGTAGAGGCATGAAAGACAGTATATCAGTAGGAACAGTACAGTACAGTATTAAAAAAAATACAATAACTAGGCGGTGTACTTATACACCAATTCAGGAGTCTAGGTTACTCACCTTGTGCTGTAACGGGACTTAACTGAGAAGCCTTTCTCTTCTTCTTATCCTTCTTTATCCTAGAAAATTTATGAACATTTCGTAAATCTCACATGAATCTTAACTTGGTTTATTTTAATTCAAAATTCAACCTGAGTTAGACTATCACCCTGTCTATGTGTTTTTATGATAATTGAAATTCACCTTTGCACCCACTCTTTCAGGGTTTCCGTGTCTTCCTGTTTCTTTAATTTAGCCTCTGCGACCATTGCCTTGGTACGCATTTTGTATATAAACGGTCGAACGGAGACTACCTGGGTTGTTTTGGCTATCCTTATGTGCCGTTCGATAATCTTTCGTTGCCACAATAGTTGTCGCATGAACTCCTGTTGCTTCTTGTCAGCTAGTCTTTCGGCTTTAGACATAATGGTAAATTTCTCGTTTTTCCCCTCCATGACTGGCTTGAGTTTTTATCCTATAGCATAATCCCAAGACGTCAGGATGTGTACTACCTCTAGGCAGTCCGGTCATGACATTATTTAAGCTTTCATTGGATTAGTTCTTAGTTCATTCGGATGTTATCTAACTTGATACAGGGCTAGGGGTATTTTGGTCATTTCACAGTTGTGAAGTTTGATTCCGATTCGTCATCCGATCACGTGTATAGTCCTATACGTGTCAGGATTTCTACTGTTTTCAGTTTCGTCTCAATCGGACTTCGTTTGGGTTCTAAACAGTGTCAGGGGCAGTTTGGTAATTTCGTGTGTTGTATTTTTCAGCACTTTATCTGCTAATACGGACCTCACCGTTGAGTCCGGAATGTCTGACATAGTCAAAATATACTACCTTTTAGTTGTATTTGGGTTCGGGCATCATCAGGGGCAGTATGGTCATTTACTCCTACGTGTTTGTATTTTTTGGGACTTAATTTCCCAAATCGGATTCCACCATTGAGTCCGGAATGTTTGAAATAGTGAAAATACACTATTCATTTGACTTATTTGGACTTCATTTGACCTATTAATGACCTAGGGGTAATTTGGTCATTTTTATTTAATTAATAAATTAATTAAATAATTTATTTTATTATTTATTAAATTATCAGGGGTATAAATGAATTAAAATTTCAGAATCTGGGCCAGAGTCAAATTTCCCAAAACTGTTGGGGTCTTTATGTAATTTTTCAAAAGATTTAAACTGAACCAAAGGGTTCAGTCCTTATGCAATTGAACCGGACCGGTCCAATCCGGTTCTAACCGGTTCAGGGTAATGTGCTGACGTCAGGATGACGTCAGCCCTACAATTTAAATTTAAATTTAACAGTAACAAAACGACGCAGTTTTAAGTTCGGTTTATACCCGTTTTTTTATTCGGGTCGGGGCCCGACCCGAAGACCCGATCCATGACCCGGTTACTGTTCATCGTCCCCACCCGTCTAGGGCCACTGTTGCCCTAGAAAATTGCAGAATTTTCTCCCTCTATTTCGTGGAGTTTTAGGTGTGATTTTCAACAGGTTTTGATCCTAAACGACTTCTGGGAGTAAAACGAACCTCTTGGCATTGGTTTCAAGCTTCGGGTTTATCCATGGTGTTCTGTTTCGGCCGATGTTCAGGGGAAATTTCAGTTGGGTTGCATGGCCTCGTTTCTCAACCATTTTGGACGGGGTTTGGTTCTCTGAAATCCCCACAGCAAGGGCTTCGATCCCCCATCCTTAAATCTCAGTTTAGGGGTCTAGTTTAAAGGTTTGGTTTTTGGGCCGAGAAGAATAGCCTCGGTTTTGAGGGCTTAGACCTAGGTCTCTAGGTCGTGTATAGTGTTTTTCGGGGTCCTAGGATGGTCCATTTCTTGTTTTGATAAGCAAAGGGTCACTTGGTTAAGGTCGATTCAGACTTGTAACCCGAGGTCCATCAATGGCGGTTTGCTACGGGTTTGGGTTTTTTGGGGCAGTTTTATGGGTTCAAATCATTCGTAAACAACCCAGTTTTGATTATTAATCTACTACGCATGCATTAACAGTCTTAAATCTATAAAACAGTAGCTAAATAAAGCAGGAAAATTTTTGAAAAGTTTTTGAATACTGGCCTTTGAACAGTGGTCTCTTCACTGTTGAGCTCGAGCAGGAGCTTCAAGGGTTGGATTTAGGTCCCCTCTCAGTCGTGCAGCCCTTCAGTTCCAGTCTCTAGCTTCTTCTAAGCTCCTTCAATGGATTCCCACAACTCAAGCTTTCTCTCTCTAACTTCCTCTCTCTAACCCACTTTCTCTCTCCGACTTCCTCTCTACAGTTCTGATCTTTCCTCCATGCATATATGGAGATTGTATATCAATAATCAGATTTCTTTTCTTGATGTTTCATCTCCCCCAAGTGCATGATGGGTTTGCATGCAATTTGGTTGGGAGGAGATGTAATCATGGTGGGATAGGCATGATGGGCTATAGCATAGGGTGATGCATGCTGATGTGTTGCATGCTTGGTTATTGGTCACTTTGGGGAGAGGCCAAATCTGATTACTATTTAAATATATATCTTTGCATATATATGCACAAAGGTGCTCTTAGCTTAGTTGGTAAATTTTTGGTAACCTAAATTCTGCCTAGGTTGGTCAAGGGATCAAATCCTCTTGGCCACATTTTTGGTCTTTTTCCCATATTTCGGGCTTAGGCCCTGTTTGGCTGCGCATTAATGCAGTTTCACTGTTTCCTTCCTAACTTTCAATCCATAACTTATTTTTTAGCGGTTTCTTCCGGTCAACTCCTAGTTAGGTTAGCTTCAGTGTCTAAGGGTTCAGTGACAGTAATCAGTTTCTCAAATTTTTTTTTTTTTTTAAATTTGCTAACATGGGTTTGGTCAGTGTTAAACAGTTAAATGCCAGATCAGATTTCAGAAAGAGTTTTTCATTACATAATTTAATAATTAAGTCTGGGGTGTTACAGCTTTGTCTTGTGCCCGACCAGCAACCGCCTTCATCTGCTCTGTCTGAACTAAAGCCACCCCAAGCCCTCAAGAACAAGGTTATGAGCACTCAGCTTTTAGTCAACGGACCATATAATCCCACCAAGTTTCATTGTCAACCCTCATTGCCAAACTATGCCTACTCATGGCTTGGTCTTAAATGTCAAATGTTGCCACCATATACTGCAACCATTGGTGATGGAAGTCGGACCACCATGTCAGAACCTGCATACAATAACAATAACATACCTTGCCTTGGAGGTGCCAAGGTCTTTGGCCACATGGCTTACTCACCCACGGACGTTTGAGGGAGGTACTGCCCCTATATATATCTTAGAACAATTCACCCAGCTGACAGGAATAGATACAACTGCTTGTAGAGTCGAGTTACTCCCTGTCGTGACCCATAACCCACCCTATGCAGATTAAGGGCAACGACAGACACTGCCACACGGACAGGCTGTACAAAATCAAATGAATCATATGGATTGATAAATCATATCAATAAATCAGTAAATCATTTAATGCGGAAGCTACACCAAATGAAATTCATCTGATCATAAACCCAACTCCAATAACCATCAATCAAATATCTCCAAGTGCTATTAGATCATCATGATTTACTAATCAAGTAAAACATCTATACCTATGATACAACATTATAATTACCTATTATCTAATCAACCTTACAGAGTACGCATTCCAAATCATGACTTGGAGTTCACATCATCAATATTGTACACATACTTACCACTAGTTCCACTAGATGCCTCATTTTGTTTCTTCTCTTATAGAGTTACCTGAAAAGAATAGATATAAATATAGAGTGAGCTAATTTAGCTCAGTAAGTAAACTTCTTACTCTGTCATGGGTCAAGGTTAGCTCAAAAGATTAATAAGAATCATAATGAACAAGAATAATATCACATCGAGATATGAATAATAGAAATGTCATAGTAGCCAGTCACTAACAAATGGATAAATCTCAAAGGCACATCCTAAGATAGATCAATAGAGTAAATATAAGGAATGGTCTGAACAACATATAACTACCACAGTGATAAAACATCAATCTGAAATCAAGAATAGACAGGCACGTCATCAACAAGTAGTATGTCAACAAGTAACTATGAACAAGCTCACAAGGAGGATCTGAATCAGAAGTATATAATCAATATAAGCGTGCCAAAATATCAATGAGTCATGAGTACATCATCAAAATATCAATGAATGATATAAGATGCTAACAGAACAGATGCTGACACATATATGCCTCAAAAGTGCCTATCGAGGGTCTGTTGGTCTGACAACGCCTTCATGTGCTTGAGTCCAGCCTCGCCCAAATCACTGTATCCAGGGTCTGCTGGTCTGACAGCGCTCTTTCATGCCCGGGTCCAGCCTCGAGTAGTAGCCAACTAGGGAGGACCGGGCTATAACATATAAACCCGAATTGTAAGCCAAGTGATGACATGAATAATAGCGGACGTATATTTGAACAATATGTTCAGTATACGATACACAAGTATGAGTGACAGGTAGTCCCGAGTACCCCGAGGCCTGCCGTGCCGGAAGCTCGATTTTACGAGGAAGCATGCACGTAAATGTTGTATGTATGTATGTATATGTATTTAAATGCACATAAATAGAGATATATATATATATATGTATATATAATTACATATTAAATGAGATCTAAAATTTATGAATATATATAAAGATATAAATATATACAGTTTCTATATATATATATATTAATGTAATCAAAAGAAATGAAAAGAAAAAGAAAGAAAAAGAAGAAATTAAGAGAAGGAATTGGAAGAAAGTAGAAAGAAGTAGAAGATTATAGATGAGTGGAGAGTTAAGTGGAAGTTGGAAGAAGAATTGAGAAGAGGAGGAGAGAGAAGGAGTGGAGGCTGCCATGCAGTCGTGTGTGCGTGTGTGGTGTTCTCAATTTATAAAACACAACCTAATAACCTAATACAGAACTGAAAACAAACAAAATAAAGAACTGAAGCGTGAGAGAGAAACCAAGAGAAGCTGAGGCCTAGAAGAAGAAAAGAAAAGGAGGAAGAAAAAGGGGAATTTTGGAAAATTTTGGAAAGGTGGAATTTGGCTAAAAATAGGTGTTTAGTTCATTTTAGTTTCTTTCATTTACCCTTTAAATTGTTGTAGCTAAATTTCAGAACCGGTTGGAACCAAAATCTTAAGGAAAGACCCAAGGAAACAGGTCTGTAAGTCGGCCAAAATTGGGAAACTTTAAGTAACTCTAAACTTAGTTTTGAGGTTATAAATAGGTAAGAAATTGTGGTAGGAGTTCAACGTAACAGAAATAATGAAAAATGGTCAACAAATGACCATGTTATGGCCAAATTATTCAAATCGGTGCATCCTTGGAAAATTTGAATGGGTGTCAAAAACGAAAGTTTTGAGGGTTAAAAACAGTTTCAAATGATTAGTTGAAGTCCTTAGGATCAAATTGATGTAAAAACCATGAAAAATAGAGGTTGGAAGAGTGAGAGACAGGAGAGGCACCGTGCAACTCCGGCGACCAACACCAGACGAGTCGCTAGAGAAGATGACAGAAAGTCATGGGGGAGATCGGGTTAGTTGGACCGAGTTCTGGATCGGGTTCGGGTCAGACCCGACCCACCCGCAGGTTTGAACAATCAAAAAGACAGCGTTTGGTTATGTTTTAATTTGGATAGGTAGTGTTTGGGTACAAGGATACAAAAATTAAAATCTGTTTAAAATCAGAATAGGGATATCCTATCCCTATTCTATAAAGCAAGCCAGTGTTTGGCTGTTCTTAATCAGAATAAGAAATTTCAAAAAATTGTAATTACACCCAAAACTTTAGGAAATTTAAAATCAGACCCAAAGTTTATGAATAATTGCAGTGGGGTCCAACGGTAAATTAAATTAATATTAATTTAATAATATTTAAATAAAAAAATTACAAAATTGCCCCTAAGTCCAAAATGGGTCAAATGAACTCCAAACGAGGCAAACAAATAGTCAATTTTTATTATCTCGAGCATTCTGAGTCCAATGGTAAAGTCAAAAATATGAAAAGAGGTTCCAGGAATAAAAGACACGTGAAAGTATAAAATAACTATTTTGCCTTTTTTAGTCCAATAATCCAAATTGAGATCCGTAAAAGCCTAAACTCATTTTCTTCGACGTTTCAGACTTGATGACAAGGTCCAAAGTAGCAAATAAAAGACTCATAGCCATAATAGATATATTTGAATACATAGCATAGATTGATTACGGCTATAAACTGAGTTGTATTTTTCGAATGACAAAAGCGTCGAAAGAAAAAAGAAAGGGATTAGCTTGACTTTTCAAGGATTAGTAAAAGGTAAGTAATAACCAATCTCTGCATGTAGTACATTCTTAGTCATATCACAGTTCTTCTATACGCATTTGTACTCTTTATTATCATATTAGATCCTTTATGATTCCACTATGTGATATTGCTTATCAGTGGAATAGTTTAGCTATAATGTTGTATCTTTCTCTTGATTTTCATATCTATTAATGATGTTATATCTTGATCATAAGTTCCTGTACATTTGTGCAAATGACCATTCTGTACACTTGTACGTAGGGCCAAGAGGGGCTAGTAGTTATTGTTTTCAGCAGCCCAGTAATATAGGCGTAAAAATTTATAGTTGTATTATATTGCCTTGAACCAGTTATATTTCACATTCTTTTCTGTGGAGATAGCGTGATCTTGATATTTATTAGTGCCGGATTTGTGCTCAATCACAAACTCTATCTGGATGTGTAGTATGACCCGAGTACGAGGTCCTGTCCCGAGTACGGAGACTAGTTTTCCACCAGGGCTATGTCAAGGCATAATGCATGACAGTAGTCTTAGAGGACACAGTTACATTATTGAGCTCAGTGCTTATGCACGTAGGGGGTAACCAGGCCCCGTAGTTTATAGCATCCGCCAGTTTTGATATCATATTTATTTATTAAGACTCATAGTATAATCATGTTCTTGTATGAATGATCAGGTAGTTGCACAACTTTATTTGAATACTTTTTATGACCATGTATCTGACAGCTTTGATTATAGCATATGATGTTGTCTTTCAGACTAGATGTTCTTGATTATCAGCTATATTCCTGATCATTGATATTCATTGACGAGCTATGAATGTTGCTTTGATTATTATCTGTATTCTTGATCATTTGATATTCATTGATGAGCTATGATTGTTATATGATATTGACTGGCTATTATATCCTTGTTATTCAGTTTCTTTTTAGATCTTGTACACATGGCAGAGTATGGGACTTACTTATTGAGCTTAGTTTATCTCACTCCAAATTTACATGTTGTTTTCAAGGACTGATACAGATGACAGAGTACAGTAGGAGACTGTGGCTATAGGTTGGACATTTTTGACAAGTAACGGTAATAGTAGTATAATCTTGTAGCACTCCCGTGTATTCACGTCCTGAGGACGAGATGATGAGTTAGAAATTTTACAGGTTGTACTTTTGTATTAGCAGACTGACATGTACATGTAACCCTTTTATTTTATTGTCTTCCGCTATGTTTATATATGATGATCATATGGTTACATATTAGTGATACTGATGATAGTGTAACAGGATGAACAAGTCCGGTTCGGCGAAAGGGCCAGGTCAGATGGTTGTCATCCGCTAATCCGTATAAAGTGGGTTGCGAGTCGTGACATTGACCTTGTCAAGCCCTTAAGGGGCTAACAGTAGGGGAGTATCAGATTTTGGCTAAAGGATTGACTATTGAGAAATATATTTTAAATAATATATTCAATTTGTTATTTGAGTATTTGGTAAAAATTATTTAGAAGTGATTCTAAGTGTTAATTTTTTTTTCTAGTTTTTATATTGTATATATTAAATAATGTGTAAATGATAAATCTAAGAATAAAAGTTATAAAAATCTAAAAGAAATTTTGGAAACTGATTTTTTAAATACTCTAAATTATAGTTTTACTTGTGAATCTCATTGCCAAATTCTGTTTTAAAAATGCAATTAAAGAAGTAAAAAATTACTTTCAAACTTTATCATACATCAAAATCATGATTTGAATAAGTTAAATGTCCCCAAATAGTAGAAGTAAGAGAATAAGCATTAAATTGACATTTTTTTGAAGTTTATGACAATTACACTAATTTTTTTTAAGATTTTTGAAATTACACTGATTTCTCATATTTTACAAAATAATATACAGATACTTTCATCCAGTTAATTTTTTTTCTTCAAAATGACAAAACTATCTCTTTCATATTTTGTTTTCAACTTTTTAAATCTTGACCAAATTGTTTTTAATTTTTTAAATAAATATTGATAAAAATCTTAAATTTATTTTTATATAAATTAAAAATATGTTATTTACCTTAAATTTATTTTTAAATAAAAAATTAATTTTTTTTAAAAAAGGTTAGAATAAATTGGTCAAAATTAAAAAAAATAAATAAATAAAATAGATATTTTTATTATTATAAAGAAAAAAATAGACAATAAAAAAGTGTTTGTATATTATTTTATAAAATATAAAAGATCAGTGTAATTTTAAAAATTTTAAGAATGATCAGTATAATTGTGATAACCTTTATGAA
This sequence comes from Nyssa sinensis, assembly GCA_008638375.1. Lineage (NCBI taxonomy): Eukaryota > Viridiplantae > Streptophyta > Magnoliopsida > Cornales > Nyssaceae > Nyssa > Nyssa sinensis. The sequence goes on from CM018038.1 coordinate 19,068,149, forward strand.
AAATTAGTGTAATTTATTTAGAAAAAAAATATAAATCTAGTGGCATATTTTTCTCTCTTTTTTTTTACTTATTTTATTCGGTGAACAACCTTCTCCTTGAATCTTTATATAATTGAAGGTCGGTCAATTATAAAAAAAACAAGGGAATCTATACAAAAAAAAAAATCCACCCTTGTATCTTAAGCATAATGGAAACCAATTGAGTTTGACACGTGCTTAAGCTTGATTGACTAGCGTGGTCCCGGGTGTTCAATCACATTTTTAGCTGGGGAATATCTAAGAAGAATGATGATTGATGCGCTGGCAGTGGGCATGCGGTACCTGTAGTCATAGTGTCATACATTCTGCCTGCTCTTCAGTGAGAAATCTTACTTGTTATCTCTGCATTGAACTATATGGTATTTGAAGGTAATTTTATCATTTTAATATTATTCTTATTTTACTGAGATTAGCGTGTGTTACAATCTTAATTAATAATATATTTAGATACAAAATCTTTTAACACTCACATGACACGTGGAGTTTCGGAGTAGTGTAATGTGAATATAAAAAGAATTGTAAAAAAAATTTGAAAGTAAATGTAACATTACCTTAGAGGGAAAATGTTTCCCTTCGCGCAGTCGTACTTTATGGACATAAAATGGGGCGCGGCACATTTACATTAGCTGAGAAACATGATCTACAATGATCGTAAATTTTGAGTCCGTCCGATTTGTAGACTTTCTGGTATAACGAAAATGTCCACTATTAGTTGGGCAAAATGCGAAAAGGCTACCATCAATTATAAAATATTCAATGTTATGTTAGCATTGTATCAAATATCAATGACTTCACCGCACATCTTTTCACGGTGTTATATGAATGACAACGGTTCCACTCTATTTATTATATTCTCTGTCTCCCTTCTTACCTTGTCTCCCCAAACTCTATTCTTTCTCATGCATCGCCATTCCCTGTTCATCTCGGTCTATTTTTTTTTTTTTTTTTTATAATTTTAAAATTTAAAATTAATCAATTAATATTATTATGAATATAAATTTATATATATAAATACTGTGTAATAAAAATATAATAATATATCTATACATATTTATATCTATTTATGTGACAAAAATTAATAAAATATTAAAATAAATTTATGTCATTTAAATATATAATTAGCATGAAAAGATGCAGAGATACCTAAACTTATTTTCATCACATTTTGTTTATTTTCTCTTCAAACTCGTATTATTAAAAACTGTTGGATTGTGCTACATTATCTGTCTCTAACTCCTTTGGTATATATATAAGGGCCCTCTCTCTCTCTTTAACACCTGAGTTTTAAGGAGCTGTATGGGCTACGCCTCCAATTTTCAACATGGTATCAGAGCCAGGCTAGAGATCCAACCTTGAACAAGAGGAGTCGGGACCGCTCACCTGGTTGAACTAGAGGAGTCGGGGCCGTTCACCTGGTTTCCCTCTGCGGGCAATGTAGTTCAGGGGGCGTGTTGGATTATCCTATATCGCCCGTCTCTAACTCTTCTGGTCTATATATAAGGGTCCTCTCTCCTTCTCCTTAACACCTGGGTTGGGTCTCCAATTTTCAACACAAGGCAGGGCGAGATCATTGCCACTGGGTTCGGAGGCGGAGTCCCCAAGAAAATTTTTTTGAACTGTTTTTTTTTTTTTTTTTTTGTGGACTTGTTTTTCTCTTATATTGTAACCCACTTATATAAGGGTATTCTTTTTTAGGGTTTTGAGAGAGAGAAATGAGAGCCGTCATTGGGGAATAAGGAATTTCGAGTTTTGAGAATTTTTTGTTTTTTTATACATAGTGAACTGATCATCACTATCTTTAAATGTAGGCATCTTGCCGAATCACGTAAATTTTATGTCTTTTCTATTCGTTTTGTTTTGTTTTTGTTTGTTTAAATAATTACCTAAAACACCACTAATAATTTAATGATATATTATTTAAAATATAAATTTTTATTCAGAAACTTGAGACATTAAGCATTATTCTTTTTATAAGAGTGACTTGAGACTCTGTTTGTTTGTCGATTTAAGAAAGGAATTAGATAAATTAGTTTCCATAATCTAATGAAATCAGTGTTTGTTTAAAAAAAAAAAGTTTATTAATAATACGGGAAGTAAATAATGACCCATAAAATAAATAAAATAATAAAAAAATAAGAGTGATTATTTAATCCTATTATTATTAATAAAAAGAATAATTAATTTATCATTATTTAATCCATGACACAAATATAACCTAGTCGACGCATCGCCCAAAAGATATTTCTCATCCATCATTGACTGGGAAGGTGTGATTTTTACATCATGAGAGGGATTGTGTTTTGGATTTGCTTATGGTTTGATTAATGCAAAAAACACGAAGAAGAAGTCGATTTTGATATATATATATACACGGAGTGTTATGTAATGCCCACTGGCCACTATGTAATTGTGGGAGAATCCTTCGTGAATTCTAGGCTAGGCATGAAAGATAAAAAAAGAAGTTTATTAATTATTAGTTTTTTTTTTATATTTTTATTAAATAATAAGTAGAACAAAGTCAGGATCTTCTCATAATAGAAGCAATCATAGATGCATTAATAAAATCAAATTTAATTTTATAAAATTTATAAAAAAAAAAAAATTGTTAGTTTATTGTATATATCTTCAATAATTTAAAAATATAAAAATTTTAAAATTTTGATCATAATATTTACAAAATATATATTTGCAAGTTTCAAATATATCGTTCTCCTAATACATCTTTTATATATATTTTTTTTATTATTTATCAAATAACTACATCGAATTAACATCTAAATAAGAATTCAACAACTAAAAGTTAATTTAAGTTTGTAGTATACTTATTTATGAAAATTTTCAAATAAGTTAAATAATAGAAATGACATAAATATTAAAATATAAAACCATTAATTACATGATGTGCCACTGATATGATTGAATTACATTAATTACATGATTTTAAATATTATAAAAAATTTAGTGCCATATCAATGTCACATTATTTAAAATAGAAATTTAGAAAATATAATTAAGTTAATTCCTTAAAAGATTATTAATTATTAAAAGCAATTAATTTATTAAATATTAATAATAAGAAAGTCCACGGTACATATATTTATGAGAATGTTATAAGGAAGTAACTATACAAGTTCTAGGCTAGGCTGTAATGCCTAAGAAAAATGAAAATGGTTTATAGAATTGCAAACAAATGTTACTCTCATTTTTGTGAAAGAATAAATAATAGGTCTGTTAGGAAAGAAGTAATAGCTAATTATTCTATAAAATTATGTGTAAATAAAACAATTATTTCCTCATTATAAGTCTTTTTATTTGTGAAGTTTTAAAATTTTAGATATAAATCATCAAGAATGATAAGAAACAATCTCTAATATAATTTTTTAAGTTTTATTACTTTTAATAATTCAATATCTGACATGGATTAATTCAAGGGACCAACATATTTTTATTTTTATTTTCCCAGGTCATCGAAAAAGTTATCATGGGTGGTGATTTCATTTCTAAATAAGGTATTCAATTTACATGGATATATATATATATATATATATATATATCATATCAAGAAGGTTCCACACACTGCAATTCTATATCCCATGAACAGTTGGAATCTTAGAGGACACCAACTAATTCCACGCACTCACTTTATTTCAAAAGCCAGGCAGCTCAACACAATTAATTTTAATAAAAAAAACACACCAACTTAACACACACTTGCGCGCGCGCGCGCACACACATATATATATATATATATACATACATACATATAAATTTATATATATAACAAAACGTATTCAAATTTTGAATCTTCTTATAATTTCTTTTAAAACGGTTAGTTAGTTCTTTTAAAACGGTTAGCTAGTGTGTAATTGTGAATCAGAAACAATTTTTAAATTTTTTTTAAAAATATATTCAAAATTTTGTAATTAATTTTTAAAAAATTATGAAAATATATTTAAATATAATAATTTAAATTTTAAAAAATTAAAAAAAATATTTTAAAATACGTTTTCCATGTTTTAAAATTAAAAAACTGTTTTTAAAAACAAAAACAAACAGAGCCTAAGGCTTTTCAATAGGCTCCCGCCATTTAGTGTATGAAGACTTTATTATTACGGCATTAAAAAAAATTAAATATATATAATTTTATTTTGATAAATTAAACTATGTTTTTTTACAAGTCGTCCATGATCATTTAAATAACAAAGAGTAATTTTTTTTTTTACATTAATCTCTCAAAATTTTTTTAAAGAAGTAATTTATAATATTTAAAATTTTATTTAAATATTGATAACAAAATGTAATATTATATATATATATATATGATGTGACAAGTATGAATGAATATTTATTTACAAAAAATAATAATATTAAAATTGATACACATGGCTGATGAACTGGCACTCGTGCAATTCTAGGGGCCATAAACTGGTGTGAGTAGTTACACGGACGCTCTTCTACGTTGCAGAACTGTGGCACTTACGTAATTAAAGAGAAATCAAAAGTCATTTTTATTGTGTAAAACCGTGGTGTCAAGGCGGTGGACGGTGAGATGATGATGATGATGCATAACATGGTGATGGATGATGTTGATGATGATGATGATATATCATGAGATGCAATGAGGAGAGGAAAGGATTTGACTTTATTTAGTTCATTTCAGGAAGGTAAAGAAGGGATGAAGAAAATTCAATCCGATCGAATGCAGATTTGACGTCCGCAAGGAGACACTCTCTCCTCCCCTTTCTCTCTCTACTCGCTTTCGGATTCAGCGGAGAACTGGAAATACTTTCTCTCTCCTCTCTTTCTTCTCCCTACTGAATAGACTTGTGAGATTGATAGATTAAAGAAAGACTTCATTATACACAAGGAAAATACCCTAGAAAATATAACTTCATTATATATATATATATATTTTATATTGAAGAAGAAGAATATATGTATTTAATGCAAACGAACGAGAACGAGCTGAAGAAGAAGAGTAATAATAGATTGGCTTCAATTTTGCTCAGTTACTGTGTTGTTCGATCGCAATCTACGGAGTTTTCCAGAGACTCTCACTCGTGAATTCATACTCTGGTAAGTCCTCATACGTCTTCGTATCGTATTTCTTTTTTCTCAGCTCCAGTTTCGGCTTTAAAACCCTAGAGATTTTCACTCATTTGAGTTTTGGATCGACAATTTTGCCTAATATTACACGGTTTAGGGCTCGATCGACTGGCTCGCTTTGCTCCTTTCAGTTTTTGGTTCCATTTTTTACTGTAAATTATGATTTTAATTTCATAAATTTTCTGTTCCTTGCTTATATTTGTTTCTTTGGGGTTTAAACTTGGAATTTGAGTTTGAAAGGGGTCATTTTTTGTTGTTCTTTTGTTTGTTCCATTTTGGTGAGTTCGACTTGAGTTTGCGAGTTTTCGAGATTTGTATATGTATCTGTATAAGTTCTTGATTTGGTGCTTTTAAGAGGGTTTTGGGTCACTCTATTGGGGCATTGAAAGATTCACAAGCTGCCTCTTGACCGTCGAAGTTTGATTTGCTTATTCATTGGATTTTTTGTAGAATGGTTCAAGATAGAGTTGATCTAAAATTTAACAAATTATACGGAAGGTCATGCGGAAGTCGGCCGGAGATTGTTCCTTTCGCCGAGATAAGGCAATTCTAGGATGTTCAGAACCAAAGCTGGTTGTCTTTTTATGGTTTTATTTGGTAATCGACTTCTGTTCGGTAATACACAACACGATATGCTCAGGCACAGAGGTTTTCCCTTTCTTTTGGTGCACAATAAGGGTTCTGGAATGTCTGCCCTTGTTTGTGAGTGTGAAATGTTAGCTGGATTGATTAATATATCGGGTTTTGCACGCCTTGTTGTGTAATTTTAGTATAGTTGAATCTTGTGGTACTGGGTGCCAAATTCATGTCATTTTAGATAGTGTTTGTACTTAATAAGTGTTTGTAGATTGTACTCTCGGGAAGATGGTACCATCGGGGCCTCCCACTCCAATTGGTGGTGCCCAGCCTGTTCCAGCTTCACTGCTGCGATCAAATTCTGGTTTATTGGGTGGTCAAGGGGGTCCATTGCCATCACAGACTGCTTTCCCGTCTCTCATGTCGCCCCGAACACAGTTTAATAATGGGAATATACTTGGGAATGTGCCCAACGTTTCATCTCTCCTCCACCAGTCTTTTGGAAATGGGGTTCCAAATTCTGGACTTTCTGGGCCAGGGAGTACTCAGCGAGGAGTTATTGATACTGGAGCCGAGTCCGATCCTCTCTCTTGTGTTGGTAATGGAATGGGCTTTAACACCCCTTCTTCATCATTCGGACAGTCAAATATGGTAAACCCTGGTTCATCAGGTCAAGTTCAGGGACAACAGTTCTCAAACCCATCTGGCAACCAGATGTTACCGGATCAACAACAGCCCCAGCAACTTGAACCTCAAAACTTCCAACACAATCAGCAGTCATTACAACAGTTTTCTTCCCCTCACAACAACAACCAGCAGCAGCAGCAATATCAATCAATTCGGAGTGGATTAGGCGGTGTCGCACCTGTCAAACTGGAACCACAGGTGACAAATGATCATGTACAGCCGCAACAGCAATTGCAGCCTTTGAGAAATCTTTCTTCTGTGAAACTGGAACCACAACAAATTCAAGCCATGAGAAGCCTGGCTCCTGTCAAAATGGAACCCCAACATTCAGATCAGTCATTGTTTCTGCATCAACAGCAGCAACAACAGCAGCAGCAGAAACAACAGCAGCAGTTTCTCCAAATGTCCAGACAGTCCCCTCAGGCTGCTGCTGCCCAGATTAATCTTTTGCATCAACAGAGACTCATGCAGCAGCAACAGCAGCAGCAGCAGCAACTCTTGAAGGTTCTTTCTCAGCAGCGATCCCCATTGCAACCTCAGTTTCAACCCCAGAATATGGCTTTGAGGTCTCCTGTAAAGCCGGTATATGAACCTGGGATGTGTGCCCGGCGGCTGACACATTATATGTATCAGCAACAACACAGACCTGAGGTACACAAATTTTGTTGTTAAAATGGGTATTGTTAAACTGTCACCAGTTTTGATTATGCCTTATTTTCATGTAGGACAACAATATTGATTTTTGGAGAAAATTTGTTTCCGAATACTTTGCTCCCAATGCCAAGAAGAAGTGGTGTGTTTCCATGTATGGAAGTGGCCGCCAAACAACTGGAGTTTTCCCTCAGGTCAGCCCTAGAAAAAATCTGCTGAAATTATGCTATTGCTAGGGATTCCCATTTCAGTTAATCTTTACTACTACAGATAGTAGATAAGACACCCATATTTTATGGACCCTTACATACAAACTGTTCTCTAATATATCAGCTTGATATTAGTTTTGAAGTTTGTAGTGTTTTGGATGTCCTGTGTAAACATTCTGATTTGATAATTTGTGGACTGATTGTTACCTTAGCTATGAATATCAATTATTGGTATATACCATATAATCCATGTTTGCATTATGCAGGATGTATGGCACTGCGAAATATGCAATCGCAAACCAGGCCGTGGATTTGGTATGATTTGGTTACTGGGGTTTCCAAAAATGTTCTCATTTATACTTGGCCAAAAAAAGAAAAAGAAAAAACTTGTCATTTTAGCAAACTGTTGTAATTCATGGCTTAGATTCCCCGTTGCTTGTTCATATCTTTCCATTGCCTTGCAAGTCCATTGTTAGCTTAGTTCTTGGCCACATTTCTTTCTCCTCCCACTCTCTCTCTCTCTCTCTATATATATATATATATATATACACACACACACACACACACATACATGCATTAACACACTTACACACATACATATTGTTTGGGCATTTGCAGAGTTTTTTTATTTCTATATTAGTATTTAAAATGTGGTAACTATATTTTCAGAGGCGACTGTTGAGGTTCTGCCCAGGCTTTTCAAAATCAAGTATGAAAGTGGTACTTTAGAGGAACTTCTTTATGTTGATATGCCCCGGGAATATCCTAATTCTTCTGGTCAAATAGTCCTGGATTATGCAAAAGCCATACAAGAAAGTGTATTTGAGCAGCTTCGTGTTGTCCGTGATGGTCAACTTCGGATAGTTTTCTCTCCGGACCTAAAGGTTACAAATGGATAAATTTGTTGTGTGTCCAAAAACTCTTTAATATTTAGAGGCATTATTTACTTATCTCTGTTCATTCTTTCATTCGCTTGCTAGATATGCTCATGGGAATTTTGTGCTCGGCGTCATGAAGAGCTAATCCCTCGAAGATTGTTGATACCTCAGGTTTTTGATTTGTATTCAATTCATGGCATGAGAACCTTTTATAATTCTCTTGATTTCTGAAATATTAATGCTTTACGTGGAACCTGCACTGGATCAAAATTATAGTTAGCTCAGTTTGTGTTTTAATGTGCTTTTTTAGTTTGTGTTAGGTTGTGTGGTATCTCCTCCACTTCTCAAATAATCGGGTTAGGGTTCAAGTCCCAATTGGGACAAGTGTGTCTCACCTATCTGGGAAATTTTTTTTTTTTTAGTTTTTGTTAAAGACACTTTTTTTTTTATATTAGCAGCTGGTCACATTTTTTCCTCTTTCTTTTTTTCCTTTTGAAGTTGATATGATCAGTTTTAGTTATGTTAATAGTTATCTTATTTAAAATCATATTTGCTCCATTCTAGCCTCTTTATACTCCATGAGCTGTAGTTCTCATTTCTTCATCTTGTTGTACAAGTAAATGGAAATCCTTATTAAAAAAGAAGTAAATGACCATCTAATCTTTCTGGAGCTTTTCATTGTTGCTAGCTGATATTATTTTATCGTCTAGAGGAGAGATGATTTAGTTTTTATGTGATTTAATGGGATTATGATCTTGAGAGCTAATCACACGGCTGATATTTCTACTTTTTTTTTTTTTGTGTATTTGTCCTCATCTCTTCCTTATTACCCATCAATCATGAATAGGAACTTAGCCTGCTGAAAGGAAAAAATTTCTGTAACTCGTAGTTGTTGGTGTGTGTGACTTTCTTTTTTGTCTGTTCTGTTCTCTCCCTCTCTCTAGGAAAAAAAATATACAAGTGACTTGGATCAGTTATTTTGGGTTAATATCATTGGCCTGTTGGCTTGAGTTCCAATCATAGTTGTGGTGTTTATTTAATTGGTTTGGATAATCTTCTATCTAGATACGCTGATGATCTGAGTCATCTCTCCCTCTCCCCTTGTCCAGGGCACCCCTTAGTATTCAACAGAATTAGTGTTCTTATCAAACAGGCACCCCCAACCACTCCCCACCCCAAATAAAAAACACAACAAAAAAAAAAAAAGAAAAAGAAAAAGAAAAAGAGAAAGAGAGAGAATGTTACCGAATTTGTGTTATTGCTGGTTGTCTTGTATAATTCATATTTGTCTGTTGTTGATTGTACTCCACAGGTTAGTCAACTTGGGGCTGTGGCTCAAAAATACCAGGCTGCTACTCAGAATGCGTCATCCAATCTATCTGTTCCAGATTTGCAAAATAACTGTAATATGTGAGTCCACTCTTCTCATGTTACCTTGTTTTCAGAAAATGACTGAGCCTTGGAGCCATATATTTCTTTTGTGTTTGAATTGAAGTTTGGCAGTTCACTCAATTACTTAATAGGTTTTATGAGTGTTCGAAAATTTTGAATGAAACAGTTCTTAGCTAAACCCTCATGCTCATCCTTCAATGGATATCACATATGTGTGTGTAAGTGCCATGTAAAACATTAATCTGGTCCTTACACAAGTCAATGTCTTTTAGTTATTTGTGATCTCATGATGTACATTGTTTCTTTTTTATTGTGGTTGCAAGTGATAAACTTGATGACAACTATATTCAATTGAGCATTTTTCCTCTGAAAAAACATTTATCTTTCACAGTTTCAGTGGATGAACATATTATATCATATTCACGAACTTAGATTATATAGTTAATTTATAAGCAATTCATTGCTACTGTTGTTTCATCTCAACTTTTGGAGCATCAGCTGAGTAATGGAAATGTTGCTTTTTCGGTCACGGCTATAATTATTTCTTACACAAATGGTGCATTGTCCATTCTTAATCAGTTTGATAGAGTGAGAGCTTCAGAAAGAACCACGTAGTCACAACTAAATAATGCTGTCAATCCTGAAAATAATTTCCCTTCCTGCTCCTTTTGGGGGACTGCGTGTCCTAGAATAGATCTTTTCACAGATCTTCTGAATGTCTGGTGAAAGTTCCTATCTGGGTGATCGCTGGTTAGATGTTGATTGCAGCATTACATTAGAGTGTTGGTTGATAATATATTGTACCTTATTCAGTATGTGAGATGTAATGTCTAGAAAGATTATTAAAGCGTAATTCTACTTCAGGTTTGTTGCGTCTGCTCGTCAGTTGGCAAAAGCATTGGAAGTGCCATTGGTAAATGATTTAGGATATACCAAGAGATATGTGCGGTGCCTCCAGGTAATGCGCTTTATTCTTTGGATTCCAAGTTGGTCCTTGTCTATTAGAAGTTGAATGCAGTGGGTGTCTTCTGTATCCTACAATTGCATAGTGACTGGTGTTTAAAGTCCGCAACGATGTCCAATGATAAGATTTCAATTTAGAAGCATGTTAAAAATAAGGTGTAATAAAGATTAGATTGCGACTTCCTAAAATGTTACTTTTCAAATCTTTAACTTGTAAGAGAATTTCTCTCGTGATGATAATTTTCAAAATTGTAATTTTGGACCCTGTGATTTTTATGAACCAACCATTTCAATTGAAATCTTAATCTCCTTTTAGGATATTACTGAAGCGTCACATTAGGGTTTTCTACTTTAATTTCATCTGTGAATAATTATTTGGTAAAATATACTTCCTCCTGATTTGATGTTTGCAAATTATTAATATTTCTATAATTTATTTCCTTTTTCCCTGCTTTTGACTGATATGCTTGTTGGTTCGGCTAGCACTTTTGCAAACATGGTATAAATACATATTGGTCCTTTATTTATTTATTTATTTTTCAATTCTCTCATTCTTTCCTTCAAAAGATATTAAAAAACATGAAATTTTTTTGATATTGATGAATCTTATTTTTGTTTGGTGCTTGTTACTTGGATAAAGAAAGTTGAAATGTATGAAAACTAATAAGCTAGGTTTAGGAAAAAAAAATTATAAAATGTTATGCACATTTTTCAGAGACCAATAAAGAAAGATATTATATTAGGATGCATCGCCATCACAATCTAATTCTAGAGTGAGATAGGACATGTTCCTTTAAAAACATTTACCCTCTACTATTTAAATGATCAAGTTTTCAAAATGTTTTTGTGACAAACGTCATCCATTAGATAAGCCACGTCCAAACTACTTAATTGAATCTCTTAATTAATAATAATACTTTCTTAAAGAGATTGGGTAATGCCATCCATACCCATATTATGTACATTGACGACGGGTAATGGAATTGGAGTCTTCATAATTTTTTATAAGATAATATATAAATTCATGAATTATATTGAAGTAGGATTGATTTAACTTGGTGATTGTTTAAAGAAATAGAAGAAGAAGAAGGAGGGGGGGGGGGGGGTGGAGAGAGAGATGGTTTGATGATGTTTACATAATTTTGAGTTTATTATGAATATTTAGTAAAAGTAGAAACATGGAATTCAAATTTGAAATTCTAAAACCTAAAAGGCAATTTTGTAAGTTATATCATATATCTCCAATATTATCTTTTTCTTTTTAAAGTTACGCAAATGATAATGTTAAGTGTTTGAGATAATTACATTGATTTCTCATGATATATCTGACAAATGCAACCTTGAATATTTTAAATCGTGGTATTGGGATATGTAAGTCGATATGTAATGGGAATCAGGAGCTGCACCTGTGAATTTTTTTAAATTACTAACAAACCCCTAAAAAGTTACCGATATGCTTGTTTTTACTATAATTGATCTCATTTTAACGTTTTTAATATATTTTAGTCAATTATATAGCTTCTATAAAAAAAAATTACTTATTGTTATATTGGATATGACTTTATATTAGTTTTATATCAAAATAAGAAGATAGTACAATCTATTATGATGAATATTTTTCTGACTATGGCAAGTAATAATCCAACTATAAGTAATTTCATTAAATATAAAATAATAAAAAATAGAAACGAGTGTGAGTATTAATTGCTAGCTAATGAACTTAAATTCAAATTAACAAATAATTTAGCGAAAATAACAAAAAGTTTCAAAAATGTAGATGTGATGAATCAAAACTCATATTGCGATACTCGTGTTTTCTACCAAAAAAAAGCTCAAGATTCCTTTATATATGATTTTAGAGTAAAACATCAATACAAAAAAATTAGCAAATAAATAATTCTTAAAGTTAGAAATTTTTTATTTGTAGAAGCAGCCTAGTGATATTATTGAAGTAAGATTCATTCATCTTTAGGCAACATCTCTAAATCTAATAAAATCAGAGTTTAATTTTAAGTTTGTGGTATTAAACAATTAAATATAATTTCCAGAAGACCATATCCATAGTTCCAAATCTCATAGTTCCAAATCTCGTGTTTGATAACTTTAAATTAGTAGATTTATATCCAAAAATGGGTTTTTTAACCATTGAAAGAGAGAAAAAGAGAAAATGTACCATTGTTGTTATGTTTTGGCCGATATTGTTACATATCGATTTGTAACGGCCGTTACGTAATGGTGTTGGCCATTACACTTGTGAATTTTCTACACACCATATATTGGTGTGTAATGGAATCGGAGGGCTCAAAATCCATTACATAACGGCCGGTATGTTACACAATGGCTGATGTTTAATACCATGGCTTCTTGATATTTCCAAAAATTACACTGACCTGCCGCCTCTCTTGTCTAATAACAGATGGTAATAGAATTTAGTTTTTTACATTTTTACCCTTGTGTGTTAGTTCTATTTCCATCATAATACCTTCAATTTTTTTTCAAAAATCTCCTCACATCAGTCTCAACCACTAAATTATAAACTTTAAATCCCATAAAAATTCAAATCACAGAATATGAATATTTTACATGAGGTTGCCCACACACAACCGCGCGTGTGTGTACATATATATACGCATATAAATGGATTTGCAATAGTGAAAATTCACATGCAACTTTTGGCGCTTTGATCGTCTAGACCAATTTTGATCTGAACTTCGCCCACCAATATACACCAGAGAACACCATTCCAAAAGGAATTACGTATTAGAAAGGCGGGCCATACTAAGACAAGTCATGTCTAAGCATACACAAGCAGTGGCAGCAACTGCACACAAGTAATGACACCATCTTCCTCTGTTTTGTCATTGTTAGACATTGAGGCAATTTCTCTATTTCATCTCTTGTTAGTTGAAATATGCAGCTCTTGGGGCCTTGGGAACAAAAGGATTCATGTAACTGCGAAACCTTCTGATCCAACTTATTGTCATTCAGATACCATTGTGCCTGCTTCCTCCTAGAACACCACGTAATGAATATTGTATATGTTTCCTGATCTGCGAGGAAAAGGTTTCAGATTGTACAAAATCTCTACCGTCTCCAACTTTCCATGGTATAACATTTCCCATGACCCTTTAATCCCATTTTCAGAAATGGGTTGCTTCACACGGATTGTACAAAATCTTTACCCCCTCCAACTTTTCATCATATAACCTTTCCCATGAATTTTAAGCCCATTTTCAAAAATGGCTTGCTTCACATAGTCTGGCTTACCATTAAAAGAGGAGAACAATTCATCAAGGTGGATGATTCAAGGATCAAAATATCGTTTCGATGTATAGTTTCGGTCTGTCCGGAAACAGAAACGCTTCAGAAACGTTTCGGAAACATAATGGAAATGGAGAAAAAATTGGAAACATGTGGAAACATAGCTTAAAATTTATTTATTTATACAAATAAGCCTATTTATTGAATATTTGTGCATGTTTAAGGCATATACATCATATTCATGATAAATGATACTAATTCATGATAAATGACATAATAGATATATACTATGTAATATCCACGAATTAGATAATTTGACACAAGTTACATATAAAATAAAAAGTAAAATAAATAGCGATTTAAACCTATTATAATTAGTAACTTAGTATTAAAATAGTTGTTTCTCTACACTTTATTTCCCCTACAACTTTTCTATTATTTTAGGAAAAATAATAGAAATATATCTTCTTATAATTTTGAGTCTTAATCCTTGAAAAATAAATGGATATTATTTTTTACTAACTTCTAGAATTATTGTTGATATAAAAGAAATGTATTCTCTGATTCGGTATGTTTCCACTAGTTTCGGTATGTTTCTACGGAAACAATTTTGTTTCCCTGGAAACATGTGAATTTCGATATTCTACTAGTGTTTCGTTTCGGTTCCCTGAGAAACGGAAACGTTTCGGCCGTTTCGATGGAAAAGAAACGAAACTTTGATCCTTGGGATGATTATGAATCATCAGATATATGAAAATGGAATCATCAAAGAATGCATATAGAAAATGGAGCTCTAAAAAAGCACATGCCACTGGAGCAACTGAATATTCCGCTTAATAAAAAAGGAGACCTTTATCTCTGGAGTCCAATTCATCAAGTTGGAGAATTATACAAACAATATTAGACATGCATATGTACAGAGAGAGTTGGAGAGAGACAGAGAGAGAGAGAGTTACAGAGACAGGGAGAGGGAAGCAGAGAGAGGGATAATAGTTGGAGAGGGAATAGAGAGTTTAAAGAGAGAAGGGTAACAGAGGGTAACAGCGGGGATTATTGTCATTTGAAAAAAAATTAGTTGACTCTTATTTTTTCCATTACCATCATTAACGGAGGTTGTATGGAGGGGAGGAATTTGTAGTTTGTCATTAAAGTAGGGGCGGTAAGTGTAATTTCAGAAATGTTGAGGATGTCAGCCTATTTGTTAGGTATCTTAGGGGAGGTCAGTGTAACTATCTCTAATTTTTTTATATTTAATAATGATAACTATATAACACACTGGACATTTATTATGACTAGTATGTATGTATCTATTGGGGAGGAAGGGGCTTATGGAGATTTTTAATTGTAAGTTTTATGTGCTGCCTAAGTGATAATATGACTTTTTTTGTCTTATCTGTTTTCTGGGTGGACTGCAGATATCAGAAGTGGTTAATAGTATGAAAGACTTGATTGATTACAGCCGACATACTGGGACTGGACCTATGGGTAAGCTTAATTTTTCTGTTTTCAGAATTTTTCTCAATTTTATGTTGTTGGCAAACATCTGGAGGCTGCCTATGAAGCACAAACACTCTATTTTGGTTCACGTGTCCGTGTCAGACACGTGTCGGATATCGACACTCTTGGACACTTCTCAGACACGTTTCCGAACACTTGAATCATGAATGTTGATGATAAAATGAAGAAGTGCTTTATTTTTTATTTAATGATTTTGTTATTTTAATATCTTAATGATATTTTTTAAATTTGTGTGTTTTTATGTCAATTTTAATTAATATAACATTAGGTTTTTATTATATGGTCATGTAAAAATATAAAAAATTTATATATATTCAACGTGTCCCTAACGTGTCCGTGTCCTACTTTTTTGAGAAATAACGTGTCTGCGTGTCCGTGTCGTGTCATATCCGTGTCCGTATCCGTGCTTCTTTGGAGGCTGCTAAAGGCATGTAGGAAAGTAGATCGGAGAGCTGGACCTGGAAATTTTTCACAGCTTTTGTTTTGCTGTTGCTAGTAGTTGAGGTAATGTTTAATACGAGATAAATGGGGGTGTAGGGTCAAAATATGCTCCACAAGCCCACCTTTCATGGAATGCTAAGAAGTAAGAAGCATGGACACTTTCATGAAGGTTCTGTTGTCCATGTCGGACACCAATGCTTCGCGGACACTTCTAGATACGTGTCTAACACCTTATGGAGATATCTTTGATTTAAAAATTAATTCATTCTTTCGGACACTTGGCTGACATGTGAGACTTTCCCAAAGACATTACTTATGTAGCACAAAAAATCATTTTAGTAGGAGCCACCTAGTGTCGTCCTACCTTTTCTTTTGCGAAGAAAATTTCACCGTGTACTCATGGTTACTAAGTAAAACATGCAATGGACACTTCTATGAGATTTTTAAAGATTAAAATATAGTAAGACATAGTATTATATATAATTTATAATATTTGTCATATTTGTCAAGTTTTTTGTTTATTATATTTTTCGATGTGTGTACATTGCTGTGTCCTTTTTTAAGATTTGCAGTGTCAGCATACGTGTTATACTGTGTCCGTGTTGTGTGTTCATGTTGGTGCTACTTAGATGGAAATTGTTGGAAGTTGTTTTTCTTCATTTTGAACAGCTGTAAACGTTGTTTCGTTATTGGTGCTAACCTTGATTCAAACATGGTAATACTGGGTAGGCACTCAAAGATTTCTTGATCTTCCTTTAATTATACCTATATAAATTTGTATTAATAACTGCATTATAGCAATGAATTTTTTTATCTGTTATATTAAACCATTTTTCAGTTTATCAATTTTTTACTTTCCAGTGATGTGTACCATTTGATGTTGCGTTCTTGTTGGAGATCATAAAGGTTGTTAGAGAAAATTTGAATTGCATGGATAATTGTCTTGAATATTTTTGTTTTTTTGGTAGTATTTGGGTTGGTTGAGAAGTTATTGTGTGCTTTAAGTTCAGTTCACTCTATTATTTATACCAAAAGAAAGCTAAAGAAGCATTAGTACAAGTTAACTTTAAGGCACAGTACTAACCCAAAAAAACTTTTACCACTTTGGTCTTTTGATAATGCCATGGGGAAACACATACAATCTTTCTATTGGATAAGGAAGATAACGGGTAGACTGGATCCTTGTTTTTTTTTTTTTTCTGACATATAAAGTGAAACAAACATGAAGCAATAACAACTAAGGGGCTACTTTCAAAATTCATCTGTAATATGTCAGCCAGGAGAAATTGGTGGGCTTTCCAGAAAGGCCATCTGGGCATCTGGGCCTTCTCTTTTATTAGCAAGGAGGTCAACATAGGTATTTCTCTCTTAAAATGTGGGTGGAATTCACTCCACAACTTTGAAGCTTTAATTTGCAATCATCATAAGAACTTTATGCTGATTGTCACCGTCCCCAATTCCTTTGTTAAGTTGGACTGCTAGACTTGAATCTGATTCCACTATTACTTCCTACAAACAGTGAAAAGATAAGTACTTAAATCTGTTTGTTTGTTTTTGTTTTTGTTTTGGTTTTTGTTTTTTTTTTTTTTTTTTTTTTTTGGGGGGGGGGGGGGGAAGGATTCCAAAATAAGCATTTTGATAAATTAAATGAATATATAAAGCTTTAAGGTGAGAGGGCCTCTAAGTGAGGACAATTTTTGTTCTGATAGGCATCCAATGGCAGATTTGGTGAAAGGACCATGGCTTGGTGTCATAAACTTTGTGATGGCGAAAATTAAACCAGAAAGGAAAAAACCATAAAAAAAAAATTGCCTGAAAGAATAAAAAAGACCTTGGTTAGGATTAGATCAGGTGTAGGAATGAAATGGTGAATGTTTTTTGAATGAAATTGAAACTTAGGCAGGGTATCTCGAGGAATCACTAATGAAGGCCTATATCCATATATTCTAAGTCATTTGGAAATCATTAAGCCAATAAGGTGGAGTGTTGGAGCTCCTGTATTGTGTTAGGGAGATTAGATGAGTGCACTTATTTCAACGGTTCCTTATATGTGATACTGTTATTTTAATCCAAGTAAATAAGTTTTTGATTGAGAAACCCATGGAATTGTGTTTTTCAGAGTAGTAAAGGATTTCTCAAAAAATAAGGATTGAAGTTTTAGGTAGATATTAGATGGTTAAAACTTTAAAGGAATGATTAAGGTGGACATGACCTATGCCTGAGTTCTATTTTAAATTTATTTTTGGGTTGTTGTTGTGGGAGTGGATAACTCTTTTGCATGAACCAATTCTCTCTCTTCTTTACTGAATTTTTTTAGCAAACACTAATCGAATAAATCCATTCTTTGCAAATTTGGTGTTCTGTGATTTTGTTTTACTCAAATTATGAAATTGTCAACAACAACATTTAAGTGATGAATGTGTATTTCTCAAATAAAAGACAAGGTTTACAACTAATTTTCTCTGAGCATGGGTATCCTATATTAAACAAAGGCTTGACATTTGTGTTCTGAACTTTTATGGAACAAAAATCCCTTATTTCTTTAATATAAAAATGGGAAGCAGTCTTCTCACATTATTTTATCCCAAATGTGGTTTTTAAAGCTTATCAAAATTTTTTTTCCCTTTTAAATATTCATATTTTATTCTTTGGCTTTATTTTCCATTTAGGATTTCATTTCTAACTTACACCCGATAATCATTTATTCTGTATCCCGTCTCCTTTGTGTAAAGACAAATGTTACAAAGCGAATTTTCAGTCAAATTCAATAAATAAATGCTTAAATTTGTAATCAAACTAAATTATCTTTATATGATAGTACACTAGCTTTGTTTAATGAAGAAAACATGTTTGCCAAAGTTACTATCTTCACATTTATAATTTATCCATCTTTGCTGACATCACAATTCTACATTTTTGCATGTGAGATCAGCTTTTTTCCTTTGAATTTTCGAAGTTCTAACGGAAAGCTTTGCAAGATGATATGAATAACATGTCCCGAGCCTATGAGCAGAGCTAGAATGGCTCACGAACTTGTTGGAACTGAGTTCAAGATAAAGTTATATGGACTTGCCTCAAGCTTGAGCATCCCTCTTTTCTGCCCAGCCAAGCTGGGACATCCTAATACCCTGCTCTGCTTGCTTGAAGAGCTAGCTTCCGTTGATTCCCACGCATAAGTTTGGGGTAACAATGATGGCCAGTATGTTAAATTGAATTTATGGCTGTAGAACAATCATGACAGCTGATAAGTTGCTCCTCCCAAGCCCAAGATATTATAATGCACTACCAATGTGGTGATGGGATAAAGTAGGTATATTTCAGGAGATTGCAAATGAAGCTGCTGCCTTCCTCTTATAATTAATGTTAGTAATAATGTTTTAGCGAAGATATAGTTCTGCTTGTGTCAGTTCTGATGTCTATTTGTTTACTGTAAGTTGCATTGCTTCTTGGGGATTGCTAAAAAATAGTTGCATCGCCTGGTTATTGAATGCCATATGGTCGTTCATTTTCTGTGTTCACAGAGAGCTTGGCTAAGTTCCCTCGGAGGACAAGTACGACATCTGGATTTCAGGGTCAACCTCAACAATCTGAGGAACAACTACAGCAGCAGCAAATAGTGGCTCAGACCTCAAACAATGAAGGTGCTATCCAGGCCACTGCAATGCAACTCGCTTCTAGTAATGGTGTGGCTATTGTAAATAACACTCTCAACTCAGCATCAACCACCTCCTCCACTAGCACTATTGTTGGGCTTCTCCACCAGCACTCCATGAACTCCAGACAACAAAACTCTATGAACAATACAAGCAGTCCCTATGGAGGAAGCGGCGTTCAGATGCCCTCCCCTGGTTCCTCAACTACAATACCACAGGCCCAACCAACCCCTTCCCCTTTCCAATCACCAACACCTTCCTCGTCCAACAATCCCCCACAAAATTCTCATGGTGGCGTAACGGCAGGAGCTCACATGAGTTCTGCAAGTTCACCGAATATTTCCATGCAACAACCAGCTCTATCTGGTGATGCGGACCCAAATGATTCCCAGAGTTCTGTCCAGAAAATTTTGCAAGAAATGATGTCTTCCCAACTTAATGGTGGTGGTGGTATGGTTGGTGTTGGTTCAATGGGTAATGATGTGAAAAATATTAATGGAATATTGCCGAGCAATGGCATAGGCCTTAATGGCGGCAACTGCCTGGTGGGAAATGGGACGGCCAACAGTACTTTAGGTATTGAGGGTGCAGGATTTGGCAGCATGGGTAGTGGACTTGGCCAGTCTGCCATGATTAATGGAATCCGAACTGCAATGGGTAATAACTCCATGATTATGAATGGAAGGGGGGTGGGCATGACAGCAATGGCTCGAGAACAGAGTATGAATCATCAACAACAGGATTTGGGGAACCATATGCTGAGTGGTCTTGGATCAGTTAATGGGTTCAATAATCCTCAATTTGATTGGAAAACATTTCCATGAAATGCTTTGTTGATCTAATTGATGTTATGGTCCTTGACCATGGCTGCTTGGGCAGGACGGGAAATTACAGAATTGCCTTGGGCTCCGAGAAGACTGCGGCGCATGATGAAATGGTTCCGGGGCTCATCTCCCTCCCACTTTGTACTAATTTCAGAAAAAAGTAAAACATATAGCATAGTGTTTTATCATTGAAATGTTATATCATCCTAAGTTGCTTCATTTTCTTCTAACTTTGTGTTTCCAGATTTATGATTCAATACAGCTGCTCATCCTCACTAACAGCCTCGGAATGGGAATTCAGGGAGCAACTATTTTCTGGTGGAGCTCTCCTGATATCTACTTCCTGTGTACCCTCTTTCCGAGTCATTGTAAACTAGAGTATCTGCAAGTCTCTTCCTCCCTCCCTCCCTCCCTCTCTCTCTACATGTGAGTGTATATAGTCTATGGTTGGTTTGGGTGGATTTTTAATGTAGAAGTTACAAGAGCTATCAGTATTGATTTCTAGTGGTTTTATTCTGATTCTCCTCTGTCAAATTCCTTTGATTTGATGTGCTGATACCTGAAAGAAGTGTAGTGCCCAAGCAAGTCTCTCTTTATGCCCCCTACTTGTATAATTTTTTGCCCCTCTTTGTGAGTAAAAAAGGCAAAGGGAGTGTAAGAACCTACGGGACAACGGGGCAGAGCTCAAGCCACCCTATGAGCCTGAGAGTAATTTCTCTTCGGTTAATGAGGAAGACTAGTAAAATATTCCAGGCCTTCAAGCTATATTTCTGCAGTAATCTACCATTCTACTTGGCACTTGGCTAGCTTGTGAGCCATACGATGTTTTAGAAATCTGGGAAAAGTGTTGCTGCTGTGGAATACTAATTCCAACCCTCAAAACAGGAAACCGTATGCAAAGCACTTAAAATTAAAAACCCGAAATACCCATTTTCAATACACAAAACAAAGAATTTGCAGAATTGATCCATTTTGATGGATGGACAGGTGTAAAACAGCATTCATTGATGTTTGTTGGTTTAAATCATTACATAGTTTTAATTCTTCCTGTCCCGGTTCTTCACCCGTCCAAATATTTCTCAATTGTAGCGGTGAGGGTGGACTTGGGCACTGCTCCAATCACACTCTCTTTCTTCTCTCCATTCTTGAAAAATAACACAGTTGGGATGCTCCTGATTCCATACTGTGTTGGTACGTTGGGGCTGTCATCGGTGTTGAGCTTGTAGCACAGGATTTTCCCAGCATATTCTTTTGCCAATTCATCGATCACCGGTGCAATCATCCTGCATGGTCCGCACCATGGTGCCCAGAACTCCACTAGAACAGGGCTTTGGCTCCCAACAACAAGATTGTTCCAGCTTGAATCTGTCACCACTTGAACTGCATAATTACATGCAAGGAAAATGAACTATCAGATTTTCATTTTTGGAATTTTTTTTTATATTATATTATTTGTGTCCATAGCAAATAATCTCATGTGCAAAATCACAAAAAGAATTGAAGAAAAAAGGACATTTATTGCATAGAAATTAAGATAAACCTCATTCAACCTTAAAAAAACTCAATTATGCCTGTGTCCTGTTAGTGGACATCTTTCACCTTATGAACATGCGTCTTAAAAAATTCTCTTTAGCTTGTTGAAAACTTCAAATCACTTCTGTCCAAATACATGAAAACTACTATCCAAAATTAAATTGCTGTATGCAGGTCAGCAAAAGTGTGTGTGTGTGTGTGTGTGAGAGAGAGAGAGAGAGAGAGAGAACCTTCATCTACAGCTTCGCGGGCTTTGCAGACAATGCGGGAACTGCGGCTCTTGCGATTGAAAGAATGGGAAAAAAATGGGGATGATGAATACTTGAGAGCTTTACATGTGGGCAAATTAGACTTTTCCTTGAAAGAAAATGGTTGATGAGTGTGCAAAGCAGTAGATACTGTGCTAACTTGAAAGCAGTTTTCTAGAGCCATTGCCATTGCCTCTGCCTCTCTCTTGTTGATTAGTTTTCTATGTATTTACAGTGGTTGGAGTTATGGGAAAAAGGAATGTGGCCTTGCTTTCTTTTCTATGATTTTTTTCTTCTCTGAAATTAATGTTCTCGTTGTATTTATTTATTTATCTAAACTTGATAATTTTACTAGATTGTGAGGTGCTTGGGGGCCTCAATTTTATGTGGATGAAATTAATGGACAAAACCCATAAATGAAAAAACCCAAATGAAATGAAAAAACCCAAATGACCAATGTGGGTTTTTATTATTTTATTTTATTTTTTTTGTAATTCCTTCGCAACCATTCATATTGGTTGACCAATCCTATCGAGACTCACTGACTAAGAGCTCGTTTGGTGGGCCGTTTTAGCTTGTGAAAACGTACGTTTGGACATTGGAATCAATTCAGGACGAAATGGGTTTAATTTTGGCCGGCCCAGAATCACGTGGAAATGGGGTCAAAACGGGGTTTGCAAAATGGAGCCCAGACCAATGTCGTACAAGCCCGTCTGTGGGTTAACCAAAATGCTCCTGATGTTCACTTTATTTACAAAATTACCAGCAGCTTTTCTTGCACCGTATTCAAATCACCGACATCTCTTTTAAGTTTTTTTTTTTTTTTAATAATTACACTGATTTTTTTTGAATTTTCTGAAATTATACTCATTTCTCTTCAAGTTTTTCAAAATTATACTAGTTTCTCTTAATTTATCTGGAAATATATAAAATCCTCCTCTAATTAATTTTTTATTTCAAAATAATAAAACTACTCATGTTTTTTATTTTTATTTTTATTTTTATTTTTTGAATTTTGATCTTTTTTTTTTATTTTTGAAATAAATATTCATAAAAATCTTAAATTTATTTTTATATACAATAAAAATAAGTTATTTACCTTATATTTAATTTTAAATAAAATAAAAAAATATTAAAACAAAATTAGAACAAATTTTTTAAAATTGAAAAATGCAAAAATAAATAAAAAAAAAGGACAATTTTTTTATTTTGAAGAGAAAAATATCTATATATTGTCAAATAAAGTTAGAAAAAAATCGGTATAATTTCAAAAACTTCAAGAAAATCAGTATAATTATTAAAAATCTAAAAAAAAAATTAATATAATTTATCTATTTTTATTAGATAAAAATTACACTGACCTATAAACAGCCAGCCACCATATAAAATGTTTCAGTTCATCTTTCCATATCACATGCAAACTGCTGCTAAGTAGCAATAAACAAATCAAAAGAAGCTGGCAAATTGTAGCCTATGAATATTCATATTTGTTCAGTCTACTTCTAGAATAGGACCCTGTAACGTAGCCAAGGACTAAACTCTCCAGTGCCCCATAGCTCAAGTCAAATGGTTCAAATTTTGACAGATCTAACTAAAATCGTTCAAATTTACTTGTCATACATAAAAGAACGAATTGCTTTGTGTGTGTGAGACACAGAGACTCATACATGTTTTAGTATTCCTGTATTGTAAAATTTCCCAAAAGATCACATTCAATTGGGCAATACTACCATTCAACACCAAAAACATTACACATCACATGTAGGTCTATCATATGAATCGTGCAAGCTGAGCACAAACCAAGCTAAAAAGATCCCAACCACAAATTTAACTAAATAAAAATAGCATCTAAATGGATGACCAAAACTATCAGTTACGGTTCATCTTTTCCCTTTTTCTCAAACATGACAGTACGGAAAACAGAAATCAGAAGCCAGAAGCTTCTGAGTTTTGATCACTGCTATCCAGTGTACTAATCAGTGGAGAGCAACGTCTGTGCACAAATATACCCATTAGTTTCACTGTTAGGCGTAGCGTACAAAGAACAACTATGCAAGCAAGCACAACACCTCCTCAAAATGAATAATCCTTCAAATCTGCCCTTGAGTCACCAATTTCCACGTCAGCCATGCATTCCTCTGCAGTTAGGGGAGGGAGTTGCTTAGTCTTTCGCCTTAGGTTATGCTTGTGCCAATCGCTCTTAAAGTGCTCCCTATACTGCTTGGTGTCCCCTACAAGAGCATTGCATGTGCTGCAGTTGTTTTGCTTCATCTCCCCCTCACTATTCCCGTCTTTTGCAGAGATAGTCTGTGTCTGCATTTTATCGCTCAGTTGAACCACAGAATCTGACTGTTTGGGTAGGCTTGATAGTACATCCTCATTATCATCATAATGATCCATGTGGGTGTCACCTTCTCCGTGCACGGAGACTGAAAGAATTTCCAATCTACCCTGCAGATTCCTCACCAAGGCATCACAGTCTCGAAAAAATCCTGGCTCCACTTCACAGATCTGCATGGAAATTAAGTAGAAGGTTAAGCTCAAAAGGGGAAAAAATGTAATGATCATACCTGCTCATAACACAATAGCACATTGAGTGTCATGATTCCATACGACCAACAAAGCTAGCTAGATAAACAAAAGTGCACCAAATGATATTACATCCTCCGCAAAAATAGAATCGTGAAGATGCAGGTGAAGGCGAAAAGGGAAGGAAAAACGAAAAGGAACTAATGACGGCAAATGCTATTTGCTTAGACTTTCAATTAAACACCGTAAGGGTACTCTTCTACAGGATGTTGTGGTGATCCTAGTATCTTTTTCAGTTATTTTTAATAAGAAGTGTACTTTAGTAAGTGTCGGTAAAAGAAATGCTAATAACACTACCAGCAAAAGCAAAAGCAAAAACAAAAACAAGAAGAAAAACAAAATAACCACTACACTGAATGGAAAGAGCATCGGGACAATAAAATTCCCAAATCCTGGCTATGAGGTCATTAAAAACCCACTAAACACTCCAATACAGTATATCTCTTCCTCAAAACAGATAAACAAAGACTGAAATCAGAGCAAATATCCTTATTAAAAAAAAAATCAGAGCAAACATCCTAAAGAAGGGGCCAGAGGTAAAGATAATAATTCATCCAAGGGCTACTAGTCACATGTCTACTTCACTTAAGAAGTCATCCCAAACATCTACATTAGGCTCTAAAGATCAGCTAGGAGCTTAGTAACCTCAACTGGTGCACCTCAAGAAGATAAAATTACCACTATACTGCTTGATCCTCCCAATGGGCAAATAACCAAATCAATTGAGACAACTCCCAAATGCATTCAGTTTAAATTGACCCCTATGCAGTAGCTTCAGATAATTACAGATGTAATATATTGTGCACCGATGCCCCCACAGCAATATGGTGATACAATGCAAAAAATATATATAAATATGAAAATATGAGTGTCTGCTAACTGATTTTGATTCTCATGGTTCGGAAATTAGCATTTAAAGTGAGCTTCAGTTGGCCAAAAAATAAGAGAAACTTGCAGGATACAATGTCATGTAAAAAATTAGAATAAGTCAAAAACAAATGCATAGAAATATAATGTCTGTTTGGTAACACTTTTTTTAAATACTTATTTGCTTTCTTTTTTTTTTTTTGTTAGAAGTATTATTTGGTTTATTGTGCTTTTTAGAGATGATTATCAGATGCATTTTTGTTTTTTATCTTCTGTTTTTAAGCAAAAAAAGGAAATTTGAAAAAGTTAGGCTGCGTTTGGATAGTAATTCAGATATGATTTTCTGAAAAATATTTTTGAAATGTATTTCTGAATTTTGTAATTGATTTTTTGAAAACTGCGAAAATGCGTTTGGTTATGCTAATCAGAATTTAATTTTTGAGTTAAAAATTACGAAAATACGTTTGGATGTAATAATCTTAAAACAAATTTAGAGTTGAAAAATATATAAAAACCCAATTGGATATGATTAAATTTTTATTTTTTATTTTTATAATTTTTATCAAGAATTTTGTCTTTATATAAGCAAATTTTAGGTAGATGAAACAGATGAACATTTTTGCAACCCCGCTGCAATATTTTTGCTCTGTTGCCTTCCCACCATCGAAGGCTTGAGTCCCATACGGAGGTTAAAAAGACAGTTCATGGCCATTTAACAAAGCTAGAGAACCGATTCACAAAGTGGAGAGATTTCTCTCCCACCCCTTCCTCTGTATCCGGTGCCTCTTCCATCTCCTCCCTAAATAGTACTCCTCGGCGTTGCTCTGCCTGCTCAACAACATTGTTCTCGCCTGAATTAAACGATCCATCACGACGAATTAATTGGTCTAAACGGTCTTCTCGGGTGTCCGACACAACGCAACTCGAATTGCGGCGTAACAACATCACTCTGTTGCTTGGAATCGAATTCAACTCGCGGCGAGTCTCTCCGTTGTAGACTGCTTTTGTTGATATCGAAAATGGTGATTCAGAACGATTCGATTCAGGAGTTGGATCGTCCGAGTCGACAACATTTGAATTGGAAAACCGAGTCGAATTTCGCCGTGAAATCATTCGGTTGCTGTTCTGCATCGGAATGTCGGAGGTAGGAATCGAAACCATGGAGGTCCAAGCGGCGGCGGCGCGACGGAGACGGATCTTGTCTCTGAAGAACTTCCAGCTCTTTTTGTTGTCTTTGAAATCCCGGTTAGGATCGTCTCGGATGATGTCGAGGAGCGTCTGGTTTGGCTAAGCCGATCTCTTCTCAATACTAAGGATAGCGCTTAGGGTTAAACCCGCCAACGAATTATGGCGGCGATGTAGTGTTAGTCGGTGGTGGAGACGCCGTGGGTGGCGGCGATGTCGTGTTAGTCGATGGTGGAGACGTGGGAGTCGGGGATGCCCCCGGCGGTGGTGATGACATTGTATCACCGGCGTTGCTTTTGTTTCTCTGTCTAGATTTGTAGAGAGAGAGAGGGAAATTAGTAGTCAGGAGAGTTGAGTGAAGGTTTGAAGTAATTTTCATATGTTTTGAAAACCACGTGTGAAACTTTTTTTTAGAAAAGTGATAAACAAATAGGTTTTTAGATTTTTGAGTTTTTGAAATTTGTTTTGGATATGTATCCAAACACAGCCTTACTTTTCTCTTATTAAAAAATTAAAAGTAGGCATTACCAAATGAACACAATTATTTTAAATGATGGGGCTTAAGCATGATGAATTGAATACTTTGAAGGAGAAAATTCCCATCCATGTGGAGATGCCAGTCTCAACTAAAGAGGTGTTTTGAGCTGAAGATGTTCTAAAATTAGGAAGGAGATGAGATTAGCTCGGAGAATGGCACCACTTTGCCTTACACGGTGTTTATGGACGGAGAGGAACTTTTGGATTTTTTAAGGGATTGAAAGATAGCTTCTTACAGTTGTTATTTTTTGGGGGGTTAAAAGAGGTTACTCCTACATCCTACAGTCCTATGTATTTGGATTCTTTTGTTGACTTCTTGGGAGATTTTAGGCTTTCCGTAGCCGGTCCCTTTTTTTGTAAGTATGGGTTCGCCCCCTCAACACCTTTATTACATATATACTTTTACCGATCAAAAAAAAAAAAATCATCCCAAAGAGATTGTGTTATCACATTCCAAAACTAATAGAGTAAGTCAACCCTTTTTTTAACACCCAAATGGTGATTTAAAAATAGAACCCTTAACCTCACCCCATTGAATGTCATGTAAGAAATTATCTATCATGCTACGATAGCTTCAACAACACCTTTTTTTTTTTTATAAATAAGTTAAATAAATTAATACCTATCACATAAAAATACCACGTAAAATGATAAAAAAAAAAATAGTTTAATTAGATTCTCATATTAGGGAGTCATTGCTTGGTGCAATGGTAAAATGCTCGGGTTGTCATGCATGAGAACGCAGTTTTGGGTTTTGTGCAAACTAGTATCGAATGTGATTTACTTAGAAGAAAAAAAAAGAGTCCCTCATAATGAGTGCATGCAAGATAACAGTCACACTACATTGTTTTAACCTCAAAAGTCTCTCGCTGTTAACTTTATGTTAGGCTAAGTCCACATTTTAGTTAATTATATTTTTACTACAATTTTGCCCCTGAAACTACTATTCACATGTTCTTTTCTTTGTTCTTCGTCCTCTTCTACTTGTTCTCGTCTACCTCTTCTTCTCTGTCATCTTCTCTTTCTTCTTATTCCTCTCTTTTTTCCCTCCAATTTTTCTCTGATTGCACCAAAGGCATCTGGCAGAACTATGTTCTGGCAACCACTTTCAATTGCTGACAAACCACACCATTCTATATCCAGAAACATCACCATCCATCATTTTCTGGCATGCCCCAGTGAGCTTTCCAGCAATGTAAGATCATAATCTGATTGACATGATGGTTTGTTTGGAGAATGGACTTTTTGCACAATACCTATGTTATCACTTGTGTGATGACTCGGTATAAGACAGCTCCGAGTAGGAATAATCGGCTCACCAAGGAGGGAACAGGACTCAAAAGTCTGACATTGAAAAGGCCTTCAACCATGTAAATTGGAATTTCTTGCTCTTTATGATGGAAAAAATGGGTTTCAAAGCCAAATGGAGACGTTGGATGAGATTCTAGTAGGGAGTATCTACAAGCTATTGGTTAAGGTTCTTTCTATGCGGTTGTGGAAAGTCATTGGGTGTGTGGTTTCCAGAAGTCGGAATGCGTTGTTAAGGATCGTCAAATTCTTGATGCGGCCCTAATTGCTAACGAGTGTGTTGATGGGAGGCGGAGAAGTAAAGAGAAGGGTTTGTTGTGTAAGCTTGACATTAAAAAGGCCTTCAACCATGTAAGTGGAATTTCTTGCTCTCTGTGACGGAAAAAATGGGCTTTGGAGAGAAATGGAGAGGTTGGATGAGATTCTGCATATCAACAGTTTGCATGTCAGTTCTGGTGAATGGTGCCCTTGCTGGTTTCTTCCAATCTTCAAGGAGTCTCAGACAGGAGAACCCCCTATCCCCCTTTCTCTCTGTCATTGCAATGGAGGCCTTTAGCTTTATGATGAGGAAAGCAAAGGTAAAGGGCTTCCTGAAGGGTTTTAAAGTGGATAATGGTAGGGGGAGAGTGATGGAGATTTCGCATCTCCTCTTTGTTGATGACACGCTGGTTTTTTGCAATGCTAAGGAGAGACAATTGAGATTTTTGTAGTGTATTCTATTGAGCTTTGTGGCGATCTCCAAGCTTAGACTCAATCTAAGCAAGAGTGAAATTATTCCGGTGGGAGATGTGCATGTGGACTATCTGAACTTGATATTGGGATGCAAGGTAGGGTCATTACGTTCATCCTATTTAGGTGTTCCTTTGGGTGCTTCAATGCGGTCTTGTGCTAGTTGGGACAAGACGGTGGCGCGTTTTCATAAGCGTCTTGCGAGTTGGAAGGGTAACTATCTCTCAAAAGGGGGAAAGGTAACTCTTATTAAGAGTACTCTAGCAAACTTGCCAACTTATTTCATGTTCATCTTTCCCATTCCCATCTCAGTTGAAAAGAGGCTGGACAATGTTACTTAGAACGTGGATCGTTATAGTATGTGGAAAGAGAATGACTCACTTGTTATAGAATGTGGTACATTAAGGGTAGGCCCTTCAAATCGCTTTGTTGGAACAAAATACCTTTATTTGGAATGTGATATGCTTTTTGATTGTATTTATAATAATATTTATATGTGTATATATATATATATACACACACACACACACACACACACCCAAAAAATTTCAACGAATCGAAGTCATTATAAAATAAAATTTCAATGATGTGTGTATATATTTTTTGTATGTTGTACAATTTTTTTGAGAGTTTTGATATTTTGATTGGAATGCTAAATCTTGCGTTCCAAATTGTTAATGATCCATGTTTTGGATTGTGTGATCCCAATTCGCAATTTGATTTGGGGAAGCAAATTGTGATAACTATGGGCCGGAAAAACTCCAACGTGATTTTCTTTGGATAGGAAAGAAGGATGAAAAGAGAATTCACTTAGTGAAATGGGATTCGATAAAGACGCTCACTCAAGAAGGGGGTTTGGGGGTGAAGAATCTAAAGATGTTTAATAAAGCATTGCTTAGGAAATAGTTTTGGCGTTTCAGGAGGAGGTGGGATTCTTGTGGAGGGAGATGGGGGCCCCTTAAATATGGGTATAGAAATGGGGGTTGGTTTTCAAAGAAAATGTGGAGGGAGATGCGCTGCAGGTTATGGAGGAGCATTCAGGAGGGGGATGTGAGTTTAAGAGAAAGGGTGGGTTTCATTATAGGGTTTAGGGTTCACATTGAAGGCTTTTTATTGGGCTTTGATGAGGGGTGAGGGAATTTATTTCCTCGGGAGATTATTTGGCACTCAGGTGTCCCAACCAAAGTGGCTTTTTTTGCTTGGATGGCCACTCGGGGAGGGATCTTGACCATTGATAATCTTCAAAGGTGCAGTTTCCGACTGGCTAATTGGTGTGTCATGTGCAAGGCGGCAACAAAATCAGTGGACCATCTCCTCCTTCATTGTGAAGTGGCTAGAGCTTGTTGGTGTCTCATCTTTTTGATATGCGGGTGTGCGTGGGTGATGCCGGCTTCTTCAAAGGACTTATTGTTATGTTGGGGAGGGGTGAAGGGAAGAAAAGGTACCAAGGTGATATGGAGTATGGTGCCACTCAGTTTGATTTGAACTCATATTGAAAAAGAACCTTTTGCATTTCCCCCCTTTGTAAATGGAATCACCCCCCTCAGGCGGTCTTTTAGTTCAATTTCATTACTTATCAAAAAAATAAAATAAAGTGGTTGAGTTTTGATATATTATAGAGGTTTCAGCAAGCCTTACGAAATCTTGAGTATCTTCAATATGTAGTTTCAAAAAGAAAAAAAACAGTTTTATATTGAGCACCTTATAAATAGTAATGTTTCAATCATTTCAATTAAACATACTAAAACTTAAGCTACAGTATTTCCATAAAATATAATCACTTATTTTGCAGATTTTCCTGCATCAACACCATCAAATCAAAGCTAAACCCACAGCTCACAAACACCACAAAGAAACAAGCTATTAAAAAATACCACCCTAAACAACAAGATGATGCCTGCCGACACGTGTGTATGTCTAGCGGCCTATAACTAAACCATAACGATTCGCTATGCCATTTTCAATTAACAATAAAAAGCCATTTATCTAAGAAAGATATGCAGTAATTGTATAGGATCCACTAGTCTACACGTGTTGATCTGTCTAGAGTTGTCCATGTTTGTGTATACTATTCTTCTTTCCATAGTTTGCTAACTGAGGTTAGTTACCAAAAGCAATCATAATAACAGAAGGAAAAGCCAACTACTGGAGAAGCATAGAAAACATCATGTTTATGCCCATACATATATTTGCTAATTTACACAATTGAATCTAGTTACAATAAGAGAAAACCCAAATTATATATACAAATAGTAACTAACTTAAGATTTTCGATTTGAGATTTAACTCTCAAGTTCTTTGTCCTTTCCCCCTAGATTTATCTCCTATTGTGTTCTAGAAGTGCTATTTGTTACCCAACTTAATCCACCCCATTTGATTGGAACTCGAGTAAGCACCACATTGGAAATTAGCTAATGCCAAAAATTTAAAAAAGGAAGAGGAGAACAGTTAAAATCATAATGAACTAATAAATGTACATGAAAATTTGAAATTAAAGAATGGAGCTTTCAGGGGTCCATATCTCATACTTACAATAGATAGCTGACTTCCAGTTTCATCTTTCGAAACAATGCTAGCATTCCAGGCATTGAGCTTCTCCAAGAGAGAGGAAAAATTCTGCTCAGGTACAGCTAGTCGTAGTCTCATAGGAGACCGTTTTATGGGGAAGTGCTTCTGAAGCTCCTGAATGACATCTAGTGCCTGTAAAAAATACAGGATTAGATAATGTATAAAATCCTTGATCAAATTTCTAAAATCAGTAATTTATGGTCTTTTTGCTTATGGGTCTATAATGAGTGCCCATACTTGAACCCCTAAGAAATGCATGAATCTTGGTTTCTTACTATCAAGGATAAAGACGAGATACAGCAATCAAGTTCTGATAAGGCAAGATAAATAACTTGGAACATACAAAGAGAGCCAATATTAGTATAAAATTAATTTCAACATGATGGCAAAAAAATTAAAATGGCATGGCTTAATTGATTAATTGAAAACCTTGAAAAAAACAAAGACAAGAAAAGAAAGAAACAGATATCTATTCATGAATATCAATGTTGACCAGTAAAATTCACTAATTACAAAAGATAACTCATTTCTTTTCAATCTATGAAAAAATAAATCAAATCACCTGCTTCTTTGAGCTGTTATGAGGATCAACCGCAAAATGTATTTCATGCATTAAACGCTCAATCATGCTAATAGTATAAGGGCGTTGAGTTTCAGGATTGACAGTCTTCTGCATAACTATGGTTGCAATATCCCTAAACTGACTTGATAACAGAGATTCTCTCTCCTTCCCAGCAACTTGTAGCTCTCCTTTCTCCAAAATCTGCTAACATAAGGTGAACTAGTTAATGAATGCAATTCTGAACAAAAATAATTGAAACTAACGTAAAGATACTGACAAGTCAACTCACACAACAAAGTCTACAAGCTACATCCCACCATGACATATTCCAAATATAATATTTCACTAACCTCCAAACATATCTTTGTATGATCATCGGTCCCGAAAGCTGCTACTAAATCTTTTGACTTGGCAAGAACTCCTTTCGAAACATTTGAATAAACAGTATGTGACTGCAACACTTCGTCTATATCTTTCTCTCTATTTCAAAATTTTATCAACATTTTGAGTCTCAAAGAATTACAAAACCTTGATAGTGTACAAAAAATCTGAAGTGTGAGAATACTATGGATGGTTTTCATTTTTAAAAGTAAATGTAAAAAGAGAGTTGGTAAGTATCGAGAAATAGTCTTGAGACATTTATCATATCCATAATGTCTAGTACACTATCCACACAAAGTTAGAAACGTGCTAAGATGGCAAAATATGACTACAGCTCAAATAGTCGAAGCAAGATATTATTGCACAACTGGTAGAAATTTATATGCAATCTACACAAAAGTTGACAAATAAACCATCTCAAAATTCTCCAATTAATGAGAAGTTTGATGGAGGGAAGACTTGATAACAGCGTATAAAACTACGAAGGGAAAATGTTGAAGGCATAATCACAACAACAGACCTAGACTTCAATCACATTCTAAGTGGTCAATGTCTAAGTTATGTACAAGTTTGTTTTAGTAAACCCATTCTCCAAATATGAATAAAAGTGAAAGGATGTTGAGGGATTCAAGTCTCAAATGAGACAAAGTGGGTGTAAGTCGTATTTATCAAAAATAAAAGTAAAAAAAATAAACCCATTCTCTATCTGGCTTACCATTACAGGTGGTACTATGATTGTGTTGAAAACTAGTCCGTTTTGTCATGTTCTCGTGACTCTTTTTTATTCTTGAAAAAATGAAAACACGGAGAAAAAAAAAAGCATTTGGCAGAGTATTTCCAAAAACTATTCTTGGCAAAACTATCTTAAAACAGCCCTTTTTTAGGAAACTACTAAAGGTAATCTTTTTGTGCTTTCAAAAATTAGGATTCATTAGAAAACAAAAACAACCAGAAAACACATGTATTTTCAATTTTTTGGCAGAGTATTTCCAAAAACTATTTCCAGAAAAAATATCTTAAAACAGCCCCTTTTTAGGAAACTACTAAAAGTAATCTTTCTGTATTCTCAAAAATTAGGATTCGTTAGAAAACAAAAACGACCAGAAAACTCATGTATTCTCAAATTTTTCATTTTTTCCATTCTCCGAAACACAAAAAAAAATAAACGAGAAGGAAAAAACAAAAATGTATCCAAATGGACATCCACCATTAAAAGGTCGTCGATGCCCACACCGAAAGAAGGGAAAACCAAAAACAAAGGACTGGGAGGAAAGATGAACGGCATCCAAACACGGCCTAAGCCCAACAGAATACACACATCGTTTACCATTGATTAACATCAAGAAAAGAAATTGCCTATCAACTACAGGTTCTGTTGATTACTACTAAGCAAACTCATAATGATTGCAGGGCTCTGGTGGATCTATTAAATCAAAGATTTTTCAATTATGGACTGGGCAGGTTGATATGATTTGTGTGTCATCTTCAATTAATCAGTGTTGTTCAATATTCAAACTTATTGGGGCAATATTTTTATGATTTTAATGGCGAGGGATATTAGAAATATATTTGGTGGTTTGGGATTAACTAGGCGGTTAAGCATTTTTATACTCTGCACTACTCTGTGTAATTATAGAAGAGAAAGGGCTAGGCGTTTTCAGTATCAGTGAGTGGAATAAAGCTGCCATGAGACTTATGGGCCAATATTCTAAAAAATGGACCAGTCACAAAACCAGAAATGTTCGATTCATGTTTTACTGCTCCAAGTCTCCAATTGGTGGTATTGCATCATCATAGTTGGATAAAAATTCAGTTGAAGTAATATATTGTTAATAATAAATCCTGAAAAATTCAAGGTTTGATACTTGATTCTCCTTTCTATAACTATCTTGCCCAACTTGAAAGATTTGATTTTTTAAGTCACTGCTTTGACCCATCACTCAATTACATGGGTAAACTGACTACAACCCTTGCTTACATAACATTCAGGAATCCATATACCATTTTGGAATCAAACATTTTCTGATTTTGACTGTGTGAGCACAAGATATCACCCATAGTTATACGGATGCGTATAGAATTAAATTAAATATATACACGAATAATTCATCCAGATTAGGAGTTCTACAGAAATAAGCACCACGGGTGGTTGAGCAAGGAAAAGTTGATGCAACAAATTAAGGTTTTGTAAAAATTAGAGAGGGAGTGAGAGCCTTACACGCTAGAGCGCCAAGAGAGGACCTTGTTCTTGTAGCAGGCAATCTCAAATCGAATCCCATGCTTTTTCAGTCGAACAACAGCCACGTTCGTCAGTCTCTTTTGCCCGATTGGCTGTACCAGGGTCTTCGACATCTCTCTAGGTCTCTCTAGACTCGGTCGATCTCAGAATATGTCCGAGCCCTGTATACCACGGAGAGAAAGAAAGAAATAAGAACTGGAGAGGGTTTTTGCAGCAATGTTTCTAGATGCTGGAAATTTCTAGATGCTTGATTGTATACCTTCGAGATCCTGCGGCTACGTTTTTTTTTTTTTTTTTATGGGTTTGAGAAGCAGAGAAGCAGAAGCAGAGACTAGGGCGGTGTTGAAGCAGCACAGAGGCTGTGTATTGATCGAAGATGAGGCTCCGAAGAGAGAGGGAGGAACAGAGAAGGCGTTTTGCAGAACTAAAAATACGATCTGATAAAGTTGGCTGTGTGCTTGATACGAATTGAGGTTACTCTGCTCTTCTGCACAATTATTTCCCTGCGCTTGCATTTTGTGATGTGACCGTCGATCACTGATTGAGGTGTTTTGTGGACCAGTTTCAAGGAATTAAGGTGACGCGGAAATGGAACACTCGGAGCGGCTCTATAGGGAGTTTGTATTATGGATGCTAAACCACTTATTTATAATTTTGAACGGTATTTTAATATCCTTGAATTATAAATTTGTTTTAATAATGAGTGTTAAAATAGGGTATTATTTTAATATTTTAATATTTTTTATCAAAAAATATAATTAAACTTAACAGTTATATTTGAACGGGTTTAACGATCGTAATTTAACAGATATATTTTTATAGTAAAAATTTCAAATTTCAAATTTCAATTTTTAATTTTCAATTTTCAATTTTCAAATTCAAATTCAAATTTTAAAATTCAAAAATAAGTCCACCGAAATTCAAATTTCAAAATTTAACCGTTAAAATTCAAATTTGAAAATTTAACCGCCAAAATAAAAATTCAAAAAAGTAAAATTCGTCTATAAATATGATCATTTTTCTCATGTTTTCATTCATCTATATTACATTCTCTCTATAAATTCAATATCTTCTTTTTCTTTGACTATTTATCCTTTCATATTTTCATTCATCAATCTCTATGAATCGTTATCCTAATATTTTAAGAGAGATCCTCAATATTGAGGAAGAAGATGTTGATGAATTGGATATGTTGTATGCTGCAACCAGAATGTTAGAAGGGTCTAGTCAGGGACGGATAAGAAGGTATCGTAGTTCCGTTTCAGGCCACAGAATAGTTAATCGTGGTAGAGTTGAAGGTCACGAAAGACTCTACCGTGACTATTTTGCTACCCTTTGTGTATATGAAGGCTTTTTCCGAAGGAGGTTCCGAATGAGTTGTACTCTTTTTCTCGGAATTGTAAATGAGGTTGAACAACACGATCCATACTTCATCCAAACAACAGATGCCGTTGGAGTTCTCGGTTTGTCATCCCTTCAGAAGATAACAACTACTTATAGAATTCTTGCTTATGGAACACCGGCAGATTCTGTGGATGAATACCTCAGAATTGGAGAAAGCATTGCCATACAGAGTTTGAGAAGATTTGTGAAAACTGTTATTGTAGTGTTTGGCGACCATTACCTGAGGTCACCAAACACTAGCGATATTGCTCGATTGCTACAGACGGGGGAACAACGTGGCTTTCCTAGCATGTTAGGGAGTATTGATTGCATGCATTGGAAGTGAAAAAATTGTCCGACCGCATGGCAAGGTATGTATACTAGTCATTGTCACGAACCAACAATCATTTTGGAAGTTGTGGCTTCTCAAGATCTTTGGATATAACATGCACTCTTTGGATTTCTTGGTTCGCTGAATGACATAAATGTTCTAGATAGGTCCCCTGTTTTTGCATTATTAGCAAATGGTCATGCTCCTCTAGTAAACTATACAATTAATGGCCATGAGTATACAATGAGATATTATCTAACTGACAGTATTTATCTTAACTGGTCGACATTTGTAAAAACAATTCCCTGTCCATAAGGTTTGAAGAAAAAATATTTTACTAAAGCACAAGAGTAGGCAAGAAAAGATGTAGAGCGGGCATTTGGGGTATTTCAAGCTCGTTTTGCAATCGTGCGTGGACCAGCACGCTTTTGGGATGAAGAAACACTTGCAGATATTATGAAAGCGTGCATAATACTGCATAATATGGTCATTGAGGATGAAAGAGATATTGGTAATAATGACTTTGATGGAAGTGATGCAAATTCGCCTGTAGAAGTGTCGCATGCGTATACACTAGAATTGGAAGACTTCATGCAAACCCATTGTCAGATCAGGGACAGTGCAACTCATTCTCAACTGCAGTTAGATCTTATCGAGCATTTGTGGGAACGACATGGCAAAGAATAATTTTCTCAATTTCAATTTCAAGTTGTATTTTCAATTCCAATTTCAATTTCAAGTTGTATTTTCAATTCCAATTTCAATTTTAAGTTCTACATCAGAATTTCACAAGTACTTTCATAGCAATCAAACTTAATACATAGTTTTTTTTATAAATAATAGCAACTCATTAAATAATGACTAAAAATTAAAAAATAATAGCAACATAATAAATAACGACTAAAAATTAAAACCCCACTTTTGCATAATCTCTATCTTCAGGTTATTCCAATATGATGCAGAAATTAGGTCTATGCCAGTAGTGTCAGTTTCCATGATTTTCATTTCCTTCTGCCATTCATCATGTCTTTCTTCAATTTCTAACTGTCTACAATGTTGCTCCAATGCTATCTCTTGTTGAGCATAAATTTTGTCGTGCCGCTCAACTTTTTGTCGTTCCACTTCCATTCTTTGATTCCAGTGGTGATGATCTAGTGATGCTTCAACACCGGTTTGCTTCTCTTTGTTTTTAAGTTGTTTCTTTGAAGCCTTTCTGTCCAATGGCCTATCGAGGTTGGGAGTGGATAAGGGTTCAGTGTCATCCCCTAAATATGGAGTTGAATAGCAAGATTCAACATGATTTGATTCAGCAGGACTACCATTTGAATGAGTTTTTGCTCTCTTATTGCTGGTGAGATTATCAGTCCATTTTCGCTCCATTTTCAATATATTCCAACAATGCTCGTATTGAAATGGTCTTCCAATGATCTTAGCAAACATTTCTTTTGCTTCGTCAACCTGAAAAACATATGAAATCATTCAGTTAATAGTTCAAATATCAAATCATAGTAGTGTCTATCTAAAAAAAATTCAATCATTACATTATTTTGCTTGGTGTGTCCACTTTGTCGTAGTCTTTCAATTTGACTATAAAAACTGACAAATTTGTCGCATTTTGCATTTATATCAATCCAACGGCTTTTAATAGAAGCTTGCGAACGCTCTTCTTGATTGCCTCCGTGAAGTTCAAAGTATTTCAATATTCTATGTGAGAAAGCACCACTTTGTTGTTCATTCCTAGTAATTGCATCTTTACTCGTGTTAAGCCACGCAGACACAATTAATTTATCTTCTTCTTGAGAGAAGTTCTTTGTCATTTGCGATTTTTTCACTCTTGGAGCGGCTTTATTTTGTACTGGCGCCAATACTGCAGGATTGGTCTGTATAGCATCATCATATAAATCGGTGTCGTTCATAAGCGAATCAGTGAAAGAACCGTCAAATTGCGAATCCATCTACAAAAAAAAATTATAATCAATTTAAAGAATGAGCATAAAATAATCAATTACAAAATAAATAAAATCACCCTTAATTAAAAAAATTAGCTAAATAAATAAAATCACCCTAAATTAACAAAATTATAAATTAAAAAATTGGCTAATTAAATAAATTCACCCTAAATTAACAAAAATAAAAAAATAAACTATAATTAAATTACAAAATTAATTTAATTAAAAAATTAATTTAAATTCTAAATAACAATTAAATAAAATAGAAAAAAATTCTTCAATTATAAAAATTAGCTAAATAAATAAATTTATCCTAAATTAAAAAAAATAAATAAATAAACTAAAATTAAAAAATTCAATTTAAATTATAGAAATTAAATTAATTTCAAATTAATTTAAATTTTAAATAACAATTAACTAAAATAGAAAAAAATTCTTCAATTATAAAAATTAGCTAAATAAATAAATTCACCTTAAATTAACAAAAATATATACATAAATAAATAAGCTAAAATTAAAATATTTAATTTAAATTACACAAATTAAATTAATTTAAAATCTCAAACAATTAACTAATATAAAACATATAAATATTAATGTAAATATAAATCAGTTCATTTCCTTATATATATGTAGGCTATCACAGAGGAGTTATTATATATATATATATATATATATATATGTAGGCTTTCATAGAGGCCAAACAGGAACGGCATAACCTATTCCCTTTCTTTTGCGCCAAACCATTTTTCTCTATGAAAACCCTCTGCGCCTCCTCGTCCCTCCCCTTCCCCTCTGCGCCTCCTTCCCCTTTTCCTCCCTCTGTGCCTCCTTCTTCATATCTATCATAACCAACCACAAGATTTGAAGAAAAATCAGGAGTAGGGAGTAGAAACTTACAGTTTTCACGGGCGAGCGATTTCACGGCTTTCAAATTTCTGACCTTTAGTAAGTTTGCTCTTTCAAAATCTCTGAAAATTTTCTCTATATTTATAGAATTTTGTTGGTTGAATAGAGCCGTTGCCAGAACAGTAAAATCTGAAAATGGCAGAACGGCTCTATGCAACCTCTCCCTTTCTTTTTCCAGAGGTTGGAAATTTGCCACCCCAAGACCATGGCTGCCATTTTCCAACCCTTGATGCCACCCCCGTTGAAGTGAAAATTTTTGAATTTGGGGTGGCATTTTAGCTGTTATCGGCAGTTGGACATTTGCCACCCTTGATGCAACTCTCCGTTGGAGTTGCTCTCATGTGATAGGATGAAATATATAATGGAATAAAAATAATAGAATAAGGAATAAGAGTTACACATTTAATTTAAATGAATGCTTTAAATAAAAATTTAAAATAAATTTTTTAATTTAAAAAGTTTATGATAAATTTTTTAATTTAAAATATCTAAAAAAATTTATTACAAAAAAGTCTAATTATTAATTTTAATCTTAATAATGTTAAAAAATATTATTTGTTAGATTAAAATAACTTTTAAAATAAATTTTATGAAAAAAACATTAAAAAATATATAAAATAATTTATTTAATCCAAAAATAATAATAACTTTTTATAAAGTGAAATTTTTTGGGAGGGAATGTTTTGAAGGGATGTAAAAAATATTTAGACAAAATTAATTGGAGGAAAATTTGAAGAAAATGGCAGAAAATTAAAATAATAATAAAAAATTGGTGGGAAAATTTGGAAGGGAATGAAAATGAAGAGTGAAAGAGGTTTGGAAGGAAAAAGAAGAGGGAAAATAAGTTTTGAAGGGAAATGACATAAAGTAGCTTTTGGGATAAGGTGGAAATTTTTTTAAAAAAATTTGAGTAAAAATTTAAGTGACCATTGGAGAATATCAAACTCAGATTCACCTTTTACTCAAATTTTAAGTGAAATTTGGGTTTAAGTTTGAGTCACCATTAGAGATGGTCTAAGGATAGTGATCAAGCCACAAGTGCTCGATTCGATGAATCTTGAAATGTTTTCAAACCTAGCCTGTCCAGTCAGCCACCGGGTTATGTATATTATATTATTTTAAATAATAATCACTCTTACAGTTCATTTGGATAAGTAGGAGGGAAAAAAAAGAAGAAGAGAGTATTAGTTATAAGGGAAGGCAAAGAATAAGAGACGAGAGGATAATCACTCATTTATGTTTAGATAACTAATGAAAGAAAAGAAGAGAAAAGATTAATATAATTCTTTCATTTTTTTTTGGGAATGATAAAGGAGAGAAAGGAAAGGAAATGATTTTATATTATTTTATTATTATATCTTTTTAAATTAAGCGTACTAATAATTCTTGAACTCCAACAGAGCTTTCATTGTATATTTAATATCAAGAAAAAATATAATCTATTGTAGCTATAAAAATATAGTACTACTATTTTGACTATTATAATATAATACAATTAGTATATTAATATATGTGTGTGTGTGTGTGTGTTGTACAAGGATTGAATAAGAGAGAAATTGAACTGAAAGAAAAACGAGAACCTGCGTAGCAGTAGCAACAGTAATGAGCAAAGTTGTGTATATAAAAAAAAAACAATGTGTATTTGGATGCCTTAGGATAGAAGT
The DNA here is from genome assembly GCA_008638375.1 of Nyssa sinensis. Taxonomy (NCBI): domain Eukaryota; kingdom Viridiplantae; phylum Streptophyta; class Magnoliopsida; order Cornales; family Nyssaceae; genus Nyssa; species Nyssa sinensis. The sequence continues at coordinate 19,109,329 of CM018038.1, forward strand.
GTCATTTTTTTTAATTTTTATAATTTTAAGGGTAATATTAGTATTATTAAAAATTTATTAAATCCTTATTTCCTTTTCCTCCATTTCTTCTCACTTTTGAAGGGATAACAAAATTGTTCAAATGAGGGTTAAGCTCTCCATTCCTTTCCCTTCCTTTCCTTCCAAATTTTTAAAACAAACATGATATAAATTCTCCTTCCTTCTTCTACTCCCCTTCCTTTTCTTTCCAATTCTTTCCATCTAAACATAGTGTTATACTATTAAGAGTGTTAGTGATCTGATCAAAATTGATGACATTATTATTATAATTTTTTAAAATATTAAATTTACCTTTTTTATTATTGAAATGTCAATATTACCCTGGTAAGAATACTATGAAATGTTAATATTGTTCTTAAGTAATAACTTATTTTATCCATATAACTTATTTTCTATTTATCTATATATATACATATATATATATATATATATGACTCAGATGGGATTGACGGTGTGGATGGTTTGGGGTTTAAGAAGCAGAGGTTGGTGGCTTTGCCACCGGAGATGGCGTCGGAATGAAAGGAGCAGTGGTTGGTGGAGTAACAAGAACAGAGGTTATTGGTGATGTGGCTGTAGTATGAGATCATGAATTTCAATGGCGATGATGGTGAGACGATGAGGATTGAATGATCGCAAATCCAAAGAACACACCTATTATCATTATAGATCTATGAAAACTTCAATGATGGCATGAACTTTGGCCACATTTTCGTTGCTGGTTTCGGCGATGGCATGATCTATGGAGTACGGGTGGAGGCTGGTTTCGGCAGTGGTGACAGTGGCGGAGGTTGGTTTCAGCGGTGGTGGTCTTAGGGCTTAAGGCAGTGGGGATGAAAGAAGCGACATAAGTCATGGTCTTTGAGGTGGTGATGGTTGTGGAGGCAAGTTTCGTTAACGGTGGTTTTAGGGATTCAGGCAATGGTGATGGTTGTGGATGTGATGATGGTAGAGGTTGGTTCTGTTAATTTGAATTTATTAAATCAGTTTTGCTAAATGAAAGGAAAATCAGAAACTATTTTAAGCAAATAAAATTTGTTACTATTAGTGTTTTTAGTTTTATAGAAAATATAAACTTACAAAAATAAAAATTTACAGAAAATGGTTTTAAAAGGAAAATAGTAGAATAAAGGGTAAATTACACCAACCTCCCCTGAGGTTTCTGACAATTACAGAAACCTCCCCTATATTTTCTGAAATAACATTGTCCCCCTTCTGGTTTCAATGTCTATAACAGATTCCTTATACCGTTAATTGACTTAACGCCATTTGATGATGTAAGCAATTTTTTTTGTCTAAATACCAATTTTGCCCCCTTACAAGTCATGGTAAAATGATAAAACTACTCTCACTTTAATAATAAATTTTTTAATTAAAAAAAGACAAAATTTCTTCTACCATCTCCTCTCTCTCAACAACCCAAATTCCTCTCTTTTCTCTATCAATCTGTTGTTGTCTTCTCTCTCTATAAAAGAATCCATAGAAAAGCCTAAAAGAAAATAATTTGGTTTTTCAATTCTATTCTTGGTCTCTCAAGCTCTGAGGACCAATCCACTCTCTCTCACTAGAATATTTTATATACGGCAAGCAAATTTAGCTTAACCCCTACAGTTGACAACACTGAAGTACCGATCAATCTTTTTGAGATTCTCACCCACCACCACCACCAACGTCACCCAGAACTGAAATTGAAAAACTTGGTGCTCCAGCTCTTCCTTTAAACCTAGAGGGATATATATATATATATATATATATATATATATATACATACACATGAAAACAAGAAAATCAGGTGAGCTTGGCCATCTGATCGAAGAAGATATCGAAAACTTTGTGATTAAACTGAAAATCTAGAGAGAGTAGAGTGGGATTGAAACTAAAAAGAGTACGTAAGTAGGGGATGAAGTCATGGACTTTATTTTTCTCTTGTATTTTCTCAGGAAAGAAACAAATCTACAAGCATGGTATTTTGTGAGATACTTCACCCATCTTTCAAAACATGAAAACCCACAATCATCTAACAACAAATTACAATTTTCACAATGTCCAGCCACCAACGCCCAATCACCAATCTTCTTTTCTGATTTTGCAAACCACCACAATTTGCAAACCCACATGTACAGCCTCTCTATGAATAGCAATAGTCACATGGCTAATCGTACATACACAACAAACTTTAGCAATGGAACTATCAATTGTGCTTTGGTTAGTTCCCAAATCAAAGTTTCACTATCAATTTTAGTTTAGTTTCTCCATCCCAGGTTGTAATGGTTAGAATATGGATCATTACCCGGTTTGGAAAAACCTTGAAGAGCATTAACTTGCTCTTCCACAAACTCTGGATATTGCGGGGCTAAGGGACAATCTGACACATAATGAGTTGGGCATGAACATAAAGCACACACCTCTTGAGTGGTAGAAGCAGAAGTAGAAACTTGTCCCCTAGCCAAAACTTGGTCTAATTTCCTAGACAACGCCGCAACTTGCTCTTGGACATCTACAGCTTGTCCAACTTCATAAATGCTACCTCTTTTAGGGACACTAAAGGAGGTGGGTGGAGCTCTCCGACTTGCTGAGGCATGGTGCTGTGAATTCTCACTAAGGGTCTCAAAAAGATTCCATGCCTCATCTTGATTCTTGTTGAGGAAAGTCCCTCCACAAGCAGAGTCAATCATTTGACGGTTTTGTTCAGTGATACCGTCATAAAAACTCTGTACCAACTGCCAACGCATGATATCATGATGGGGACACTTCCTATGAAGGTCCAAAAATCTCTCCCAAGCTTCATGAAAAGACTCGCCATCGAGTTGAGTAAAATTTGTGATGGCTCTTCTCATATCATTGGTTTTGCCTATAGGAAAGTATTTTTTTAGAAACTCTTGTTGGAGTTGAGTCCAAGTTGTTATGGAATTTGTAGGCAAAGAACCAAGCCATTGTTTGGCTCTATCTTTCAATGAAAAAGGGAACAACCTTAACTTAAGAGCATTCTCACTCAGATTTTGCACATTGACAGTGGTGCAAAGCTCTAAAAACTCATTCAGATGTTGATATGGGTCCTCATTTGATTTCCCATAAAAAGATGGTAACATCTGAATGGTTTGGGGTCTAATTTCATAATGCCCAGTTACAGTAGGCATTTGAATACATGAAGGATTGGTATATGTTGTAGGAACAAAATGAGCCTTAAGAGGCTGTGGTTGTTGTTGTCCACCATTATCATCCATGTCTATAGAAATAGGATTTCCTAAAACTTCAGATTTAATGGACAAACCACGAAAAGCTCTCAAGGTTCTTTCTAACTCAAGGTCTAATTTCTCTAAGTCTGGGTTGCACGAACGGCAACCAAACATAAAACAAATAAACCTATCCAATCAAATATACCAACTGTAGCAAAAATAAAATGCAAAGAGAAAGGAAAGATTTCACCGTGATAGATTGCAAAGCAGGTAGAATGTTTTTTCTTTTTTTGTATCAACCCGTGTTTGCTCCAATCGACTCCGCTTTTCTTTAGCTTTTTATGATTGCTGCACACCAAAGACAAAGAAAAAGAATAATAGCAAAAATAAAAATAAAAAATAAAAAAATAAATAAAAAAATAAATAAATAAATAAAGAATTAAAATAAAAATCAACTACTAATTTTTTAACAATTCAACAGTCCCCGGCAACGGCGCCAAAAATTGATCTGTCGTAGAAATCAATAAAATTACCAAACTAAACTACTAGTATAGTAGAGAAGTAAGGGTCGAACCCACAGAGACTGTTAATTATTTAAAAACTAAAGTTGAGATTAATTTTAATTGAAATTCACAAAGAGTGATTGTTGTTGATTTTTCCTAAAATTAAATGAAAACTATACTTAAAGCAAATATTTAACTGAATTAATGAGGAATCAAATTAAAAGAGAATTCCTAGGGTGTTGAATCCACCACTAATCTTGTAATTAGCTTCAATTGTATTAATTCTTGGGTCATTCAATTTGGATGTAAAAGACGTATTTTGGCTACAAGCCTCAATACAATCATCAAGAAAATCACGCACCAAAACCCTAAGCACGAATCATCTTTGGTCAATACAAATTGTCTACGCTAATTCTAAGGTCATAGTCACAATTTGTTTTCCCTGAGTTATGACTCGTCCTACGGTTTTGATGTATGTACACATATTACTATTGTATAACCACATAAACAAAATCACAGAAATTGATTATGTGCAATTGAATAATACGATCAATGCTTTAATAAAATCCCAATGTTATACAATCGACATCCAAGACTAATTAACCCAAAAAATAAAATACAAAGAAGCAATATTACTTGACTAGGGTTTCATGTAAACCCTAGGAATAAGAGGACTTAGCCCATGATCGTGGAAGAGGAGACCATAGCCATGAAATTCTTCATCTTCTTCTTTTGAGTTGTCTCCTTCCTTCTTCTCTTCCTCTCTAGATCTCCAAGACGGCCTCCTCTCTTTTCCAAAACCCTAGGTTACAATCTTCTCCCCCCTTTTCCAAAAATGCCCCCCACAAAATAAGAATTCAGGAAAAAGATTAAAATCCCGTAATTAAACATTAGGGGCCCAAAAAGGGAGTCTAAAGTGCTCCAAAATAGAGCCTATAATGCTAAAATGGGCCCTAGTCCACCTATATATGGACCAAGCCTCTCTTCTAACCCAAAATCACTTGATTTCCACTTCTTTTAGCACTTCAAAGCCCAATATTATCCTTTTTGCTCCAAATCATCAATTTTGTCAAGCTTTCTCTGCAAAAAGATAAAATAAGAATTAACTAGCAAATGCATATAGATTGGAGAAATTAAAATAATAAAAGTGCAAGAATATTTAGGGTTAACAAAATAAATATGCACTTTTTAACTAGTTATCACATACACAACAAACTTTAGCAATGGAACTATCAATTGTGCTTTGGTTAGTTCCCAAATCAACCTTATTTGTCCTGTTATGTCCACTCTCGTTTCCTGAAAGGCATATGGAATTAGAGAAATTACCACCATTTTTCTCACTAAAATTTCTCTCTTTTTAATAAAGCAGTAATGAATCTTTGAAAGATTTGAATCTTTGAAATATGATTCACTACCGCGATTACAACCCTCGACGCTGGGCTCTTCTTCGAAGCCATTAGAGTATGGTGCCAGTGACATGGGTGGTGTTAGCGATATGGGTTAGGGCAGAGAAATTGAGAGAGAGAGAAGTGATAAAGGGTAAAGTAAATATGAGAGAGGAAGAAAGAGGGAAGAGAGAGAGAAATTTTTGGTTTTTTATTTTAAAATAATTATTAAAATATAAGGGGTAAAGTAGTAAATGAACAGATGTCGTTAACGCTGTAAGTCGACAGGACTGACAGATGGGACAATGTTATTTCATAAAGTATAAGGGAGGTTTCTATAATTGTCAGAAACCTCAGGAGAGGTAAGTGTAATTTACTTTAGAATAAATTTTCAAAACGGGAACAGAATAAAACCATATATTGCAATATAAGAAAAATAAAACCTATAAACACTTACACAAACTGAAATAACAGAAGAGGATCAAGGCTTGTGTTTAACACAATGTCCTTAAAACGAATTACGGCCCTCGCAGTGGTACTTATGAGCTCTTGGTCATCCGTCTCCCAAGATACAATGACCAATGCACTTGAAGATGAAACATTTAAACTTCAGTACACAACGAACTAGACAATAACTTGAAACTCTCTCAAAACAGATGCACAAAATGTATATTTTTGAATGAATCTATACGCAATGAATGTGTGTGTATTTATAGACTTCTTCGTGCTTACTTGGTACAGGCACGAAGGTTCTGTTGTGTCTGTTCATGGTGAACAGACACAGTCGCCTATGAAGAATACGACTATTCAGTTAAAATTCAAACCAACGCAATCACAAAACGACGTCGTTTTGGATTTAAACCAAAACCAAAAAACGTACTCGCAAAACGGTGACGTTTTTGGTTTTAATTAATCTGGTAACTAAATAGCAGTGTTTTGATTTATTTTTAACAGTAACAAAACGACAACATTTACTTTCTCTAAAAAGATATATATAAGACGGGCCAAGGCCAAGCCTGAACCCGACCCGGTTCGGTGTCCCTTTGAACCTAGATCTTCGGATCTCTAGTTAGCTAGGTTGGGTTGTCATTATGGTGACTTTTAGTGCATAGGCTTTAAGCCCATTCCCCTCAATGATTTATTTACTTGCTCTCTGGTCAAACCTTTGGTTAATGGATCCGCAATGTTACCTTTTGACCTTATGTATTTAATGGTACCATTAAAGAGAAGTTGTTTCACGGTATTATGTCTTCGATGAATATGTCGAGACTTACCGTTATACACATAACTCTATGCCCTACCAATCGTTGATTGACTATCGCAATGAATACAGATAGTAGGCACAAGTTTTGGCCACATTGGAATATCTTCTAGGAAGTGACGAAGCCACTCAACTTCTTCAATAGCTTTATCAAGTGCAATAAACTCAGATTCCATTATGGATCTGGCAATGTATGTTTGTTTAGAAGATTTCCATGATACCGCTTCGCCACTAAGTGTAAACAAATAACCACTTGTGGATTTTGAGTCTTTGGTATCAAATATCTAATTCGCATCACAATATCCTTCAAGCACTGTTAGATATTTTGAGTAGTGTAATTCGTAGTTTTGGGTGTATTTTAGATACCTTAAAACCCTAATTATTGCCTTCCAATGGTCCAGACCTAGATTACTTGTGTATCTACTCAATTAATTGACAGCGTAAGCTATGTTTGGACGGGTACAATTCATCACATACATTACGCTGCCAATTATTTATGCATATTCTAGTTACGATATGCTTTTGCAATTTTTCTTGGATAAATGTAGATTTACATCTACAAGTGTTCTCACTGGACTGCTATCATCTTGTTTAAATTTTTTGAGAATTTTTTCAATGCAATGTGATTGAGATAATATTAGTCCATTCGATGTTTTGAAGATCTTTATAACATCGGCAACACCTAAGTCTTTCATGTCAAACTTATTGTTTAACATTTTCTTGGTAGCTTTAATGACTTCATTATTACTACCTATAATGAACATATCATCAACATCGAGACAAATAATAATAAAGTCATTTTCTGTATTCTTGACATATACACATTTGTCACAGTCATTGATCTTGAACCCATTTGACATCATTACACGGTCAAATTTCTCATGCCACTGCTTTGGTGCTTGTTTTAATCCATAAAGAGATTTAACAAGCTGACAAACTTTCTTTTCTTGACCTGGAACAATAAACCCTTTGGGTTGTTCCATGTATATTTCTTCATCTAATTTACCATTTAAGAAAGTTGTCTTTACATTTATTTGATGTATTTTAAGATTGTGTATAGCTGCAATAGCTATTAACATTTGAATGGACGATATTCTCGTAACAGGTGAATTGTATCAAAATAGTCAAAGCCTTCCTTTTACTTGTATCATTTGATAACAAGTTTGGCCTTATATTTATTAATAGATCCATCTGCTTTCATTCTCTTCTTGAATATCCATTTATATCCAAGAAGTTTTTAACCTGGTGGAAGATTCACTAGTTTTCGCGTATGATTTTGTAGAATGGATTCTACTTCATCGTTTATAGCCTCTTTCCAATATGGAGCTTCAGGGCTCGACATTACTTCCTTAAAGCTTTGAGGCTCGTTTTCTAACCAATATGTTAAAAAATCTGGACTAAAAGATTTTGATGTTCTAACTCTTTTGCTGCATCTAGGTTCATCATCATCTTGTTGGCCTTGACTACTACTTATTGCAATATCATGAGTTCTTTTAATTGAACTCGACTCCCTGTTGATTTGTAAGGAAATAAATTTTCAAAGAAGGATGCATTCCTTGACTCAATAATAGTATTAATGTGCGTATCGGGAATTTCTAATTTGTGAATCAGAAATCAATATGCACTATTATTATGAGCATACCCAATGAAAACACAATCAACTGTTTTTGGTCCTATTTTAACCTTTTTGGGTGTAGGAATCGTCACTTCAGCCAAACACTCCTACACTTTTAAGTATTTGTAAGAAAGTCTTCGGCCTTTCCACAACTCGTAAGGGGATTTATTGGTTTTCTTTTGAGGTATTTGGTTGAGAATATAATTTGTTGAAAGAATTGCTTCCCCCCACAAATTTTGAGGTAGTACATAACTTAATAACAATGTATTCATCATTTCTTTTAAAGTTCTATTCTTACGTTTAGCAACTCCATTTTGTTGAGGCGAATAAGGTGCAGTTGTTTGGAGTATAATACCATGTTGTGAACAGAATTCACCGAAGGGTGCTTCATATTCACCACCTCTATCACTTCTCAATATCTTGATCTTCTTATCAAGTTGATTCTCAACCTCATTCTTGAAATGAATAAACATTTCCAATGCCTCGTCTTTACTTCTCAATAAGTAAACATAACAGTATCTTGTGCAATCATCAATAAAGGTAAGAAAATATTTCTTACCACTTCTTGTTTGAATAAATTTCAAATCACAAATATCTGAATGTATCAAACCTAGAGGTTCTGTACTTCTTTCAATTGATTGAAAAGAAGTTCTTGTGAGTTTAGCCTCTAAACAAGTTTCGCATTTATGCTTTGAATCAAACTTAATTTTAGGCAAACATTCCATATTAACTAATCTATGCAAAGTATCATAATTAACATGTCATAATCTACTATGCCACACATTTAAAGACTCAAGCATATAAGCAGAAGATGTGTTCTTATTCTTATTATTATTATTCTTAATAGGAGGTACAATTGTAATACCCTAACCCAATTGTAACCGAGCCGATAAGACCTTATGTTGCTATGATGAAATAAACAGTGTGGATTTTCAATAGCTTTGTATACATGGACAATGTCAAGGCAAACGAATAGCGACAACAAAAAAATAATAATAAATAAATAAAAATAAAAATAAGATAAAATAAAATAAAATAAAAACAAAATAAGAATTAGAAAGAAATAAAAATAGAAATTTGAATATGTGGACAATATATATATATATATATGTATATATATAGGTATAAATATATATATATAGGTATATATATATGTGAGGGTGTATATATGTATAGCAGTTACAATATGTAACTGCATATTAAAATAGAGGAAATGCGGCGGGGGGGGGTTATGGACGTAGGAAAAATGAAAGGGCAATGAGGGAAGGAGAAAGAAAGAGAGAGAGAAGGGGAAAATTTAAGAAATCAGTTATAAAACTAGAACATGCCAAGCATGCGTTAGGAACTGGAAAAGAAAAAGAAAGAAGAAGAAGTGAGAGGTCTGGGGCGCTGTATGCGTGGGTTTGTTAGCCTTGCGTGAGTTGTTACTAGAATAGGAGTAGTAACAGAGCCAAGGAGATCGGGACTGAGGCTGTAGAATTTAGGAAGTGAAGCCGGGGTGACTCGGAAAGAACACTGCGCGCACACTTGGAACAGGGTAAGCTGGATCAATTCTATTTTTTTTTTTTAATTTTTAGCATGAAGTATAGATTTGATGATAGGGTCTTAATTAGCATTTAACTAAGATTATTTAGCAAAAAGAAAGAAGTGATTTGGTCCAAAAATGAATGAGAAAATGGCATTTACAGGTTGTTGTGGGTGATTTGATTTTGGGTGAATTTGTGCATGAAGCTTTGTTTAAATCATGGGAAATTTATCCTCTTAGGTACAGGAAATTAATAGGAACAAAATGGGGTCAAAACGGTGTAGAAAATGGGGGAAAATGAGAAGGAAATGGGCTGGCTAGAAAATTGTGTAGCTCCATCAAAGCTGCAATTTTTCTTGTTTCAGGGGAGATCCGACACTCCGATCGGAAAACCGAGGGCAGATTTGAGTTGCCCATGAGGTAAAGGTTCGGGCCCATGGAAACCGCGAGAAAATCCGTCGCCGGCAAGTCGCTGTCCACGGAAGAGACCACAAGCATTGCGTTAGGGAGGAAGACGCGCTGTTAGGTTCTTGGTTTGGGCCAAACCGGGTTGGGTCAGACCCGAACCACCCGCTCCAAAGGCTGCCCAGTACTGTGTCATATGGTGTTGTGTTTTAAATAGAATTGGGGGGTGTCTGGCTAGGGGCTTAAGGAGTTTAAAATCAGGTTAATGATATCATATTCCTATTTCAATCCATTAGCCACTGTTTGGCTTATGGAACTAAAGAAAAAAAATGTAAAGGGCGGTGACTTGAACCTATGACCAAGGGGAAAGAGTAAGAAGAATGGAACACTATGCCACTGAGGCACATGTGGTCTATTTTGCTTCAATTAATATATATATATATATATATATATATATATATTAGATACAATTAAGTAAATTAAATAATTAATTAAATTAGTGATTATTCAATTAATTCCCAATATACAAACAAGTCAAATAAATAGTGTAAATTTACTGTTTTGGACCCTATGGATTCAATGGTGAGGTCCATTTCATGAGACAGAGTCCCGAAAAATAAAATACCCTTAGAAATGTCAAAATGACCAAAATACCCCTAGATCAAAGATGAGTCAAACGGACTCCGATTGAGTTAAGTAAATAGTGAAATTTTATTATTTCAGACCTTTTGGACTCAACGGTGAAGTCTGAATTGTGAAAACATAACCCAAAAAATGAAGACACGTAAATGACCATTTTGCCCTTGGGTAAATTAAGTCCAAATTGGAAACCGTAAAAGCATAAATTAGTAAAAGAGATACTTAGAGTAGGGAGATGTACAAATTGATAAATGACAATAAAACTGAGACGTATTTATTGATTTATAGGAAAGTCGAAGGGAAAAGAGAAAGTCACGGAATACTAGGACACTGATAAGGTAAGTAAATTTCTATCTTTGATACGTGGTTTTCCAAGCCACGATCTTTCTGTTACTGCCAAAGCTTGTACTCATATATGTATCCACTGTTATTGTTCCCACCATTGATATTGTCCTATCTGGTGGAGGCCTATTGACCGATATCTCATAATTGATTCATTGTATTGATGCTTATGTCATGATGTTCTATATCTTATCTATTCTTATGGAATTGTGATAGAATCCTAATTCATGTTAAATGCCGGGTTTTGTGCTCAATCACATTACCCATCTGATGTTATCTAATTGACTAGACTTACGTGTCAATTTATGAGACCTACAGGTTAAGTCCGTGAACGGACACATGGCAATGATGGCGTTTTTACACAGTGAGTTTAATGGGCATTTTATATGCATTCATGGAAATAGGGGGTATGCCGGGCCCCAAAAGACCGAGGGTCTGCCAAACCTTGAACAGAGTAAATGCATCATTCATGTTTGATTGTTAGATTTACGTTCATTAGATTCATAGGATGTGTTCGTTTCCCTATAAATAGTTTTTGTATTGATTGTTCCTATTTATTGGATTTGACTGTGACCATTTTATTGTGGCAATTCCATGTTGATTATGATTATTGAGCTTTATCCATATTCATGTTACACCATCACTCACACTGGTTATTGGACTTTATTATTCATTAGCCATTGTAGCATTTTACTGTTAATTGCAATCGTTATCATGACTGGTTATCATGTTACCTTGAATTGTATTCATCTATGTCATTCCTAACCCGTATTGGAGGTAGGATTTTACTTACTAAGCTTTGTTAGCTCACCCAATTTATTATCTTTTCAGGTGAGGATGCTACAGAACCACAGTAGGAGGTCCGCAGCGTAAGGACACGGTTGAGGAGGACAATAGAATACAATAGTCTGTCCCATGCACTTACCAGCTAAAAGTGGTTTATGTTTGGTTATTGTCAGACTTATTTTCAATTTTTGAACAATGCTATAATAAGGCTTCCGCACTTTAACATTATGGATACATTGCTTATTATTATCATTGGTAAATGGATGTAAAAAGTAAGGACGACCATTGGGTCAGCCCCACGACACGAGATCGGCATAGGGTGGGTTTCGGGTCGTGACAGCTTGGTATCAGAGCAGAGTTTTAGGTGCTAGCGAGTCATGGGAGATAGGACTAGGACACTAGAACTGTTACATCTAGAAATGAAGCGATAGTAATACCGATACCTTTATATTAAACCTTACATAACTATTGACCGTTATCTTATGTAAATGTACTGAATGTCTTTTTCAGCAATGGTTGACACAAGGACTACCGCAGTCGCTATGTAGCGTATCGAGCCTTTGGAATAGTTGATGGAGAGGGTTATTGAAGCATTACCCCAGAATCAGGATGGTACGAATTAGACAGGCACTAGCCAGCCAGTACGACAAGAGCCGCCTATCAACGTGGGTGCTAGTTAGTCGGCATGACAGGAGTAGCCAGTTAACCAGAATACTAGCCAACCAGCGTAACATGGGGCGACCTGTTAACAGGGGTAGCTCTCAAGGGGATGAGTATGATCCGGTATTCCCATATGAGTGGTTCTAGAAGATGAAACCGCCATCCTTTAACGGTACCCAGGGAGCTATAGCTGCAGAAGAGTGGCTCTTGGAGATGAACAAAATTCTTCGCATCCTGCCATGCACTGAGACACAGAAGGTGGCGTATGCCACATATCGATTCAAGAGAACTGCCCACAAATGGTGGCTGTTTGGGGAGGCCAAGGAGCTGGACATGGACTGACATCATTTTACTACGGTTTTCAATGAGAAGTACTTTCTCCAGGAAGTGAAGAATCAAAAAATTGCTGAGTTCATGGTACTTCAATAGGGCAATATGACAGTGGAGCAGAATGAGGCTGCGTTCAATGAGTTGGCCAAATTCGCCCCGAATGTTATCAATAGTGAGGATTTTAAGGCTCGGAAGTTTGAGGAGGGGCCACGGTGGGCCATTAAGGACAGATTGAGGCCTCAGTAGTTACTTACCTACAATGAGGTAGTGGCCACCACCAGAATCATTGAGATGAGTGGCGAAGAGTTCGCCAAGAGCCGGGAACATCAAAGGCCAGGGTCTTCTTCTAGGCAAGGACCCTCATTCACCAGACCCAGGACTAAATCCCGAACCACAGGACCCAGTCCAAGGAGGCCAAACACTACTAAGGGAACCGCAACTAAATGCCCCAATTGTCAGAAAGTTCACAAGGGTCAGTGTCTGAAGAATAGTAATGCTTGCTATTATTGGGGTTAGGCGGGACATTTTGCTCGGGAGTGCCCTCAGAATAACAGAGCCGCTACTAGTACTGCTTCGGTTAGGGCACTAACACTAGCGCTAGCACTAGCACCTAGGGCACCAACACCCGTGTCTACAGCTACAATGATCAGGACACCGAACCGTAGGAATGGACAGGGAAATGTTCCTCAACAGGCTGGACGGGTTTTCGCTATAATGCCAAGGGAGGTTCAGGCTTCGACTTCTGTGGTAGCAGGTACTCTTTTAGTTTGTGCACAACCTGCCCATGCTTTTTTTGATACTGGTTCTACGCACTCTTGTATATCCCCTACATATGCTGTTAAGTTGAACAGATCGACAGAACCCCTAGGATACTTACTTAATGTGACTGTACCATCGGGGCAATCATTAATAGGAAAGACCATGTATAAGAACTATGAAATACAGATTATGGGGGTACCTTTACTTGCCGATCTGATACCATTAGAAATCTGTGGATATGATCTTGGAATGGATTGGTTGACTGCAAACCATGCCACGATAGATTATGTGACCAAGATAGTGCTTATCTAGAGCCCCAGATTCCCGACCGTTGAGTTTGAGGGGACATGAGTGGTGGCCCCACCCTATTTTGTTTCTACTATACAGGCTAGGCATTTACTTTGCAAGGGGTGCCATGGTTTCTTATGTAGTATCCAGAACATTGAGTCACAGTAGCCGGTGTTGGAGCAGATTCCCATTGGTAGGGAATTGCCTAAGGTGTTTTTGGACGATCTTCTAGGGATGCCTGTTGATCGAAAGATTGAGTTTAGTATCGATATACTGCCAGGCACTGCATCGATATTTAAGACACCCTACCGAATGGCCCTAGCTGAGCTGAAGGAGTTAAAGTTACAGTTACAGGAACTACTAGACAAAAGTTTTATACGACCCAGTTCATCGCCATGGGGTGCGCCTGTACTGTTTGTCAAGAAGAAAGATGGGACCATGAGGATATGTATAGACTACCGAGAATTGAACAAGGTTACCATCAAAAACAGGTATCCACTGCCGAGAGTAGATGATTTATTTGACCAGCTAAAAGGGCCTCAAGTGTTTTCAAAGATTGATCTAAGTTCCGGCTATCATCAGTTGAAAGTTAGGCCCATAGACATTCAAAAGACGGCGTTCAGAACATGGTATAGACATTATAAGTTTTTGGTCATGCCTTTTGGATTGACTAATGGCCCAACCGCATTCATGGATTTAATGAACAGAGTGTTTAAGCCGTACTTGGATGATTTCGTGATCGTATTCATTGATGATATTCTGGTCTATTCTAAGAACCAGAAGGAACACGAGGTGCATTTGAGAAAGGTCCTACAGACGCTAGGGGAGCAGAAGTTATACGTTAAGTTGAAGAAGTGTGAATTCTGGCTTCCAAGCATTTCCTTCTTAAAGCATGTGGTCAGTAAGGATGGGATCTCTGTGGACCCCCAAAAGATAGAGGCTATTACCAGTTGGCCTCGATCGACTACTGTTACGGAGGTTCGCAGTTTCATGGGTTTAGCTGGCTACTATAGGAGATTTTTCAAGGATTTCTCCAAGATAGTCATGCTAATCACCCAACTGACCAGGAAGAATACTCCATTCATCTGGACTGAGGAGAGGGAGCAAAGTTTTCAAGAGCTGAAGAACTGATTAGTTACAGCTCCAATCTTGACAGTTCTAGATGGGATAGAGGGCTTGGTGATCTACAGTGATGCCTCACGCTAAGGCTTGGGATGTGTTCTGATGCAACAGGGAAAGGTAGTAGCTTATACTTCACGACAACTGAGTCCACATGAAAAGAACTATCCAACTCATAACCTTTGAGCTTGTAGCTATTGTCTTTGCATTGAAAATCTGGAGGCATTATCTGTATGGAGCTACATGTGAGATTTTCATTGATCACAAGAGTCTTAAGTACTTGTTTACGCAGAAAGAGCCCAATATGTGCCAATGGCGTTGGTTATAATTAATCAAAGACTATGAGCTCAGTATATAGTACCATCCATGGAAGGCGAATATAGTAGCTGATGTTCTTAGTAGGAAGCCATCAGGGAGTCTTGCTTACCTGTTGACTACACAAGAAGAGATACTACAGGATTTAAAGGCCATGGAGATGGAGGTGATTTTGCCAGGTTCTAGGGCGATGTGTGCCAATGTCACAATCGGTCTTACGATTGTTGACAAGATCAGGGAATTGCAGCCTCACGACAGCAAGTTAGTTAAGCTTCGTCAAGAGGCCGAGATTGGAGGAAATACAGATTTCTCTATATAAGATGGGGTGTTGTACTATCATGACAGGATCTGCGTGCTAGACGTACCTAAGATTAAGAAGGAGATTATTGATGAGGCACACAGTTCTAGATTTGCTATAGACCTAGGAAACATAAAAATGTACCACAATATGAAGGACATTTACTGGTGGTTAGGGATGAAGAAGGATATAGCTGAGCACGTTGCATGATGTATGGAGTGCCAGCGAGTCAAGATTTAGCACCAGAAGGCAGGAGGGCTTGTACAGTCACTGTCAATACCAAAGTGGAAATAGAAGCATATTACGATGGATTTTGTATCAAGATTGCCTAAGACATCACATGGGAATGATTCTATATAGGTGATTGTCGATAGACTAACAAAGACAACCCATTTTCTTACGACCAAGACGACTCAAACTTTAGAACGATTGGCTATGCTTTATATCAAGGAAATCGTTCGCTTATATAGAGTCCCTGTATCCATTGTATTTGACCGAGATCCACGGTTTGTGTCTAAGTTCTGGAGGAGTCTACAGAAGGCTATAGGTACCGAGTTGAGTCTTAGCATCGCATATCACTCCGAGACAAACGGACAACTCAAAAGGATGATACAGACATTAGAGGACTTACTGAGATTCTGTGTCATTGATTTCAAGGGAAGTTGGGAGGATTAGCTGCCATTAGTAGAGTTCACTATAACAATAACTACCAATCCAATATTGGTATGGCATCGTATGAGGCACTATATGGCAGGTAGTGTAGATCTCTACTATGCTGGACGAAAGTGGGTGATAGGAAACTATTTGGGCTAGAGATAGTAGAGTAGACCACCGATAAGATCCATCTGATTAGACAACGTTTACTAGCAACTCAGAGTCGACAGAAGAGTTACGCTGACATGAGGAGACGAGAGTTGGAGTTCATGACAGGTGACTACGTGTTCCTGAAGGTATCACCGATGAAAGGAATGGTCAGATTTGGCAAGAGAGGGAAATTAGGACCACGATACATTGGACCGTTCAGGATTGTTGGACGAGTCGGACCAGTAGCACATCAGCTAGCATTGCCATCTGTGTTAGCTCACGTACATGATGTGTTCTTTGTTTCGATGTTAAGAAAAAGTTTGCACAACCTAGATCAGATAATCGAACACGAGCCGCTAGATGTACAGGAGGATTTGAGTTATATTGAGTAGCCGGTACAGATTTTAGACCGACGAGAGCAAGTACTACGGAACAAGACCATTCCACCAGTGAAGGTATTATGGAGGAATTCTCGACTTGAAGAAGCCACTTGAGAACGAGAAGATGAAATGCGTGCTCAGTATCCTCATTTATTTGCATCATGATTTAGTTAAGTTTGGGGGACCAAACTTATTTAAAGGGGAGAGAATATAATACCCTGACCCAATTGTAACCAAACCGATAAGACTTTATGTTGCTATGATGAAATAAACAGTGTGGATTTTCAATAGCTTTGTATATATGGACAATGACAGGGCAAACGAATAGCAACAACAAAAAAAAAAAAATAAAGAAAAAATAAGATGAAATAAAATAAAACTAAAATAAAACTAAAATAAGAATTATAAAGAAATAAAAACAGAAATTTGAATATGTGGACAATATATATATATATGTATATATATAGGTATAAATATATAAATATATATATATATATGTGAAGGTGTATATATGTATATCAATTACAATATGTAATTGCATATTAAAAGAGAGGAAATGAGAGGGCGTTATAGACGCAGGAAAAATGAAGAGGCAATGAGGGAGGGAGAAAGAGAGTGAGAGAAGGGGAAGATTTAAGAAATCAATTATAAAACTACAGCATGCCAGGCATGCGTTAGGAATTGGAAAAAACAATAGAGAAGAAGAAGTGAGAGGTCTGGGGCGCTGCATGCGTGGGTTTGTTAGCCTTGTATGAGTTGTTGCGATAAGAGGAGGAGTAACAGTGCCAAGGAGATCGGGACTGAGGTGGTAGAATTTAGGAAGTGAAGTCGGGGTGACTCGGAAAGAACATTGCGCGCACGCTTAGAACGGGGTAAGCTGGATCAATTCTGTTTTTTTTTTTTTTTTTAGCATGAAGTATAGATTTAATGATAGGGTCTTAATCAACATTTAATTAAGATTATTTAGCAAAAAGAAAGGAGTGATTTGGTCCAAAAATGAATGAGAAAATGGCATTTACAGGTTGTTGTGGGTGATTTGGTTTTGGGTGAATTTGTGCATGAAACTTTGTTTAAATCATGGATAATTTATCCTCTTAGGTACATGAAATTAATAGGAACAATATGTGGTCAAAACAGTGTAGAAAATGAGGGGAAATAAGAAGGAAATGGACTAGCTGGAGCTGGCCGGAAAACTGTACACCTCTACCGGAGCTACAATTTTTCTTGTTTTGGGGGAGATCCAACACTCCGATCGAAAAATCGAGGGCAAATTTGAGTTGCCCATGAGGTATAGGTTCAGGCCCAGTGGAAACTGCGAGAAAATCTGTCGCCAGCGAGTCACCGTCGATGGAAGAGACCATCAGCACTGCGCTGGGGAGGAAAACGCGTTGCTGGCTTCTTGGTTTGGGCCAAACCAGGTCGGGTCAGACCCGACCCACCCGCTCCAAAGACTACCCAATACTGTGTCATATGGTGTTGTTTTTTAAATAGAATTGGGGGGTGTTTGGCTAGGGGCTTAAGGAGTTTAAAATCAAGATAATGATATCATATTCTTATTTCAATCCATTAGCCATTGTTTGGCTTATGGAACTAAAGAAAAAAAATGTATAGGGCGGTGACTTGAACCTATAACCAAGGGGAAACAGTAAGAAGAATGGACCACTGTGCCACTGAGGCACATGTGGTCTATTTTGCTTCAATTAATATATATATATATATATATATATATATTAGATACAATTAAGTAAATTAAATAATTAATTAAATTAGTGATTATTTAATTAATTCCCAATATACAAACGAGTCAAATAAATAGTGTAGATTTAATGTTTTGGACCCTCTGGATTCAATGGTAAGGTCCGTTTTATGAGACAGAGTCCCAAAAAATAAAATATCCGTAGAAATGCCAAAATGATCAAAATACCCCTAGATCAAAGGTGAGTCAAACAGACTCCAATTGAGTTAAGTAAATAGTAAAATTTTATTATTCAGACCTTCTGAACTTAATGGTGAAGTCCGAATTATGAAAACAGAATCCAAAAAATGGAAACACGTAAATGACCATTTTGCCCTTGGGTAAATTAAGTCTAAATTGGAAACCGTAAAAGCATAAATTAGTAAAAGAGATACTTAGAGTAGCGAGATGTACAAATTAATAAATGACAGTATTGAGATGTGTTTATTGATGTATAGGCAAGTCAAAGGGAAATGAGAAAGTCACGGAATACTAGGACATTGATAAGGTAAGTAAATTCTTATCTTTGATACGTGGTTTTCCAAGCCAGGATCTTTCTATTACTATCAAAGCTTGTACTCATATATGTATCCACTGTTATTGTTCCCACCATTGATATTGTCCTATCTGGTGGAGGCCAATTGACTGATATCTCATGATTGATTCATTGTATTGATACTTATCATTGTATGCTTATGTCATGAAGTTCTATATCTTATCTATTCTTATGGAATTGTGATAGAATCCTAATTCATGTTAAATGCCGGGTTTTGTGCTCAATCACATTACCCATCCGATGTTATCTGATTGACTAAACCTACGTGTCAATTTATGGGACCTACGAGTCAAGTCCGTGAATGGACACATGACAATGATGGCGTTTTTACACAGTGAGTTTAATGAGCATTTTATATGCATTCATGGAAATAGGGGGTATTTCGGGCCCCAAAAGACCGAGGGTTTGCCAAACCCTGAACAGAGTAAATGCATCATTCATGTTTGATTGTTAGATTTACGTTCATTGGATTCATAGGATGTGTTCGTTTCCCTATGAACAGTTTTTGTATTGATTGTTCCTATTCATTGGATTTGACTGTGACTGTTTTATTGTGGCAGTTCCATGTTGATTATGATTATTGAGCTTTATCCATATTCATGTTACACCATCACTCACACTAGTTATTGGGCTTTATTATTCATTGGCCATTGTAGCATCTTACTGTTAACTGCAATTGTTATCATGACTGGCTATCATGTTACCTTGAATTGTATTCGTCTATGTCATCCCTAACCCGTATTGGAGATAGGCTTTTACTTACTAAGCTTTGTTAGCTTACCCAATTTATTATATTTTTAGGTGAGAATGCTACAGAACCACAGTAGGAGGTTCGGAGCGTAGGGAGACGGTTGAAGAGCACAATAGAATATAGTAGTCTCTCCCATGCACTCACCACCTAAAAGTGGTTTATGTTTGGTTATTGTCAGACTTATTTTCAGTTTTTGAACAATGTTTTAATAAGGATTCCACACTTTAACATTATGGATACATTCCTTATTGTTATAATTGGTAAATGGATGTAAAAAGTAGGGATGGCCATTAGGACGGCCCCACGACATGAGATCCGCATAGAGATGGTTTCGGGTCGTGACAACAATGATCATTACATTCATTTTGAAGAGCCCATTGCTCATATACCCCTTCCCCATATACATCCCATTTTTGGTAAGGATAAACTTGTCAAATACAACCTTTCTTGCTCAATAATGATCCATATACTAGATTTTTTCGAATATCTGGCACATATAACACATCATTGGGAGTAAGCTCCTTACGTGAAGTCATCTTTAATACCACATTCCTTTGGCCTTCAACCTTGGAAAAAGAAGAGTTGCCCATAAAGAGTTGTTTTCTATTATCTATGCTGTGATATGATGAGAACATCTTCTTGTTTGAGCAAACATGACGAGTAGCACCAGTGTTCACCCACCATTCCTTGGTATTGCTGCCAATCAAATTCACCTTGGATACCACTGCTAAGAGGTTCATTTCTGAGACATCTTTAGAAAGGTTTTCCACTTAGGTTATATTAGCTTGAGCACGTCTCTTGCTTGGATTCCCTTAGTTCTTGCGACTGTGACAGTCTTTAGCATGGTGCTCTTGTTTGTTGCACACATAGCACTTGCCTTGGAACTTTTTATTGGGACCTTGTTTGGAACCATTTCCATTTTGTTTCCTCTTCTTATTCTGAGAGCTTTGTTCTTGTTCCACAACATTGGCCTTGGATTCCATGACCATCTTTCCTGCTTTCTTTTCGAAAGCACGATTATCTTCCTTTATCCTCAGTTGGACAATCAAATCTTCAAGTTTCGTCTTCTTACTCTTGTGCTTAAGGTAATTATTAAATTCATTCCGTAATGGTGCCAGTTTTTTAATAATTGCAGCCACTTGGAATGATTCACTTAAAGACATTCCCTCTGTATGAATCTCATGTAGGATGACTTGTAAATCTTGAACTTGATTGATTACGATCTTAGAATCCACCATCTTGTAGTCAAGGAATCTGCCAACAACAAATTTCTTCATACCGGCATATTCTGTTTTGTACTTCTTGTCAAGTGAATCCCACAATTCCCTTTCAATCTTGATGGTGCAATACACATTATATAATGTGTTATCTAAAGCGTTGAGGACATAATTCCAGCATAGGAAATCTGCATGCTTCCATGCCTCCACGGTGGCAACCACTTGCCTATTCGTCTCATTTTTCCTCAAAGCAAGAGCATCTTCTCAAAGGAATCGAGTCAAATTCAGGGTGGTAAGATAAAACAACAATTTTTGTTGCCATCTTTTGAAATCAGACCCATTGAATTTCTCGAGTTTTTCTCCATGGTTCACGGGCACAGTTCCGACCATAGGAGCAGATGCCATAATAGGGACAGGTGTCACAACAGTAGTAGTAGGGGTAGGAGGATGATTAGTTGCCATTTAATGAAATTTTTCCACAAGTATACATATATATATATATATGTCAATAAATAAACATAAAATCTGTAATTAAACAAATTATTCAAAAAAGAATCAATCTTCAATTTAATTAAATAAAATAAGGAAATAAATTTCTGTACTAAACAGAAATATAATTTTTTTTTCTTCTCTTCTTAGTTCCGAATTTTTCCAATGCTTGAAGTATGAGATATTACAACATAAAGCTATATATAAACTGATATATATATATATATATATATAAATTTGTCTTTAATCAATATATATATATATATATATATATATAAAACATAATCTATTATATATATATATATATTTTTTTTTTTGTATTTTTTCAAGTTTTGAAACTTTGTGACAGTATGAAATACTTATGATTACTGAATTAATAAACAGATTTATAAAAGTTAATTCGTCTTAAGATTGTTAATATGAATTTATTAAAGCAGTTTTGCCAAATGAAAAAAAATCAGAAACTGTTTTAAGAAAACAAAATCTGTTGTTTTTAGTTTTACAGAAAACAGAAATTTACAGAAAATAGTTTTAAAAGGAAAATAGTAGAATAAATTTCCAAAATAGGAACAAAATTCTGTAAAACCATAGATTGCAGTATAAGAAAAATAAAACCTGTAAACACTTACAAAAACTGAAAAAACAGAAAAGGATGAAGGCTTGTGTTTAACACAATGTCCTTAAAATGAATTACGGCCCTCACAATGGTGCTTGCAAGCTCTTGGTCACCCGTCTCCTAAGAAACAATGACCAACGCACTTGAGGATGAAGCACTCAAATTTCAATGCACAACAAACCAGACAGTGACTTGAAACTCTCTCAAAACAGATGCATAGAATGTATATTTATGAATGAATCTATATACAATGAATGTGTGTGTATTTATAGATTTCTTCGTGCCTATTTGGTACAGGCACGAAGGTTCTGTTGTGTCTGTTCATGGTGAACAGACACAGCCCATGAAGAATACGACTGTTCAATCAAAATTCAAATCAACGCAATCGCAAAACGACGTCGTTTTGGATTTAATTAATCTGGTAACTAAACAGTAGCGTTTTGATTTGTTTTTAACAGTAATAAAACGACAACGTTTAATGAAAAATTATTTAAATTAATTTTCTCCAAAAAGATATATATACGACGGGCCAAACCCGAGCCTGAACCTGAACCCAAACCCGAATAATTTATATGTTTGCTTTTCTTTTCTCTCCTACTAATTATTCGAACAAGAAATAATAATTTTCTTCTCATTTCTCTCCTAAATATTCAGACAAATTAAAAATTAACATTTTCTTTTCTTTTCTTTTCTCTTCTATTTTAAGGTTATTATTTCTTTTCTTTTCTCTCTGAAACTTCCAAACATAAGCTTAAGAAAGAATATAAACATACCCCTTGCTATTAGAAATTTAAATTTAATTGTTCCTCTAACCATTCAATTCAAACATATACGTATCAATATTAAGTCTTTAAAAAAACATACACTTAATATTAGCAAACCAAAATAAAACCACTTGTACTCCAAGACCATATTAGATTCATATACAAGTAACTCCAAGATTCTTGCAAAAAATAAAATAAAAACATGAGACAACAGTAATTTACAGCATCAATTTGTTAGTAATTATGAGCAGAAAGCAAAAGAAAATGTAAAAAAAAAAAGGATCTTTCAATTACAGGCCTTGTATAGTATTTATAGGCCTTTGGATAACAAAAGGTACAGAACTTATGGAATACCAAAGAAAATGTTGCTTGAGTAGTTATTTGTTTTTCTCATCCATAAATGGGTAGTCCAAGACAACTAATTACAAGAATCTTCAGTTAGTAGAACACTTTGTTAGGATTGAAGGATTTGGAAAGAAAGAAGAGGAAAAGAGAATGAGAGAAATGTTATTTTGTACTTGGTTTAAAATTAGGAAAGGAAAGAAGTGAGAGGGAGGGAGAGGGAGTGTCTTTTAATCCTTATTTTATTCAATTTGTTTTCTTCTCAAAAGTGGACGGAGACAGAAGAAAATAAGAAAGTCTTTAATGAATTTTTTATAATACCAATTCTAACTTTAAAATTATAAATGAAAAAATAAAAAAGATACCTATATCCTCAGGCATGATAGTAAAAATATATATAATCATTTCTTTTTCTTTTTTTCTCCTGTTGTTCCCAAGCAAAATGAGATAAGAGGATTACATTATTCTTTTCCTCATTTGTTATCCAAACGTGAAGGAGGGATTACACTTCCCTCTCCTCTCCCCTCCTCCCATCTCTTCTCCCTCATAACTAATTATCCCCTCCTCTACTTCCCCTTCTAGTCCAAGACAACTAATTACAAGAATCTTCAGTTAGTAGAACACTTTGCTAGGATTGAAAGATTTGGAAAGAAAGAAGAGGAAAAGAGAATGAGAGAAATGTTATTTTGTACTTGGTTTAAAATTAGGAAAGGAAAGAAGCGAGAGGGAGGGAGAGAGAGTGTCTTTTAATCCTTATTTTATTCAATTTGTTTTCTTCTCAAAAGTGGACGGAGACAGAAGAAAATAAGAAAGTCTTTAATGAATTTTTTATAATACCAATTCTAACTTTAAAATTATAAATGAAAAAATAAAAAAGATACCTATATCCTAAGGCATGATAGTAAAAATATATATAATTATTTCTTTTTCTTTTTTTCTCCTGTTGTTCCCAAGCAAAATGAGATAAGAGGATTACATTATTCTTTCCCTCATTTGTTATCCAAACGTGAAGGAGGGATTACACTTCCCTCTCCTCTCCCCTCCTCCCATCTCTTCTCCCTCATAACTAATTATCCCTTCCTCTACTTCCCCTTCTATTTATCCAAGCATAGTGTAAGGGGAGACAAACACATATATAAAAATAAATAATTGTGATCTACCTTTATAGAACTATAGAAAACAACAAATAAAAAGGAAAAAAGAAAACCCCAAGTCATGTAGTTACTAGCGTACATTACGAAAAGACAAAGAGAAATTAGATGAAAATAAAGAGGATGAGAGAAATTACTAGACAAAGAACCAGATGAAAATAAAAATAAGATTACCAGAGGATTGTCACTTTAAATTAGAGGAGTGGAGGACCGAAATCACTCTGAAGATTACCAAAGAAATAAATATTAGAGGAAGAATCAATAAATCTATACTGATAGAGAAAGTAAAAGAGGGAACCAGAGGAACAGAGATGGTAGAGTCCTACGATCGGAAAGTTGTCGATTAGAAAACCACTGACTGAATCACAATGAAGGGACGGGAGTTCTAAAATTGAAAGAATATTCCGTCATTGAGTGAGTGAGATGAAATGATATTGTGCCCTAACCCGTTACTCGCATATCTTTATATGTTAGTGGGACCGTTCGGTTTCAATGAACCATGGCCGATTCTACAATTTTCGGTTTAACTGGATGGTTCTCGTGATTTTCATGAAGGAAAACAGTTTTCAATTTAGTGCGATTTTTTGGGTTAGACCAGACCGTTTCTTAGACTGACCCTTACTTCAACTAGCTAGTTCGGTCTGATTTTTAAAACATTTATTTTGGCACTGTTCTTTTGGCTAGGTGATTCATAACCAAGTCTAATAGTCAAGTGTCCCAGGATCAAAGCAAATAACTCTATCCACTATGAAATTAAAAAGATAGAACAACTTTAGTCATTGTTACCGTCGTCATAGATAATTAGAGATGAATTGATGAAGAAAAAAAAAACAGCCACCATCGATCATCGCAAAGAATTGGAAATGAAGAACAAGGTAGTGTCATTGATTTTCGATCATAAACTGGGGATGAACGATGGTGTCATTTGCTCGGTTTTTGGGGGACTATCAGAGAATGATAGAGACTTTTAAATCAAAAGAGCCTTAATTGAAATCGACGAAGTGTGTAGATTATAGAGAAGTCTGGTTTCGAGGAAGTGATTTAAGTTAAATGTGAAATTAATAGACTTTCCATGAATTGTTCTTAGGAGTTACAAGGGAAAAGGAAAAACCCATCAGTAGCGCCAACCCCGGTAACTAAGGCGAGTAATCCTAGACTTTGATGTAGAGGCTTTAACTCCATGATTCCCAAAGCGTTTTTAAATTCAAATTCCTGTATTTACATGACTTATGTATCAAACATGCTACTTGTTCCATTTTCATGAACTGGAAATGTGCTTGTTTTAAATGCCAACTGTTTATAAAGTCCTTCTTTGAGCATGTATATTTCAACTTCACATTGTGCCAAATATCTTCTTTGAAGTGAATGTTTTTATTCCAGCTATATTTTGAGCGCCATATGGGTAAGTCTCATCAAGAGTTAGCACACCACATAGGTAAACTTCGTGTAGACACAAGAATCGAGTCAAAGCGCTATGTGGGTAAGTCTCATCACAAGAGTTGGAGCGCCATAGGGGTAGGTCTCGGATGGACACAAGAATCGAATTACACATTAAGTCAAAGCGCCATGTGGGTAGGTCTCATTACAAGAGTCAAAGCGCCACATGAGTAGGTCTCACACAGACACATGTTCGGATCAAAACAAGTATGATTCAAGTTGCATAATCAAAATTGGTTCACACAAATCATTTTTCTTATTGAAAGGAGTGCTACAGTTTACAAACATTTTTTTTCAAAGAATTTAATTGAAATTCAAAGCAAACAACATTTTTAAAATTAGTACATAAGAATGTTATTTCAAGATATAGTTATGAAGATCATAGATTTTTAAAATATTGACTAGGAGTGATGCACCACCTGATTTTAGGGTTGTAAGTGATTTGGACTAACCTGAATACGACCCAAAGGGTTTGAACTATGCAATTTAAAGAGTAATGTTACATGTCTTAAATTTTTGTACAAAAATTTTTATCTCAGATAATGTGGCAATGAATTATTGAAAATATATCAGTAATATATCTAAAGCGCTAGCAATGATATAATCCCGCATCATTTGAAATGTAAAATTTGATATAAAAAATATTACTGAAATTTTATATTTTCAGAACAACTTAAACATAAAAATTTAAGTTCAATCTTAATTCAAGTTGGCCTTCAATTTAGGCTTAAGACAACCCAATACAATTCAAACCCAATTTTATATATATATATATATATATATATATAGTAAATTAGACGAACTTCTTTTGAAGTTTTTAAGAATTATAAATGTTATACTTTGTGTCTAAAATTACATTGTATCTTTTATATTATTTTATTATTGATATCAGATTTTCCCCTCATTGTTACTTATTGTTAGTTATATTAATGGATTTCAATGATGTCATCAATTTTTTTTTTCAAATATGAATTTACCCTTTCAATTAATGAATAAACAAATTTGTCCCTTCTGAATAATGTAAATTTACTATACTAATCACCCAAAACATACACCACTCTCAAAAATACTCTCTTTAAAATCATCCACACCCATGATAGTCTCTCTTTCTCTAAAATCATTCATAACTATTAATTAAAAACTCAGAAACCCAGAGTTTCAAGCTATCGATCCTCATCCACTCTTCATTCTATACACTAGATCGAGCAAATCTAGTGGGATGTTGATGTATTCCTCCCTTGGTTCCATCGTTGTCAGCAAGTTACTCAAACGCCTTGGTCCCAAAGTCCTCCAATTGATTCTATAAGTGTGTGTGTGTGTACACACACCCACCCACATATCTGTTTGAAGGTGGTTGAATCGATAAATTGATATGCACCCACAAACAGGTTTAGACTACGGAATATTTTTGCAGATTTATACATATATACAAAAAATTAAGTAATCAAATTAAATTAAGTTAAGTAATCTACAATAGGTGAATTTTGTGTAAAGTAATCTACATTTTCTAGAGAGAATACAGTGTATAGGAGTGATTTGGACTTTTACTATTTGAGGAGCAGGATAGGGGGCTTTCTTGACTTTCACCATACTTGAGAGCTCTTTTAAAATGTCCCTTCGAGATGCTCACTTTAGCAGTTAAGCTACTGGTGACGTTCTTTTTAAACAACTACTTACTTGCAAGTGGAATTAGAGTGACTTTTCTTTATATGTGTTTGGTAGGTGAGTTATAGTGACCTTGCCTAACCAAGAGACTTTTATATATATGAAAAATTATGGGGATAAATTATGCTTATTTTTTCATAAATTTTTAATAATTACATAAATTTTTATTAAAGTTTTTGAAATGACACTGACCTTTCATTAATTTTTATTTTTTTTATATAACAAAAATACCTCTTTCATTTATTCTTTTGCATTTATTAAATTTTGACCAATTTTTTTTTAATTTTTTTTCATGTTCAAATAAATATTAATTAAAATTTTCTTTGACTAAAAAAATATAAGTTATTTATCTTAATCTTATTTTTTTTTTTATATAAAATGAAAAAAACCTTTAAAAAAAGTTAGAAAATGTCAAATTTTTCAAAACTCAAAAAAAAAGTAAATGAAAGGAGCATTTTTGTTATTTTGAAAAAAAAATAAAATTAAAGGGGAGGTTATTGTAGTTTGTCAGTAAAAACAGGGGAGGTCAGTGTTATTTTAGAAACTTTAAGAGAGATCTCTGTAATTATAAAAAATCTCATAAAAAAAAGAAAAAAAAAATACTAAAAATTCTCTAAAATAAATTCTTTTAATCGAAAAACTCATGATATACATTTTTTCTATCTAAAAAGTTCAAAAAAGAAATATTTATTTTAAAAATATTTTTTGTTGAATAAAATTTTAAGTATTCAAAAATTTCTTACATTTTAAGTTCAAATATTCAACTAAAAGGCTTTGTTTCAAAAGGCATTTCTAACTTTTCAAAAACGTTTCTGTTAAAGAAAAATTGTTCAAAAGAGTCTTTTTGAAAAGACGTTTTTAAAATTTACATGAATTTGGATAATAACAAAAAAACTACATAAATTTTTAAAATTTGAAAAAAAAAAAACAACACTTCAACGGTCCCAAAATAAAAAGAACAAGATGTCCGAAGGCCGGAAACTTGCTTTGAAGGGACATTTTTTTTTTTTTTTGCTAGAAGTATAAAAGTTAAATATTGATTAGAAGGATACCTTAAATAAATTAAAAGCTATTTAAAAAAATTAAGAAAGACCTTATAAGAGTCCCATTAATTAAGGGGTCAAATTAAAATTATCATAAGAATAAAAGTGTAAAAATTTTGAAGGAGGGGGAATACAAATTAAGTATACTTGGGAAAAAAAATTTAAGAAGTAAAAAAAATTTCAGAGAAAAATAAAATTGAGGCCCATGCTTCCCCTGCCCTTGCTGATGTCTAGCCGTTGTCAAATCATTTGAATAACACTTCGGAGGTGCACTAATGCTGAACCGAATTCTGATTCCATTTGCACTTTGAAAAAGGAATTGGGGCTAAAGCGACTTTTTATGCCCAACTAACTGAATTAACAAGTTCTAACATCTGAATTTTAGATTTAGATCCGTCAATTAAAATTTTCTCCCTAATAAGTTGAAATGAACCTTAAAATCTTCCATTGCAGTACTTGGTAAATAAATGTTATGCTTTGGAAGGAAAAAACCAGTAAAGAAAGACTGGAAACTTGAATAAATTAACCACCCATAGGTGCAATGTTTTTCTTGGATGTTGGAACTTACTGTTCTTCTAACTTCTTTCAAATGTATTTCCACAAACAGCATGGTTTATTAGATCCAACACAAAAATACAGTTACAGAGACAAACAACACCTAAGATAAGCTAGTTTCTGAAACAATTTCCATGACCAAGCAGTATCTCTCACCTCCAAGCCGAAGCAACAATCAAGACTTTGTCTTCCCACCCAAAATGGAGCGAACCGGTTTCTTGTTTTACCTTGAACCTGTCAGAATACTGCTGTATGAGTTCTTGAATTGAATGATTCACCTTTGGACTAATTGGACATGACTTGAAACCAGCCATCATCATCCTCGCTCTCCATTTCCCGGCAACTTCATACCGCTCTATTCTTTCCTCTCCCTCGCATGCAACAATGTTAATTATGTCACGAGCCAAACACTGCTTCTCAACATTCATCCTGTCCTGGCTATCCCTTTGAAGAGTAGCATCCAGAGAATCAAACACAGCTGAATAGTAATTGTAGGCTTCAACAAACCTCGGAAAAAATGGGGCTGTGTTAGTGTTCATATCTTGCTCAACAACAGTTACCAGTTTTGGCTTCAAGCTTTTAACCATCCGGAGAAGCTGGTCTCTCTGATTTACTGTTGAAACACTCTCATCGGGCATATGGTGAAGCTGGAAAGCAAAGTTCACCACGAGTGCTTCACCAGGCTGGCAGTCCAGCATCGCCGGGGTGACTACTGAAGTCTTTGAGGCCACTGCTTGGAACTCAAACGGCACTTTATGTCCTTCAGCCAGTTCCTTGAGCCTTTGTCCAATGTTTATTAGGCCCCCAATGGCTCGTTGAACTGATTCAGGGTCATCAACCCCAGTTAACCTCAAGTGGGGTGGCTTACCAGGCCACTTAGCAAGTGTTTGTATTAGTGTTATATATTGACTGCCTTGGTTTAGGTCAAAATCTACTATATGAACTCTTTTTTCATCTTTAAATGCCTCCATAATTGCACCATTTGCTGCCATAAATCCGAACCTAAAACATGGGCACACCTCAAAGAGGACCTGCATGGCTGATAGTCGATCCAGAGAGGGGGGCTCTTTGCATTTCAGAGCTTTGTAAAGACCTTTGCCAGAGGTAGACATCCGAGCTGCAAGAGCTTCCACCATGTAGGCTGCAATCCGCTGGGGAGGATCTCCTTGGATTGACACCCTTTGACGGAGTTCATTTATCATGGTTGATGCTTCCTTAATGTTTCCATCAGAAATCGCGGCAGCACAATCAAAGAGTAACTGCTTGGGAGTCCGAGCAGTGGTTACAGATATTTCTTTATTGCTGCTAATGCTACTAATGTTAGAATCAGTGGATGAAGACTCCTTGGGTGAGTCATGGAGCAGTAAATTGTGGATTGGGTTAGCCCATTCCAAATCAATGTCCATGCTCTGATCAGGGCCAAACATGTCATCATCGTCGTCATCATCATCATCATCATCATTGTTATCATTAAGAAGTGCTCTCTCCAGTTCTTGAAGCTTTAATCTCATCTTATCCTCATCATAGCCTATTGCATCTGGACTTGGACTTTCCAAGTTTTCTGACTCAAAAATGGATTGATAGGCATCATGATGTCTCATGGAAACAAAAGAGGAGTTAAATGAGTCTTGAGCATGCATTAGCTGGTAAGAAGAGGCACCTTGTGGGTGGAATGGGTTTCCTGGTATGCTGGAGCTAGATGGTTGAACAAGTTCTTCCGTTGGGGAGTCAAGGAAGTATTTCGGATCATAACCTTCACTGCTATAAGATTCAGCTGCATACATGATCCTATGCTTATCAGAGTTGAATATTGGAGCGGACAAGCCAGAGCTGTTACTGCTTCCCTTTAACTTGTAGAGCTTAGGATTTCCATATGATGCTGCAGACAAATCCGCAGATCGGACTAAAGACATGGCTCACTTTTAATGCACTCAGTTTTCAAGGCAGGCTGCATACGACGTACACTTTTTAGTCCTGCGTGGATGAAAGTTTTCGGCTAAAGTCCCATTAAATGTATGAACTACCCAAACAAATGTATTTTGTTTCCATCTAAAAAAGGAAAAGAAACACTATACAATTACCTGGAATGCTACTCAAAGTTAAATCCTTTTGAAGCTATGCGATGCCTGTGTTCAGCCAAAAGAGACAATAGAGAAAAAGATAGATAAGCAAACCACAACAGAAGAAATTAATACACATTTGAAGCAATAAAACAATACAGGGACACACCACAAGGGGGGAGGGGTAAGACAGAGTCATTCCTAAGCATAATTAGTTTGTCAGCTCAGCAAGCGAAGTATGTATGAACTCGTAATGCTTATAAATTTCTTGCCAAACTGGCTTAAAAATTATGCAAGTTCGAATCTTTTTTTAGGTCGGGGGGCATTGAGTGACAACTGTTACTGTGTGTAACAGACCAACTAGAACTGGAAAATGACTCCATCCCCCGCCCCGGGGGGGGGGGGGGGGGAGAGAGAGAGAGAGAGAGAGAGAGAGAGAGAGAGAGAGAGAGTCATTCCTAAGCATAATTAGTGTCAGTAAGCAAGGTTTGTATGAACTCGTAATGCCTATAAATTTCTTGCCAAACTGGATAAAAAATTATGCAAGTTCTAATTTATTTTTTTTGGGTTGGAGCATTGAGTGAGCACAGTTGTGTGTGTAACAGACCAATCAGAACTGGAAAATGACTCCATCCCTCCACTAATACTATGCAACATATATTAACTCTCTCTCATAAAATTGCTCCAACTATACCACTCGAATATATTTACCATCATACAGCAGTATCTCTGTTCATTACCATGGAACTCCACTCCTGCAAATGAGGTTTCTAACCCTCCTACAGCTGTGACTTTTTTCTGCCATTTTTAAACTACCAAACTTGGTTTTATACCCTGTAATTGAATGAATAATTAAACTCCAGTTATTTTTCTTTTCTTTGGTAAGATTTCTGCTTTTGACCAAGCATGTTGTCCAAGTAAGAAAGATGACAAACTTAATGGGCTTTATAAAAAGATGTGTGAAAAAAAAATAAGGCAGCAAAAATCATCGAAAGACAATTATTTGAATTTGAATCCCAGTAACTCATGGATGGTTACTAACAGTTTATTTCTATTAGTTAAGGATCTCGGAGCTCTACTGAACTATGTGAGAGGAACTGGTTGAATGTTCAGTATTCCTTTCAAAGTCTATGCCGTGTCATGGAGTTGTACATATCCTTAGGGAAAGCTATTGTAAATGAGACGAATCCGCATATGACTAAAGACTAGGCAACTATTGGCACCATGAAGCATGTGGCAGCAAAAAAGAAAATGCAAAACTCACTTTCGAGACAAGACTGTGTACAAAGTTCACTAGTTTAGGAAGAATACGGAGAAATAAAATCCCTGAATACAAATACTGATTTTCTATCAGGGACTACAAATGCCTTATGTTAGATGCTACAGAAACTATTCCAACCCTAACTATTTCTGAAAATTCATTTTTTCCCCTGATTTCCCATAACTTCATGGTGATTGCATGGAGCAGTGAAGAATTTTAAACAAAGGCTTACGGCAGTCAGGTATATCCAAAATATAAAGATGTTTAAGTAAGTTAGCCAATAATTTTTCTGATTTGCATTTCTGTATAACATAGTTCTTACAGAATAAATAAGATAATGCTGTTTCATGGTTTTTCAGTCTTACTTCTTTTACCAACAGATAGTTTCTTTTTTTAATAAGTAATTACCAGCAGATAGTTTAACTGAAAACGATTCATGTTATAAGATTACACAACCCAAAACCACACTGCGAGTAATTAGAACCATAAGTAATTGAAATCCACTATGGATGTTTCTGGCACCTCCTATAATGCAGTTTTCTTAATGGAAGATATGTATCAGGAAAAAAAAATGAATGGCTCATTTACATGAATTATCAATGTGACACCAACTATCCTTTTGTTCTTGGGCCAAGTGAAGTTTATCAATTATGAAAATGTAGAATATCAGTCTATAAAAGGATAATAGATAAACAAAATGTTGTAAAAACAAATGAACATTTACATTGTTGATGGCAATGTGGCCTGGAATAAGAAAAAAGAACATGCAATACGGGACTTTGGTAGTTGCCAGATTAGCGATTGCAACAGCGAAAATTGTAGACCTATTTTTGAAGATTACAAAGAGTACAGAGCAAACCAATAAATAAATTACACTGTCGACTGTGGAGGCATGGACATAATCATAAGTTCTAGGCTTTGACTAGAATACAGGGTGATGAACAGAGTAAACCAATAAAATGTAGACACAAGACGCTGCACGCGTGTGCGACGTGCACATCTTTGTCTGTGAACTTCAGTATTTTTTTAGGAGTACCAAACTATCTTCTCAACTTTTACATATAAATGTGCTACTGCTTCTCTACTGCTATATTTGATAATTATAGGTGTGTCTGTATATGTCTTCCCACCCAGATTATTGTGGCAACTTCATTTTACTTCCCACAAGAGAAAAGGTATTTATTGAAAAAAAGAAGAAGAGAGAGCACAGATTAACTATTCTGCAGTATTACATGAATTCAAGGTATTCAGATAGTAAGAAATTATTACATAAACAAAACTGCACAGAAGGTCAACAAAGACACCATGAATGCTCGAGGAAAGACTCTAAATTCTCTTTAGCCGTGCGTAAACAACAATCAAAAGAGATACCATGGAGAAAGTAAGTACAACTAAATAGTACTTTGTAAGAAAGATCACCCAGGATAAACCTTGTTAACAGATTAATCGCAAAAGAAAAACTTGATTATCAATTTGAATTTAAAATCAAGTTTCTGATGTTAGCAGGAAATAATTCACAAATAGGCAGAATACTGCCCCGGTATTGACAGTCAACTCTGCCAAAGCAATCTATTGGTATCAACAGAAACAAATTGAGAGGAAAAATATCAACAATTTTCAACAACCCATATTACAAATTAAGGTTTCAAAACACAGAAGCATCCGGCTAGAAGAAGATATCCACGGCTCATCCAACATATAGCTGGGAACAAATTGAAGAAACAAATTCAAATTCGATAAACAAACAACAGAAAAGGGTAGGGAAAGGGGAAAAAAAAAAAAAAAGAAGCTATGGCATATATACATACAAACCTGAAGCAGAATGAAGACATCAATTAAGTTAAGGTAATAGAGATCATAACCTGCGATTTAACAGATACCCAGATGGAGATGGACCTCAAAATTAGCTACAAAAGTGGGGGAAAGTTTAGGCTTTGACCATGATGAACAGTAAACAAAGAAAAACCCTCAAAGCGAATATACCTTTATTGTGATATCTTTACAATAAAAAAAATTGCAGATTGTGGATGAGGTGAGGTGAGGTGAGGTTAGGTTAGGGTGGTCCAGAAGCAACAAACAACACAACAAAACAAATTAAAGAAGTCCAAAGAAGAAGAAACATTAAAAACAAATCAGATAATTTATAAAGATTAAGAAAATATTTTAAACAAACACAAATTTGTTGAGAGAGTTCCAGCTAACCAATTCAAGAATATGAACAGATCAATTCAAAATTCCCTATTACAAAAGGCCATGCCAAGAAAATCCAATCTTCTGGAATCTGAGAAAACGAAGAGCTACTTACCCAAAATTTTCACTCGGAGAAACTTCTCTGTTTCACTTCATCTTTTACCTTTTGTTTTTTCCTTCACGTTTCCCTTTCCCTGCATGTTTACGCAACTTGTCTGGCCGATGTTCGACAGTACAACTTTGTGTCAATAGAACATAGCGGGCCTGGGTAGGGAGTCCCCACTTCCATCATTCATTTCTGACCGTCCAACTTGTGGATTGATCATCAACGCTAGTGCTAGTCAGTGACATGGGTAAAAGTTTCTCAGATTGGTTGTAATCACGGACACGTGTACGGTAACGGATGAGAGTGGTCCCAATTTCTGTTGTGGTTGGTGACGTTTGATCAACATAATCACAGTAAAATCCGAAGGATCGAATCATTGCACCTTATGACAAAGTCAAAGGTTAGGAGGTCCCCAACTTGATTCATTTTATAATAATAAATCTTAAAAGATACTTTCTCTTTACGCGTGGGATCATTTTCAAAGACGTGTCATCTTTGAATAGACAAATAAGCCCTTCAAATTTTGACTTGCATTACAAGGAAAATATGGATTAGCAAAAGAAAAGGGCAATAGAGTCATTTCATTAACTTAGTTGCCCAGTTGCTTACTAACAATGAAATGTGTTGACTTAATTAAAAAAACATAATCTTTTTATTTTCTTTCTAAGCAATACTTCTAAAAAGAAATATCTTAAAGGAATTAGATTTAGAATCTTTTGCATTCTCAATATTATGTGTTTGTGTTATTATTTAAAAAACATTTTTAATTATTAGACTGCATTTTGCAAATTATTTTTATATTAATTTCATTTTCTAAAACGTATTTAAAAAAATAACTCTTAATTTTTTTTTTTTTACAAATATACTTTATATATTTTCTTGAGCACATATTAAATGATATGATTGCATTACTTAAATTTTATGTCGATGTGTAATTAATATAATATTTCCATATAATTTTAGATATTATTTTTAAAACAATTTTGAAAATGATAGAATTTTCATTTTCTTTTAATTGAGCAAGTTCTTTTTACACTTGGAATAAAATAATAATTTTACCCTTTGTACATCTCCAATTTGAAATTAATCTATATGTCATCTATCATGGGACAGAGACAAGTGGAAATATGGTTTAAAATTTTTTTATGAAATCCACAGTTTCCAATTTCAAATTGTTTTAGTACTAGTCATCCTTGTCCATGGTTTTCCTTATCCAAAAAACTAGAATTTTGAATAGAGGTGTAGCAATCATACAAAAAGTTGATAAATTAGGTCTTCTTCTTCTTTCTAATGAATACAATTCCACAACCATGAACCTATAATTCTCACTCGCAAGTTAGTCCAGCAGTTGATTAACGGTGGAATGCATAATAATGTTGTGGGAAAAAAAAAAGACAAATAATATTTTTCTTCTAATAAAAACAAAAGAAGTCCTGTTCCACTTGGTTACCTCTTATATTAAAAAAAATTTATTATGTGCATGTTTGATACTTTTGTTTTGTTTTGTTTTTTTTTTTTAAAGTATACTGATAGGGGAGAGGGATATTCTATTTTGATGCGTGTGCATATGCGTTGAATTTTAAACTTGAGTTGCGTCGGTAAAAGAAAAGAACTTTGTCATCTCAAATAAGACACCTTGTTGTTCCTGTTTTATGCTTTTGTTGTTATGTGAAAATTTGAAGAATATTTTGATTATCTTTTTAATGCCTTCATGGTTGCATCATTGGCCGTTAAATTATTCACTTAGTATGCTTATTAAGGCGTATTAGATACAATTGTAAATAAGTTTTGTTAATGATAAGTTGTTAGTCAATATGTGTCATAGACCTAAGCGATGTGACGTGTAGCATATGTTAGTATTGTTGTTTTCATTAATTTACTACGGAATTGAGGTATTGGAATTAGAATTTATTTTAATTGGATATGAGTTTAAATTTCGAATTAATTTAATTTTAAATTCAATTAATTCTAATTTTAAACTTTTAGTTTCATAGTGCCAAACAAAATATAAAATTTAGCATTCAAAATTTTAATTCTTTCTAAGAAATTCACCAACTGAGAAGACTTTATCTTTTTTTTTCTTTATTTATTTATTTATTTTTTTGGTGAAGAGGAAGAAAAAACACACAAGGGAATTAGCTACCCTTGCAAAACACACATACATCATGTCTGCCTTCAACACAGGAACTTAGTCTGTAGGAGGACCATCCATCACCACCCACTTCCTTCTTTGTTTTTGGCCCAGATTGGCCATAAGATCAGCACTTTGGTTGCCTTCTTTATACTTGTGCATGAACATGCAACAGTCAAAACTCTTAACCAGTTCCTTACTATCCATCACGAGTGTGTCAACAGGAGATCCCTAGTTGCCAGTGTTGATGAGGCTTATAACATTTAGATAATCCGACTCCACCATAAGCTTGGGAACACCCGTCTCCCTTAAGAGTTTGGGGCCTTCTCTTATACTCCAAAGCTCTGTCATCAAGCTTGAGCAAGTGCCTATGAAGCCGAAGTGTCCAACCATCCATTTCCATGCTTCATAATGAGTGACCCCTCCAAAACAGTGTTCCCCTTGGCGCTACCATCCTTGTTAAGTTTGACCTAACCCACTCGCAAGAAACTCCACTTTATCAAAATCATATCACTATTTTGGGAAGAGATGGAACCACCTGCAAATGCCAAATCATAGTCATTAGTAAGATGACTTATGCACCAAAGAGTTAAATCAGGGTTTGAAAGCAAACTCTCGAATATTTCCTTATTTCGGGCTTTTCAAATGGCAGCAATGAAAAACAAAAGCCACCTTCTGTTAAGGCCCTTATCCTTATTCACTTTTATGGTGTTTAAGAGTATCCAATCATGGAGGTGTTTTTGGCTTTCACGATTGTAGTCTCAAGTAAGCAGTAGTGTGTCTATTCACAAGTGTGTTTTCACAACAAACTTTACTTACTCAAATACCTTAACCACGCTTGCGTCAACTTACTTAAATTTGTTTGTATGTTTCACATTTTCTTGTATTTATAATTTCCTTTTTCTATTCTTCTTAAGAAAAGAGAATTTAAAATAAATATCTCAAAAAATTTAATCATAGTGCAACCTAAAAATAAGATAAAACTTGGACCACTTGGTACTTATGAAAAAAATAAATTTTAAATGATACTTAAATCACTTGAGAAATAAAATTTATTTGTTTCTATTGGTATTGCAATGTTTATGGATTATTAATCTTAATTTGAATAACTTTGATTTTAAGTCCAATTTTAATTTTTCATCCAACCAACAAGTCAAACAATAAAAAATAAAGTAGCTACACAAGACAAAATATTTTTAAGTAGAAAATCATCACCGGATAGAAAAATTCACCGCTACACAAAATAACTCCACTAATAAGCCAATCAAGTTACAAGACACAAAACTAACAAACCCTTGTCACTAACCTACCACACTATACTGTATAGATTATCGCTAGTCAACACTATAGTTTGTCTTTTCTATTTGGTTCTTATCTTCCAATTGTGCTCTATCATTTGTTTTGCTCATCACAACAATACCTTTTCTTGATCACAATATGTAGATCCATTCCTCCAAGTGTACAAACTCTTTATGTAGTACAACAATACCTTTTCTTGTTTTTGTTGGTCACTCACCAATGTATGAGGTCTCTTTGTGTGATTCAAGATTGTAAGAAATCAATGAAGCGATCTTGTGGATTTTAAGAATGATTCCAAGATGTATAGAATGCAAAACACTCAAGTACTCAACATTTGATGTGACTAAAACTCATAGAATAAAAAAGAGATCTCAAACATATATATGATTAGAATGCAAAGCTCACTAATATAGCATCAATATCATATACATGAAAGATTTAACAAGCTTAAGAAATATCTCCAATTGTTCTCTCTCTAAAATAGAGTCGTAGATTGGTGTATTTATACTTTTCGAAGTCCTAAATTGTGTTGGAATCAAGTTTTCAGTCAACATGACCTTCTCATCAAAATCAGCGCACAAGACAACCCCGTAAGTGTTTGGACGCATCATGACTCGTTCAAACACAACGAGAACACTTCTCACTTTGTTAAAATAGAACACAACTTGTTTGGATGAGCAAATTCGCTTTCGGATGTGTATTGCTTACCCGTTCAGATGCCAATCCTGCACTAGAATAGACCAGCGCATATGCACCAATTTCAAAAAGTCATATTCATTTATATGAAATTAGATTAGGGTGTTCTACCTATCGTTGCGAATCTTGACAAGTCTAATTTAATATGAACATGGTCTCATATCAAAATTGAAGTATTTTTTAAATTATAATCAAAATAATGTATATAGGTCAATCTAAAAATTATTTTTGAAAACCATTTTAATTGACCTTATTTGAAAAGGTCACGAAGTCAATCTTAAATATTAACTGAACTTCTAAGATTTTCAAAGATGTTTTCAAATCAAATATAAGTTAAAATCAAGATCTATGTATAAAAAAAAAATTGCATCACTGATTTATGCATGAATACTTCGAAGTTATTTTTCTTATGTATACATGAATACATAAATACAAACACATGAACTTTTGGTGTATCTAACCTCTTTATTTAACTAAGTATTTATGTCTATTTACCATCCCTAATTACAAGAAAATATGTTGCTCTACTAAAAGTCTTTGAGTCTCTGATTGTATTGAAACTCGAACGGATGTGGGCATGAGTTTTCACTTGACACACATAAACCAATTTTTTTGAAATGAAATTAGTCCTACATGAAAAATTGAAAAAAAAATTGTCCTTACATTCTACTATTACATATATGTATGAGTACTAAATAAGAGCAAGATCTACTGATCAAACCTCGTTTTGTTTTGATGTAAAATATTATTTTCAAAAATTTTTAGTTGTTTAATTCACCTTAAAATATTTTACACTGTTTTTTAAAAAAATGGAAATAGTTTGTAGAATAAAAAAGAAAATTTTTCAATAAGTTATTTTCTAAATATACATAAATTCACATGTCCAACCATTAGATTGAGTTTTTTTTTTTACATGTTTGTTGTACATGTCAAAAAAAAAAATTTAATCATAAATTTAAAATTATCATACCAACAGCAGCCTCCATGTTAAAGCTTTGTTCTAATATTTTATTATGAAAAAACTGAATGCATGGATGAAACACTAATCATTATTCGATTAAATTGATATTTGGCGCATAACATTAATTGAGTAAACTGTACGAAAAAAGTTATAAAGAAATATAAGACTATGTATTTTAATACCAAGTGAAATGAAGCTTGCCTCACACACAAACACACACACACACACACACACAAATATATCTACTAAATTTTTCAAAGAGATTTCATCTATGTTGCATGGGATGATAAGAGAATAATTTTTTATGATAATTATTAGACTACCAGTTCTTTAAAAACTTATACAATCTCATCTTGTACGTCTCTATTGCATTGGATAATAAGATAGTAATTTCTCATGATAATTGTTAGATGATTGATTGTTTTAAAAAGATTATGTGATCTGGTCAGTGTAGATCTTACACTAGACAAATGGGATAGAGATTTGAATTCAAAACTTTACATAACCAGAACTTTAATACCATATTAGATCATCAGTTGTTTCAAAAACTAAAACTATTAAAAAATGAGACCAGTAATATATATCAAGTTAATAGTAACAACTTGTTGGATTGTTTCTACACCATGGTTCGATGGCTAACTATTGTTTGATCAAGAATGTTACTTAGTTCTACCCATTACTTCCACTTCATCTTCCACTCTCTCTTCGTTCTCTATTTTTTTCCATCCTAGTGTGTCATTTGGGCGAGTCTAACATCATCTATTGGCAAGCTGTAATCCATTGGATGGGTAAGGTCAAGTTCTATTGGTTCTTGCTTTCTATTTTTGGGGATAGGATGAATGGGAGGATCAAAACTTGCATGTCACTTTTTCACAAAATTTGGGATGACCATAAAGATCAAACAATACATATTGTATATATACTTTGTTATAGTTTTAGTCTGCACCATTTGAATTCCATTATTTTCACAAGTGTCATAGTTCAATGTTGTAGCTTTAAGTGTTATCGTAAGAAAAATAAAGGGTAAATTATACTTTTCACCCATGAACTTTACCCCATATTTCACTTTAGTCCATATCTTTTCAATTTTTCTAATTTCAATCTCAAATTTTTAGCCCTATCTCAATTTCATCCTTCTATTAAAATTGGTTATTTAATGTGGATGGAAAAAAATCACGTGCATGGCACATGCCAATTTAAAAGGTAATATTGTAAAATACAAATCATTTTCACTCAGACAAAGTCTTTTTCTCCATTCTCTGAAACTCTCTTCTTTCCTCTTGTTTTCTCACCATCGATAAATGATAGCCAAGAAAATAAATTGAGATCTTCTTTGCAAACCCCTTATCTTCCTCTGGCCAATAAGCACAACCACTGAAACCCATAAAAGCCTCAACGCCTCTAACCACTACTACCATCTTTTGCTTCTCACCCCACTACTGCGCACCTCCCTTTCGCCCATCACCGCCCCTACCACCATCGAACCCCCATAAAAAAAATTCCAATGCCACTACAACCTTCTATCAGGCAGACGACAATGGCCATTACTTTAAGTTCAATCTCTCGTCCAAAAATCCAAATCAAATGCAAAATAAAAACCATAACACCCCTTTGCACTTCTCCTTCTCTCTTTCTCTCTCATACTACAACAATCACCACCAACGGCAATAAAAAAATCCTAAGTTCATGCAAGTTTATTTTATCATTTGTGAGGTGTGTGATGGGGTTTCATGGTAGGTAGGCCAATATCCGATTTTTTGGTCCGTCAAAACTCCAAAATGAGCCTTTTTGGAGTAGAAACTTGCAAATATTTTAGACCGGGCATCCGAACCGAGTGTCGTAAGTTCGTGCAAGTGTATTTTTCATTTGTGAGGTGTGTGATGGGGTTTCGTGGTAGTTAGGCCAATATCTGGTGTTTTGGTCTGTCAAAACTCGAAAATGGGCCTTTTTGGAGCAGAAACTTGTATAAGTTTCAAATCGGTGATCCGAACCAAGTGCCATAAGTTTGTGCATGACTATTTTATTATTTCTGAGGTGTGTGATGGGGTTTTAGGATCGGCAGGCCGGTATCCGGTGTTTTGGTTCTGTCAAAATCCCAATATGGGCCTTTTTATAACAGAAACTTACAAAAGTTTTTAACGGTCATTCGAACCGATGAAATTAAATAAGTTCATGCAACTCTATTTTTTTATTTATATGTAACATTTTCTATGTCTAATAATAAATCCACCAAAGTATATAATTTTAAAAACTTACCAAGGCTGAACAAAGCCACCCTACTGGCTGAGCATCATTTGCACAAGAGCCTTTAATAAATTATTTTTGCAAGCATGTATGGGAATATACCTGAGGCCCAAATCTCTTAATATTCTTTTTGCCTCGTAATATGATTTCGGAAGGGTCTCCCCAGTAGGAAGCACTGCTTTAATCAATTCAATGACCATATTAAATGATTTGTTACTCCATCGGTTGATGATCTTAATATGAAGGAGTTTCGCGAGAAAGTCCAGTTTCAAAAACTTATCATAACTCGGATATAACGATTGCCTTGCTTCCCTCAACAAGGACTCAAACTCTTCCGATTGTCTTGTGTCACTCCTGTGACTACTCACCCCAATTGTAGCCCGTTGCATGTTTGCCAGCATCTATGGCAAGTCTTTGTAACCAGCCCCAACATTATCACCAAAGTCATCATCGTTGTCTTCTTCTTCATCCTCAAATACCACTCGTACATTACAGTGTTCCTTGTGAAATTCCCAACACGTATACCTCTTGTCCATCCCGTGTTGGGGTAGGTGCTCTTTGGCCTCATCTATGTGCATATAATCCCTATTATTACACCTTCTACATAGACATCTTATCCTATTTCTCCCATCTGCAGATACACGAGCAAACTCAATAAAATCTTTGATTCTCTTCACATACCCTGGCAAATGCCTACCCCTCAAGTCCATCCAACTCTTATCCATTTTCGTCTACCTAATACAAGTAAAAAATGATACTTATTATAAATATGAAACATGAATCCTATCACCTCCGACTTCTCTCTAAAGGGTAAGGTGGTCCTATCCCATTTGTGAATGCATAATCTATATTGTAATTAGCAGCAAATCAAATGCTTGATTCCATTCGGACAAAATTTTAGCAACATCTCCCCACGGTTCTCTAAGTATACGAGATAGACGTTAGCACGCCTAAATATATACCCAGAGAATAATAGGAGATCGTGCTGAAATTTTGTCATAGTGAAATATTCAAGCATGAGTAGCTATTGATTGCAATGCAGATTTATGCATTCCTGAACTATCATCTCTAGACAATTCAAGAATTGATTTTCATACACACGATCCCAATCGCAAATAAATTTTGCGACAAGATTCACATGTGATGAAAATGACTCCCGAATGGGGCTAGGATTACATGAATGCAATTACATAATTGGTTTCTTAATCGTTTAATTATAAAAAAGGGTTGATTCATGGAATTAACACTAATTTATGCTTGTACTTTCTTAGAAAAATGGGTAATTATATTCCAATATCAAAACAAAATTACTAATGTAATGTAACATTGAATAATTTACTTAAATAATAAATCAATTATTTACAAATTACAAGATATATATATATATATATATATATATATATATAATGAACTCATATGGTGGGGAGGTGAAGAAGGTAAGGGAAGTGAATAAAGGCTTGCCACAGCGCCCATCAAAACCCTGGCATCTCTTTTGCTGCAATGTCATATATAATTAATATTTGTTCCTCTCTCTCTCTCTCTCTCTCTCTCTCTCTCTCTCTTTTGGTTAGAAACTGATTTTGTGTTGGTTGCTATGGTCTTTACATTGTTAGATGTTAACATCAGTTTTTTGGGGGACGACTCCCTGCTCCCGCCTATCTGCAATGATGAAGTGGATAAATTATGTTTGGACATATGATTATTAT
Organism: Nyssa sinensis; assembly: GCA_008638375.1. Taxonomy (NCBI): domain Eukaryota; kingdom Viridiplantae; phylum Streptophyta; class Magnoliopsida; order Cornales; family Nyssaceae; genus Nyssa; species Nyssa sinensis. The sequence goes on from CM018038.1 coordinate 19,152,930, forward strand.
CCATGATTTTATATGCTTCTTCTGAGCAGTATGTTTTATGCATTATTATTTGATTTGCTATTTTTTCTTTAGTTTTATGTCTGCATTCTTAATTCTAACATTCTTCCTAGAAGTTTTTAATACATTTTTTCTTATAAAAAATAAAAAATAATTGAGATAATTATACCTACATCTAATAAGTTTGTTCTCACTAAAACTTTTTTCTAATTTTTTTTCTTCTCTTTCTAAAATTTTATGTAAAATATACCTATCAAAAATATATCTAAATTATATTTAACAAATATGCATACATATTCATACATATAACCTATTAACATATTACATAGCAACTTCCTAATAAAAATCATACACACATAAAAGTCGAGGATACACCTCTGGCCAAAAAATTAATATCCAAAATCAAACTAATTAACCTTTCCCAAAATAAACAAGTTTAGCAACACAAAAGGGAACCAAAGCCATCATTTGGAAATGAACTTGCTACAGTACCCCCAAATACCAACAAATTGTACTAGATAGCATCAAGAACATGATTGATCATAGACCACGAAGGGCCAAGAGAAGTCCAACACCAAAAGCTAGCATTAAGAGAAATCCACTAAACGAACCAATCAAACTGATTGAACAAAAGATCAACCAAATACCATGGCCGAAAAACCAACTGAACAAGATTACAGATTCAAAACAATAAGTAGCAAAGATATTATTGCATAACAGATACAACCTCTACTAATTTCCAAAACATGATAGTTAGAAACCCTAACCTTTTATCAAGCAAAATTTGATTATATATGGTGAACGGTGGCCAAGAGGGTTTCGGGGTCGGGGGGAAGGTTTCGGGGTCGGCGGGGCAGTGCTAGTCGGCAAAGGCGGTGGAGGTTTCCAGGCTATTTGAGATCGATATAGAGAGAGAAAGAGTATTCATCAACTACAGAGAGAAAGAAAGTGGAGAAAACTACAGAGAGAGAAAGAGTGCGTCCGAGAGAGAGCGAGAGAGATCAGGATATATTATGACTTATTAGTGACACACAGTGTGCGTCGCTAATAAGCTTATGCGCGTCGCTAATTTTACATCAAACGACAGCGTTTCATTACAGCAAACTATTTGCGATGCCCAACCACGCGTCGCTAATGGCCACATGTTCGTCTCTAATAGGTTTGCGGCTATTTTTTTGCATTTTTATTTTCTTTAGCCACGCCCCACGTGTGCGTCGCTAATAATGTGTGTCGCTAAAGGTGCCACTTCTTGTAGTGGTAGTGGTAGTGGCATTTGCAGAGTGTCCCCTCAAGTATCAAAGCGATTATGTGCTTGAGATCACCATTTTTGGTTAGGATCAGATTGTAAATTATATACAACAAATTTTTTACAAATATGATATACAACAGTGTGTGTATTATATATATATATACACATATACATATATATATATATATATATATTTCTTTTATGTCTTAAATGTAAAAAGTGAGAAGGGGGTTTGTTTGGGTGAGAATGGTTTGTACTTTTACAATATTACCCTTTAAATTGACATGTGCCTTGCACGTAATTGTTTGCTGTCCACATCAAACAACTAATTGTAATAGAAGGATGAAATTGAAATGGGGCTGAAAATTGGATGTTGAAATTGACAAAATTGAAAGTATAGGGAGAAGAGTGAAATTTGGGATAAAGTTCAAGAGTGAAAAGTATAATTTACCTAAAGATAAATTTAGCAAAAGCTAATATTTACTCTTAATACCTATTAGTGGCGGATAGAGGAAGACTATTGGGGATAGAGAGGAGGCCTATATGGGGCATGGCTCAAAAAAAAAGTTGAAAAATATAACTTTTATCATTGTTTTTAATAGAATTTGTTAAAAATTAAGATTTGGTGCCTTCAAAATATTTGATATTTTCATAAAAGACTTCCTTAAATTCTAATACTTAACATTTTCATCCTCCTCACTAATTTTTGGGTTCTCCATTGTTTATTTTAGATGTCATGTTAATATTTTAATATTTTAATATTTTATTATGGTTTTAGTAATCACAAACCAAGTCATTTGGGAGCCAAGGATTACTAAAGTTTCATCATGATCTCCATCGCTAGAATTCGATAAAAGTCCATGAATAAATGGTGAAAGGTTAGTGTTTTTCAGTACTTTATCACTCAAGTTTGAGCCAAGTTTATATTCCAGATGACTAATGCTAATGAGTGGACTAAAGTAATGAGACAACAAAATGCAAAGATAAATGATCAGATATTGATAACAATGTTTATGGATAATTTTACTAGAGGTGATGAATAATGTTTAGCTAAGTTAGATTTTTGGCAGAATCTATAAGGTGCACGATGCTTTCATCCACAAGAAAAGAAGCCTCAAATCAAATAATAAGTTTGGTTTTATTAGATTTAAAATAAAAGGAGAATCAAAGAAGGTGATACAAGCTTTGAATTGGGCTCATAATATGATATCATAGAATTCTGGTCAAGTTAGCCACTTTTGGAAAGGAAAAAGAAGAAACAATAGTAAGGTTGTCAAACCAAAAGAGAAATTTGGGAAAAAAAATATTGGGTTAATAAGAACAACATAGAGGATGATTAAAGTAGGATAGGGCATGATATTAATGATTTTGGAATTATCAAAGGTAAGCCTTGTTTTATGGAGGTGTTGAAAGGGGAACACTACTCATCGGGTGTTACTTTAAAAGTAAAAGAAGTGGGAAATCCATGATTGAACAAAAGTTAGTCCTTAAGATCTGTTGATTAATTAGAAAATATTTTTATTAATAAAAGTATTTCTTACATCCAAATTCGACAATTGGGAGATAACTAGACGACATTGATCTTCAACTCGGATGAAGCCATGGTTCAATGGTTGATAGAGGCATGCCTTGGTTAAGAAATTGGTTTTTGGAAGTGTATAAATAGAGCCTAGACTTGGATATTGATTTTTCCTGAATAGTTTGGATTAATTTTTATGGTGTACTTATTTATTTATGGAATGCTGGAATATTTTTTAGTATTGAAAAATTTTGGGGGGAAATTATTTCTTTTCATGAGGCTACTACAAAAGGGTTGTTGTTTGTGACTGGTAAGGCAAAAAAACCTCTATTAAATGTTTAGAGGTTATTAAACGAAAGGTGTTTCTTGAATCGTAAGTAGAATTTTTCTGATTTGAGTGGAGGAACAAGTAGTAGTAAATAGTGTAATATGCTTAGGTGTGGATGTAAGTGTTATGACCCTGATGTTAGAACTTTACATAGGAGTATAGAGGGTTCATCAATGGAGGCTGAATTGTAAGCAATAGGAGATAATGTTGCATTATTGGGTGCTAGGTGATAGGTGTTAAATGAATGTGATTCAATGAAAATATGATCATAGAATGCAAGAGGATTAGGGAAGAAGCAGAAGAGAAGCAGATTAAAAAAGTTACTAAAAGAAAAAAATGTTGATGTTGTGATGATTCAAGAGACCAAGAAGAGTAATTATTCTAGGAGTTTTGTTCAATTAATTTGTCCTTAAATTGAGAAAAGTGTAAGAGGGCTAATATGTGTATGGAATTCAAATGTTTTTCCATGTTGGAGGCATGCAACAATAGAAATTTTTTCTTAATTTTTTTTGGTAGTATTTTTTCTAATATATATGTCCCAAATGAGACGGAAAAGAGGTTTGTGAGATGTGCTTTGTAGGCTTAAAGATGAATTTAATTATCAATGGCGCATTGGAAGTGATTTTAACAAAGTTAGAAATTTAGGGGAAAAACATGGGTATTCTATGAGGGATAAGGGGCTGAAAGATTTTAATAAGTTCATTGAAGATTTAGGGCTGGTTGATTTACTAATGTTGGGAAGAAGATATACTCGGTCAAACTCTCAACAAGAGGAGAAATTTAGTATAAGAAATAGTTTCCTATTATACCCAAAATGGTTGCAAAAGTTTAATTTCAAACAATAGGGCTTACAGAGAAATCTCTCAGATCACTGCTTAAGGAAGATGATAGAGATTGAGGGCCAAGATTGTTTTTAAGTTCCTAAATTTATACAAATTGTGGAGAAATTTTGGAAAGAAATTGAAGTAACAGGATGAACAAGTTTTAGGTTGTTGAGAAAAATTCAAGTTTTAAAATTTGCACTCAAGAATTGTAATATAAAAGTTTTTCGAAAATCCTAAAAGAAATTATAGCTAGTTGTTTATGTAATATAGAAGGTCCACTTATTCTACTACAAGTACGACTACTAGTTATTATATAGATGGTTTGTAGGACATTTACAACTAAATTCTAAACTCACATAGATACTATTGTGATGCATTTAGTTATGGGAGTGGGAACGTGTTAAGTACATTTGTCCCCAGCAAGAGGCCATCCATTTGCAGGCTCCAGTAGTAGTATTATTGGCTAGTCTACTAGGGTGCAAGTATAAATCTTTATCTTTGTCATTTCATAGTATTTTCTATCTTATTAGTGAACTATTTAAACATTTTCAATATTTCTTGACATAGATATGATGTTTATTTGTCGTAGAAGGCTACCTCCTCCTATCTTTTGCGACATTACAGGACTAGTTGGACCAGATGACTAGGTAAGTCCATAACTACTTTACATAACTATTATTCTATATTATCATAAAATTTAACTAACAACCTATTTTTGATGTCTAAATGATGTGGGAGACCTATATTACGGATGACCTCGCAGGCTTGCTAGAGTATTGCCTCAGAGGTTAAATCATACAGCTTGCCCAAGTGTCGTTAGTCTACTTCTCTATGGTTGAGTGGCATCTTCCTAATCGTGTCTTATGGCAGTTTAAACTTGTACAAAGGATACCAATTATTTGTGATATCAGTTGAGAGCTACATGCGACTAATCGACACGAGAGGCATAGGTATGACTGGTCGTAACATCACTGGGTTTATATTGAGATATGGGGGCATCGTCGCGAGCACCTCGTCATTGGGGAGCTTGCCACTGGTCGGATGGATGAGGATGACCCCTACATGTACTAGTATAGAGATAATACCCGCAAATTTGTTGTTCCTCCTATTGAGAGGCCACTAGTTCGTTTCTAACCAGTAGACAACATTAGAGATCTACTGGTTTGATATAAGATTATGTCAATTTAGTTTATTTAATTTTCAATCAAAATAAAAAATTCTTTTACAACCTTTTTTTTTTTGTTCTTTTGTAAAGAGGATAGCATGACACGTATCTATCAGCTTTTACGCGACACTGAGCAGGGCACTACAGACCTAGCACAACTGGTAGTCACTATACGATAGATTTAGATCATATCTTCCACTTGCTTAGAAGCTGTATATGAAAAGTGACATTTGTCTAAGCGCTAACCCCAACCCCAGCCCCAGCCCCAACCCCAACCCCAGCCCCATCCATAGTCTTAGCATCCAAGACAACCATGAGGTTTTATTCCTCCCCAATTCGTACATGCCACTGAGGCCTCCACGTTTTCTGAGCATCCATTTGAGTTGATATTATTTCTATTGTGGACCTCACCTTTGTTGACAATGCCTTTACATTAGGATTCTCCTCCGTTGAGACTGTCACCATCACCACATGATTCTCTTGTTCATTTTGGCCATGATGTCACTAATGAGGAGCATGTGTAGGGAGTGACATAGACTTACAACTTGTAGAGGGAGTTACTCAGGTAAACACACAACCTATGGAGGAAGTGACTCATATGGACTCATAACCGGGGAGCGAGTGGCATAGGTGGACTAACGGCCACTGAGAGAGAGGGGTATAAGATATGAGAGAGGTCTTCAGGCCGTCAATGATGGCCCATTACAGCTTACACAGGGCACACAACATCCAATCCTAGTTTAGCATGACTAACGACCTATTAGGAACAAGAAGAGTCTAGAATGTGGCACTTAGTTTATATTTTTTCTTATGTAAAGGACTCACATAATTTTTTGTATGTGTACATGTATAAAAAAAATTGTATGTATAAACCAAAACACATGTATTGAAAATATTTATACAAGTAATACATTTTTTTAACAAGCAATATATATTCTGCAATGTAGTGATTGTTAGGTTTTGAGGGGCAAAAATTTTCAAAACCAGTCATACTGACTTTGAACCAAGACATACCACTCCTTCCCACATAAACACAGTTGTGTGATGTGATCAAATGAAGAAACATAAATTTGGAAAGGGGGGGGGGGGGGGGAGATATTTTGCAAGTTAAATGAACTGAACTAACTTATATCTTAGAATGTACTGATTCTTAAGGTTTGGGGTGGCAAAAATATACAAAAACACTTATACCCATTCTGGATCGAGACCTACCACTCCTTCGCCAATAAATACACGTGTTTAAATTGATTTGATGGAATAAATGAACTTCGAAAGGGTATGTTAATCAAAATTCTAGGTACAACTAGTTTTTTTATATAAGCATTTTTTTCAAAAGACACCTATTAAAAGTGTGTAGGGTTGTAAATGAGTTGAATCAAACCTAGTTGAGTAGTGTCTTGTTCATGATTGGTTGCTAAAATAAATAACTTTCAAATTGTATTCAAGTTCGGCTTGTTAATTTCTTGAGCCAATTTCAAACAAACCTTTAATAGAGCTTATTGCGAGCAAATGTTTGAGTAACTTGATTTTTTATATAATGTTAGACCACTTATTGACTTATCAAATCAAGCTCAAGTTGAACTCAATAAATTAACGAGTCTCAAAATATATTCAAATTTGACTTGTTTATCTCGTTAGCTGATCTTGAACAAGCTTTTAATCGAGTCAATTATGAACCGACCTTGAATAAGTTGGTTCCTTTTATAATCCTAATACAAAGTTGGTGGAGCAAGTTCAATGCTTCACCGATCTAGACTATTTGCCATAATGGGTTTGAGCAGTTGGGGTGCGCTAAGGACTAAAAATGTCACAGAGTGCTAAAAAATTGTAGGCCTTGGAGCCCTGTTCTATAGCACTCTCAGTGTGTGTTATCTTTTGTGTGTGTGTGTGTGTGGATATATATATATATATATATATATTATTTTTTTTTTTGTGGGGTTCTAAGCAATATTTGGACAAAAGACAGCCCCTTCTGGCCCAACCAATTACCACCAAACCCAAGCCCAGGGGCTGGGCTCATTGAGAGGACTATTAACATTTAACAATAGATTGAGATGGGCCATGCACCCTGATACATGGTTACAGAGTGGACCCTAGTTGGCTGGTACAGAGTCTGTCATTCTTTAGATTGAGTCAGCCTAATAAGCAAGAGAAAGAATGGAACCAATTCAAGCCCAGCCCAAAGGCAAAACTGGAATATGATAATGAGCTTTCAAAATCAACTATAGTAATTTTTGAAAGATTAGCTACAAAGTTAAGTTAATTTAACATAAAATCAGTATTTCAATTTGCAGCATTTTTCTTAACTATCATGCTTCTAAGAAAAATTCAAATTTAACTGCTAATTTTTTCATGGTGGGTGTGTTTAAGACCATGGTGGCCATGTCTAAAATAATAATCACCTATAAGAGTCCATACCAATAAATTTTTAGCAATGCCAAAAATAAATAAGGCAGTGCTCCTAAGAATTTTCAAAAGATTTAGATTGGAGTGATTGAAATAAACAAATATATAATTCTTCAAAAAAATATAATAGATAAGAGACTCGTTAGGGTTGCTAATGGATCAGATCTTGATTCGAATCCGATTCATTTATTAGGATATGGTATTAAAAATTTGATTTGATGATATGATCTAATCCGAATCCGATAACTTCTTTTGTTAATTGTCTGATTAAATATAATATATATATATATATATATTAATTTTTATATATTATAAATTAAAATTTTATTTTTTTAAAGTTTTTATAATATGTTATATATTAAATTATATAAGACTTTCTTAAATTGAATTTTTATATTTTAAATATTATAACACAATATTTTATATACATAATCTTCGATAATTAACAAATTCAAATATAAATTAAGAATTTGTAAGTTCATCAAAAATCCAATATGATAATTTTTTTAACAATAGAATTCAGATCGCTCTCGATGATAGTTCACATGTAAATGAATTCTTAATAACATTGTCTAATAAATAAATAACATATTCAGCCTTTTACATCATCCAAGCACGTGCATATATATATATATGAGAGAGAGAGAGAGAGAGAGAGAGTTAAAATTGAACTGTGCTTCCATTAAAATAAGCTTGATTTACATTGTGTTTTGATGATCTGGTTTAACTTTGATATATTTATATAAGAATAATTGCTTGTGTACGTTATTAGGTCCATGGACCAACAGGTCAAATTTATAATACAGTAATTAACAATATAATAACCATCTCAACTTCCTACTATAAAATAATGAAATTAAAAGAAAAAAAAAATCTAATTACCTCAATAATCATGTTACAAAGCAAGATCTAGCAAGCAATTAAAAATAAACAGTAAATTAATGGGGCCTATACAACTGCTTTAACTGACTGGCGGCGTAAGATTAAGCACAGGAAATACCTACCTTGATTTTGATTAATGCTAATGTTGATGTCTCATCACGGTAACAAAGTGGTCTTTGGATTCCCCCTATTTGAGTCTAATCTGGATTTGGGTTGATAAGGTTTGACAAGTTTAGGCTAAAAACATTTGTTGCTTTGAAATTTACAGCTTCTTGTTGGTTGATTGTATTAGCATCTTATTTCAAGCCAACCACAACCATCTCAAGTTGCTTGATTGCTTCTCTTTTATTTTTTAAATGCTAATATGATCTAACTTCAATGATTTGTTACAAGGCAAGCCTTAGCACAATGATAAAATTACTCTATTGTAACCTTGGAGTTTTAAGTTTAAGTCATTGTGATCTAAAATTAACGAGTTTGTAGTCACTAAAACAATTTTTTTATAGAGATAAGATTACGTACATCTCACTCTCAATAAATTTCGCAATAACAAACAGTCTTATCTTTTTATTATTTCCAAATTATCTTTTATCAAAGGCGGAGTCACATAGGGTGCTTGGCCACAGCTCTAGCTCCCTACAAAGTTTAGAAAAAAAAACATTTACATGTAAAGTTTTAGTTATTTTTAAACTAACTCACTCCAAAATTTAGACCAAACTAAATCTTTATTCATTAATCTCTCATTTTTTTAATCCAAAATTATAGTTTATCTCAATTTTCTTGCTCAACATAATATTTACTCATTATTTCTCTCATTTTTTATTTTAAAATGTTGGCCTATCTCTAAAATTTTCTTCAAAAATATTTTAATTCCACCCTAATTTTTTTTTCCTGATTCCGCTCTTGTTTGTTATGATTAGCATTTGATATAGTTCAAGGATGATGATGACCCATATAGAGAAAACCATATATGGTAGCTAAACTGTCATTGTCATGTGCCACTAATTTACTTTATACATAAAAATATACTTCAATGGAGAATGGGAAATCCTTGTTTGCCGAAAATGATAGGCTAAGCAGAACAAAAAAAAAAAAAAAGCAAAAAAAAAAAAACAACTAACTGTACTTGACTCAAATTGGAACATATTATTATAATGAGGATTAAATAGGGTTAGTTTTAATAAGAATGAAACAAGAAAAGTCCAATATTACATACATTCTTATGGGTTACTTCACCTGTGATGTTGTGTTTGATAACACGTTTTCCCCTTTCAAACACGTTTAGATTGGTTGTCTCAGAATTATTATTATTGGGAGTTGATCATAAATTTACCCGGATTCTTAATGACTGATTTGTGACTTGAGACGATCTAAAAATTGCACAATTTTTTGACCTATTTTTATTTTTATGCCCATTTTTCTCTTATGTTGTAACTCATTTATATAAGGGGATTATTTTTTAGAATTTTGACAGAGAGAAAGGAGAACCGTCATTGGGGAATAAAGGTGTTGGATTATCCCACATCGTTCATCTCTAACTCCTCAGCGCTATCTAAAATGGCTGACTACCCCTCTCTTTAACGCCATAGTTTTAAGGAGTTGAATGGGTTGGGCCTCCATTTTAATAAAAGGGTTTCAGGTTTTGGGAGCTTTTACTCTTTGTAATTTCTTCGATACATAGTGAAATGATCAGTATTGCCCATGGATGTAGACATTTTGCCGAATCATATAAATTTTGTGTCTTCTCTATTTCTTTTGTTTTGTTTAGTTTGAGATCAATTTATTATTTATTTAATTATTTTCGCACAACAAGTACTATCTAAGACAACTTGTAAATTAATAATATGGATTAGAGTTGTGTCCAAAGACACGTCGGAAACCAAGATTAATTCATGACATAAATACATACATATATGTATCCACAGTGCGTGTTCCATTAAAACTCCATGAATTTTTTGGGGTCAAAATATTAACAAATTTTATGGAATTTATGAAAATAATCATGCATGAAAGATACCTATAATAATGGAACACGCACTGTGGATACATATATGTATGTATTTATGTCATGAATTAATCTTGGTTTCCGACGTGTCTTTGGACACAACTCTAATCCATATTATATATATATATATATATATATATATATATATATATATATACTTCTAGGTTTTTTAAATATCGTAGGTATCCTTCTTGCATGTTTAATTAACAAATTTATTTAGGGATAATTACAATCACATCTACAAAATTACTGGACAATTATAGGGACTTTTCTGTGTTCTATGAAATTATATTGACATTTCTTCTATTATACGAACAATATATAATTTCTCTCATTCGTATAAAAACTGTCCTAAGTGTTACAATTTCAAGTAAATTTTCTTATATGACTATAATATTTTAATATATTACATTGATCACTTCTATCTTTTCAAAAATTGTAAGGGTGGTCCTTATAATTATCAAATATTACAAAAACATCAATGTAATTATCCTTAAGATAAAATAATAAATTCATATTTTTCGTAAACGCCCATTTCTCAATAACTCTGCTAGTGTAATATCAAGCTATGACATGCCCTATGGCCTTTCAAAATTTTGGAAATTGTACATTTTGTCCCTTATGTTGGTAGATTTTTTTTTAAAAAAAATTAGGATTCCACCCCACCTTTATATATATATATATATATATATGAAAACGCTTCTAAATTTTGAAATCTATATTTATGTTTCCATAACTATAATCTCTAGATCCATCATTATGTAATTATAGTTATTATCGGAAAGGTCTGTATAATTATTTTATTCATATAATATCAATTCAGGATTCTCTTGCATGCATTTATCCATAATATGTAACTATTTTAGGCAAAGAAAAAAAAAAGAACTCAGTGATGTGAAAAAGGCATTGTAAAATTTAATGAACCCTACATCATAAACAACTACCGTGTAACAAAATGCATTAATTGAGAAAGCTAGTTAGGGTTTCACGTAAGTGCAAGAAATGGGGTTTTATATGATGATTGATGGTGGTGGTGAAATGTGAATAGTGGCAGAAGAAATCAGTTGGATGGGATTAGTCAAAGTTGGTTTGTTGAGGTTTTTCAGGGTTTGTTGATGTGTTGCTTGTATGGGTTTCTTGGGAAGGTAAGATAAAAGGTATATTATGGTTTTCATAAAAATGACATTTTGGAGCAAATGGATGCTTGGTTGTCCAAGTAACTGAAATGCTTTGCATTTACTGTTTGAAAGCTATTTCAAACCTTTCTATTCATAGTTGACTCATGCACACACATATTTGTGTGTGTGTGAGGAGAAAATTTTATATGAACTAGGTCATTGACTGTTTGATGAACTCAACCAATCACATCTTATTATGTAGTTAATATGTTATTTTTTTCTTTCTTAAAAATAAAACATTATATTTAAATGACATGTTATTATAGATTCACTAAAAGACAAAGCATTTATTCTGACTCCAAATACAGTTAAAAATACTTTATTTAGCATTGAAAATATATATTATCGACAGCTGACACAATGGTTGGTAATAAAATGGTCAGAAAAACTATTACTGATGCAAATCTCATAACGTTGGAAATATTCATGTATTACCGACGCATTGAGGTGTCAGTAAAAACTTTTTTCTGACAATATAAATAGTCGGTAAAATATTATTTCTGATGAAAAAAGTAGTGGATAAAAAATTATTTCCTACCATATAAACAATCAGAAAAATATTATTTCCGACCATATAAATTGTCGGCATAAATTGTACATATTTTCAAAAATAATTTATTATTTTCGACTCATTAGTTTAATATTATTTTTGACCATATAAACTGCGGGCATAAATTATACATGCAAGACTCATAGAAGATGCACAAAAACAACGGAAAGAAATTAAATCAAGAAAGGAAAACAACAACATTACATGACTCAGCCCCAGCATGCTACAAGATCCCAAGGGTTTCAAGCAACAATTACATAAAGCATAAATGGATATTCACCAGGATAAACCATACGTGGTATTTACCGACACAGGGAATAGATACGGTGCTTACAGCCTTGGTTTCAAGCAACAATTACATAAAGCATAAATGGATATTCACCAGGATAAACCATAAGTGGCATTTACCGACACAGGGAATAGATATGGTGCTTCCAGCCTTCAACATAATGAACAGATAACTCCTTTATATGTAAATCAGGTAAAATATGATTCAACCAATCACTCATACGTACAGATTCATACAAACATCAAAACAAATTCAAAATTTATAATCTATCCAACAACTATACGAATCAATAATGAATGGACGTGTAATGTTACATTTAGATTATCATGCTGGAAATTACAGCTATAACACTTAATCATGGTCTGTTGCCACTCTTCTCATTTCAACAAATGTTAATGAGACATTAGCATATTAGATCAAACTTTTTGTAAGCACATATATATATATATATATATATATCGTCAAAGTCTTGGAAAATAAAATCAACACAACACCAAATCGAAAATAACAATATAGTTAAAAAAAACTTTTCAGAATAGGGAGAAAAGATGATATTCTATCAAAAATGTCGATCGGATCCTTCTTCGTGTAGGTTTTCTTCTTGGATTCCTTGCGACAATGGCTGCATATCTCGCTGAGGAAGAAGATGGAGAGTTGCAGAACGAGAGAACGAGAGAGGCGAGAGACAGAGAGAGGCGCGATGTTTCGATCGAGTGGCGTGAGAGATCAAAGAGTGGCGAGAGGTGAGAGATCAACAAAGAGTGAGAGCTCGAGAGGCGCGAGGTTTCGAGTGGCGTGAGAGATCAGAGAGAAGCGATAGAGGTGAGAATAGAGAGAGGCGCGAGGTTTCGATCAAGTGGCATAAGAGATTAGAGAGTGAGAGATCAGAGAGTGGCGAGAGGTGTATTTATTTCCGACGTCCGATACCGTCGCCAATATATTAATTCCGACTAAAATAATGGTCGGAACTAGTGTATATAAAATTAAGTTATTTCTGACCGCAAATAACATCGGCAATATATTTAAATCCAACTCAAATAATGGTCGAAAATACTCTCCATCAAATTTAGTTATTTTTGACTCAAAACATGGTTGGTGATAGTTATGTTACATTACCGACGTAGTTTAGAATCGGTATTATTAAAAGATTGCTGACAAAACATACTTTGGTAGGTAATAGTTGATTATTTCCGACGACGTATAACGTCGAAAAATATGCCATTCCATAATTCCGACATTTAATTTGTTTCCATCATAAATACTCAATGTAACCGACAAAACTAGAACTGACGGCTAATATGAGTCGAAAATAACCTCATTTCTTGTAGTGATTAGATCCATGTCATGTTAATAGACTCAGGCCGTGCAAAAACTTCTTGTGTGTGAGAGAGAATTATTAGTGTATAATGGTTTTTTTTTTTTTTGTGGGAAGTGATAATGTAATATGGAAAAATTCTATGTTAACATAAGTAAAATTCGGAATTATGACTATAAAAAAGCAAATAAAGGAAAGAAGTTTATAAGAAGCCATCAGAGAAAGGTGGGTGGGATACACGCACACATAAATTAATGTGTACACTGAAAAGAAAAAGTATTTGCTAGAACAAATCTGATTAACCAATAAGTTAAAATATTTGAATTTAATCATATTCTCTATCATACACCATCTAGTTATCATGATTATCGCTCGAGGGTATTGATGGGATGATCGTCAGAGATATATCTTTTTCAGCACCACATTTGTACTCAAACCTATCAGGAGCATACATATGTATCTTTAAATTCTTGTATGTATGTATGTGTGTGTATATATATATATATATACACATATATATATATATATATATATATATTTTCAGGTTACTTTTCAACCATCAGATCGATCAGCGGACTACAAAATTAGGTTGATCGAGTTTTTTAAATATTCAAGATAGACCACAACCTAACAACTTTCTCAATAAAACCTTACTTTTATTATGTTGTTCTCCTCAAGATTCAGTTATTTAGATCATCAAACTTCACAATATGATATTGTTAGGAAGCTTTTTTGGGCAACTCTGGCCTTTATATATATGAACTGAAAGCAATGCTAAAATTATAGGCATCTTAGTTATAAATAACAACATCAAGCAAATATTGGATGGAATATATGTTTAGTGCATGCATTGTGCTGCCTTCTCATTGTTAATGCTGGCATGACCGAATCTACAGACACATTTGGTAAATTGGAATTGGTTTTGGGTGCCAATCCTCACTGTGACTGTGACTGCGACTGTACGTAAGCACCCACATTAAAATAGATTATGGTTTACTTTGGGTTTGGAACAAAACGAAAACAATTTTTTAGAGTTTTTTTTTTTGGGTTTGGAACCGAAATTTGACTTGGCACAGACTGGTGTCTCTAATTAATTAGTTATTCTATCCATCAGGATCTGGGAAGCTTAATAATAAGATTAAATCCCACCTACATTAGGATTTCAGGGGGTTTATGTGAAGACCACTTTGCAGTTGGCTCCAAACAAAGAAAGAGCAACTTATCTCATTCTGTGTTTCAATTATAATTTATCATGTATAAAATAAACATTTACAATTCTTTTAATTAAAAATAAATATTTGTGATTGAGGCACATACTAAATTGAGAAGGATAAAAATTAATAAATAGAGAAATAGCCATACATCAATCTAATCGAAAACCAACCTATTAAAAATGAGTCAAAAGCATTCCGAACCAATTTATTATAAAGGACAATATACCTTACTCTAAATTAGGTAAGAAAAAACTCTTCTTAATTGAGCACTTATCTCAACCACAATTACTATTATGTAATACACATTTATCGTTTCATTTTATTTAATTTCATTTTTTATTAAAAATAAATAATCACATGATATTTATATAATTTTATACGTGATAAGTTGTAATTGAGACAGTTTTTCTAATAACTAGGAGGAGTTATAAATTAATTAAGAGAGAGGCAGATGTAAGGGTCCTATATGGCGTGGTTTTACTAGGAACATCATGATATATATATATATATATATATATATTTATATATATATATATATATATATATATATATATATATATATGAACTTTGTTGGGTTAAGCTGATGTACAAATTAATTCCAAATTGATTAGATGGTTAATTCTGATGGAGAGACATGTACATATTCACTTGTTACATGAGATACCGATTTTACACCCACCGTTGGCGATGTCTTGTTTACTTGATCAATGCTGATGTTAATGGATAAGCTTTTCTAAGCACATTTAGATGGGAAGGGAAGTGTTTGATTTCGTGGGGTATAGAATATCCATCGGTTAAGTCATCAATTTTATTATTCATTACATATAATATTTCAAACCTTTGTATTTGACTAGCCATCTGCATGGTAGATATATGTATATATATATATATATATCATACATATATATATATATGTATATATGTATGGAAAGGTGGACGGGTTACCCATTTGTATGTTGATGCCGTACTCACCATCAATTGGATTAACCCTTAAAATTAACCTATAAACTGTCAATGGCAACTTGAAGTACCCTTCACCCCATAAATATAAAACAAAATAGAAAGCTTATATATATATATATATAGAGTAAATCACCTTTATATGCTATAATTCATACAATTTTCTTTAATGTTATAATATTTTTGAACTACCTTATAATCACGCCAAACTAATGATGTCCAAAATTTTAGCTTGTGCAAGTAAAGAATTTACACATTTCTATGATTGGTGAGAGCCCGTTTGAGATGGCTGCTTTTATCATGTTTTAACAAAAGATCACTGACCAACACAAAACCCATCAAATTAGGGTTTACCCGGTAAAACAAGTTTTATATTTTAAGCTTCAAGGTAAATTATACCTAGTATCTCTAGGATTCTGACAATTATAAATAACTTTTTTTTAGTTTAACTAATTATATTGCACTGTTATTTAACGTGATAGTTCATAAAACAGACAATCCCTACGTACACAGTCTATCGATCACTAACATTTACTTTTTTTTATGAATTAATATATAGACTTTTTTTAAAAAAAAAAATAACTTTGCCCGTGAATTTTGAAAAAATGTAATTTTTTATTCAAAAAATTATTAGAAAACTAAGGAGATATATTTGTAATTGTATTAATTCTGTTAACGGCGTTAAGTTGACAATCTCAATAGTAATATGCAGTGTTATAATTCAATCTAGGAACATCTTTTTGTAATTGTCAAAAATTTTAAAAGTAATAAGTCAAATTTATCATATTTTTTATATTTATTTATTCAGTAAGGATAACTTATAATTTTTTAGATTCACTTAGAATCGCATATAGGTTCACCTCATCAGATTTTATGATTCTATCGGTGCATGATGATCATGCGCTTACATCAAAGCTTGCATTAGTCACTCATATCAACGAGACCGGGAGTGACGAAAGTGCTCCTCTAACTTTCATGTAGCAGATCAACCATCACAATAAATTCTTGCAAATTTTACATACCTCTAATACCTTATTAAATAGTTGTGCCTCATGTCAAGATGGATGCTTACCCAGTTAGTTTACATTGACCTGATCTCTAATTAAGGTTCGACATCATCAAATTTTCCATTTGTCATTTACATTGATTAATGCAGCTTTCCGTATTCAATAGAGTTAATTAACTTTTTCCGTAAGAAGGATAAGGCTGTAAAGAGCTAAATCTAATAAATGACAGATCCATTAGAAAACGGTATGGACACCTCTTTTTTTTAAAAAAAATTGTTTTTAGAAGAGGCATGTATTAATTTTGATTAAAGATAAATGGGAATTAATGGAAGGTCGGTTTTGGGTAAACATCAACACTAATATCAGAGTATTAGTCATACGGTGTGATGGTCGCATTGAGCCAATACAACTTCGAATCTGAACATCAACACTAATATCAGAGTAGTCGTCGTATGGTGTGATGGTCGCATTGAGCCAATACAACTTCGAATCTTTCAAACTTATAGAAGTATAATGTCATTTTAAAGTTGAACTTTTATGAGATAAAATATTTTAATCAGTAGAAGTTTTTCAAACTTATAAAAGGGTAATGTTATTTTAAAATTGAATTTTTATGAAATAAAATATTTTAATCATTAGACGTTGTATGAATTAGAGAAAAAAAATAGTTGCATGCTTAAATAATTAAATGAGCTTACCATTTATTATAAAATGAATCACAAATAACTGTAACAATCAAGCTTCCACATTATATATATATATATATATATATAGAGGTGTGTGTGTGTGTGTGTGTTTGTATGTAATTAACATATATATTGCTTTTGCCATAGGAGAGATGTCCATTTTAGAATGCATATGAATTGCCAAAATAGCTTGGGTTGATTTTAACGTAGTACCACAGTTGAAAACTGAAAATACAGAGAGAGAAGGGGAGAGAATAACGAAAAAATATATACATAGGTGAAAAATAGACAGAAGAGAAGGTCATGGGCCAGTAGCAATTCAAGACAAGAAAGGGTCAGTGTTTCTACAGGTACGTATAGTCTCGTCTCAAAAATGTTTCGTGTAAAACCAACAAAAGTGACTGCCCATCACAACCCTAAACCAACCCAATTTATTATTCTCTGTTGTTGCATATTTCTTCTGCTCCTTTAAATCTTCCTCTCCACTTCTCTCTTATCTTTACTTGATGTTAAAGAGTTCTTATAAGCTCATAGCCACAAGTACTGCACTCACCGTTGCCGGCCATGGATGACATCGGAGCCACTTCTAGTGATGATGCAAGGACTTGTCCTCGAGGACACTGGAGGCCCGCGGAGGACGAAAAGCTCCGGCAGCTTGTCGAACAATACGGTCCCCAGAACTGGAATTCAATTGCTGAGAAGCTTCAAGGAAGATCAGGTACTTATTGGAATGATCAATCTCTTTCTCTCTCTACAAATCTTGATCATTCTAGATCTGATATTCAAAGTTTATATATATGTAGGGAAAAGTTGCAGATTGAGGTGGTTTAATCAACTTGACCCAAGAATTAACAGAAGACCATTTACAGAAGAGGAAGAAGAAAGGCTTTTGGCAGCTCATCGCATACATGGAAACAAATGGGCATTAATATCCAGGCTCTTTCCCGGTCGAACCGACAACGCTGTGAAGAATCACTGGCACGTTATTATGGCAAGAAAGCAAAGAGAACAATCCAAGCTTTGTGGTAAGAGAAGCTACCAAGATCATCTTCTCAGTGACTCCAACTCTCTAACTTATGGCTTTCGAAGAAGGAATTCGAAATCCCAAGAGGAGTATAGTTCAAAAATCCGATTTGATAACAGTCAGTTCTTTGAATTCCAAAACCCAAACAAAGATAGGATTTTCACAGTATCTCCCTCAAGTATTTCATCCCCTTCTTGGACTTTTACCAGACCATCTGCTTTGGCTACAAACAAATCATCTTCTGTGGATTTATTTGGAAGAGAAGGTAGAGATTACTTCAATTCTAGTTGGAAAAATTGCTTTACAGAATGCTCAAATAGTTCAGACCAATCTCTTTCTGCTCGACACTATTCAAATTCTTCAATGTTTGGAGGTTTCCGGGATTTCGGTATATTCGGGCTCCCAAACTACAAGAGGGTTGTTGGGTATTCTAAACTTGGTGATAATAATGGAAGCCATGAAATGATCAAGAGAGAGTTGGTGAGTTTTGGTGATAACTCTCACGCATTTGCAAAGATGAGAGCAGCTATTGAGCAACAGAAAGAAGATGAATCCACCAAACAGAAGGATGTTCCCTTCATAGATTTTCTTGGTGTGGGAATTTCTTCTTAATCACCAAAACTCTATTTTATTTAACTTTAATATATATATATATATATATATATATATATATTATATAATAATTTTAGCTTCATATTGGCACCTTGCCATGCATGTTGATGGCCTAAAGCATCAAATTCTAAACCTAACTGATAGTTTAGCTGTTATTTTGATCAATTAGAGGGCAGATATTTCTACACATGCACCTAATTGCTAATTAATCTTGCGGATATCAATTTACTAGTACCTTACTGGTTACAAATTCATGAGAGCTGCAAGGTATCCCTATCTAGTGATGACAAAATCCCAACTTTTTGTACTTCTGTATATTACAAGTTCTTGATTTAAAATGTTTTGTCCCATGCATGTTGATGAAATATCATCAGTAAAATTCATGTAATTGGCACCAAAATTCATGTATATTACAAGTTTTTTTATTTCAAATATCTTGTCCTATGTTAATGGAAGCATGACTTCATGGCGACTCTGAGAATTATGAAATGGAAGCAACTAGCTTCTTGTGGAAAGACATTAGTTCTTGCTAGCTGCTGGATTCAGCAATCATTTTGAGGTTGGATAGATCGATAGAAGTTTTCAACAAAATGGAAATCTCTAAATCCTCCTAGAAAGATGGTGGCTGCTCCATCTCGTTGTTTTTTTTTTTTTTTGTTTATAGTTGTTTTAAGTGAAACGCTTATGCTTTTGAAAGTTGCACCAGCAGAAGTTTTATTAAAAGTCATTCTTCTGTGAAGCTTCAAAGCACACACCCTTAATGTCCATTTTATTATTCAGAAGTAATAAATGGAGAATTTGGAATCTCATAGCCTTCCAATTCCAAACTTCTCTATATATGATTTCAGTTTTTCATTTCATATCCCATACCCTCTTGGCAATCAAATAAAGCTAGCATAGCTAGCTTCTTTATCTTTAGTTTTAAGTGTTGTGTATGTCTCAGTATATATGTATATTTTCTTCTAAATAGTACTTGGCTCGCATCAAATTTTCTAGTTGGTGGACAAGTTTCTGATTATGTCACATAGATCAACGGAGTCTTATTAAAAGTGGCTATTGTAAGAAACTGCATATGTTGAGCTTAAAATTTGTTGATTGATTGCAGTTTAATTAGTTCAAGATCTGATGAATGATATATATATTCTCATAAAGTGAAAAACTAACCTGAATTTTTGTTTAGAAATTTAAGTTGAAAAGGGTCATTATTTGAAAGAGCATATACTGTATATCAAACACTAACTTGAATTCTTCGGTAAAGTTGTTAGGTTCGTTCCTGCGTATGCATGGGAATATTTGTATTCTTCTTTGAATTCTATGTCACACGGCTCATTTATTGTTACAAATCATTGCATGGCAGGCAAACTTTGATTAAACGCTAATTTCTTTGAGATTGCTAAGGATGACCTACCTATTTTGGGTGGGATAAAGGTTTAACAATGTCTGGATATTAATGCAGTTGCATGTTTCAGTTTAAGCGCAACAGTATTATATTTTCCTTCTACTTTCTGCCACACGTTTCATACAAATTTAACGGGACACTTAAAAAGTTTTCATGTGACAGAATTCTCAAAGCACGGGTAATTTTTTATGAGACCAAATGGAGCTCTCTCATGAAAAAAATTCAGTGAAAGGCCTCACGATGGTATTTGACAAAATGTATGAAAATCTCGTATATTCAATACTTTCTTTACAAGGATGAATGGGTATATAACAAAGAAACTTATCTATATTTAGCTATACATATATCACGGCTAAATTGAAAGTTGATCTTATAATTGAGGGATTTGTATCCAAAACTCCCACCTATAATCTCTCGGAGAACAACTCATGCCAACACTCCCCTTCAAGTTGGTGCATATAGATCTCTAATACCCAACTTGCCAAGTGAGTTGTAGAAGCTCTTGCTGCATATAGCTTTTGTAAGTATATCTGCCAATTGGTCTTCGGACTTAACGAACAGAAATCGAATTGTCTTGGCCTCAAGATTTTGTTTGATGAAGTATCGATCTACTTCCACATGTTTGGTCCGATCATGCTGGACTGGATTATGAGAAATGTCAATAGTAGCCTTGTTATCATAGAATAAGTTTATCTCGCAGCTTGGGGCAAAGCCAATTTCGGTTAATAGTTTTTGAAGCCAGAGAAGCTCACACAAACCCTTAGTCATCCCACGAAACTTGGCTTCGGCACTTGATAATGCTACCACCTTTTGCTTCTTACTTCTCCATATAACCAGGTTCCCTCCAACAAAAGTGAAACAGCCTGAGGTGGATTTTCTATCTGAAATATTCCCTGCCCAGTCAGCATCTGTATAACCTTCAACTAAGTGATTGTTTCTTGAGAACATAGGTCCTTTTCTAGGGGAGGACTTTAGGTATCGGAGAATCTGAATCACCACATTCATATGATCTTCACTTGGACAATGCATGAATTGGCTTACTACACTCACTGCATAGGCGATGTTAGGCCGTGTATGGGAGAGATAAATAACTTTTCCAACCAATCTCTGGTACCTTCCTTTGTCTATTGGCACTTGGTCTGGGTATTTTCCAAGCTTGTAATTTTGGATTATTGGTGTATCAGCAGGCTTACAATTAATCTAGTAATACAACTTCTGATAATAAATCTAGGATATACTTTCGTTGGGATAGGAATATGCCTCGCTTAGACCTTGCAACTTCAATTCCCAGAAAATATTTAAGTCCTCCTAGATTTTTCATCTCAAATTCTGTCGCCAATTTCTCTTGAAGTCTTGCTATTTCTTCTAGATCATCTTCTGTAATGATCATATCGTTTACATAGACTATCAAAGTTGTTATCTTACCCCGTTGACGCTTTAAAAATAGCGTATGATCTGAGTTGCTTTGTTGAAAACCATATTTCCTCATTGCCAAGCTCAATCGCCCAAACCATGCTCTAGGAGATTGCTTCAACTCATACAAAGTTCGTTATAGCTTGCATACAATCTTAGCTTCAGAGTTTGTTGTATATCTTAGAGGAACATTCATATAGATTTCTTCTTCAAGATCTCAATGGAGAAAGGAATTTTTAACGTCAAACTAGTGCAATGGCCAATCAAGGTTCGCTGCAAGAGATAGCAAAACCCTGACAGTACTCAACTTGGCCACTAGTGAGAAGGTCTCTTGATAGTCTACGTCATATGTCTGCGTATAACCCTTTGCTACTAGTCTTGTTTTGTACCGTTCAACTGATCCATCGGCTTTGTACTTGATGGAGAATACCTATTTACACCCCACTATTTTTTGACCTTCGGGTAGGGGAACAAGAATCCACGTCTCATTTTTTAGCAATGCCTCAATTTCTTCCTTCCTAGCTTGAACTCACCTAGGATTTTTCAAAGCCTCATCAACACTTGTGGGAATATGGTGTGAGGGGAGTTCATTCACAAAGTTCTTGAGTGGTTCAGGCAGCTCCTTCGTAGAAACATAATTGGCAATTGGATATTTCGATCTTTGTTCCTCCACTTCTAGAGAATATCTGTTTGGTGGTTTGCCCCGATTATGCCTGAAAGGTAATTCATAGCCACTAGGAGTATCCATATCATTAGAAATGTGAGGTGTGACAGGAGAGCTTACCTCAATGACACTACAAGAAAGTAAGGTTTTAGCGACGCACATTATTAGCGACGCACGGGTGTGCGTCGCTAATAATGTGTATTCGCGACGCACAAGAGGCACGTCGCTAAAGGTGATGTAAAAATCATTTCCCGCCTTAAAAAAATATGGCACGTAGTTTAGCGACGGAGAAATCATGTGCGTCGCTGAAAGTTACGGAGTATTAGCGATGCACAGTGTGCGTCACTAATAGTATGGTTGATAAAACGACGTCGTTTGTCATACATTTGGCGACGTGCAGAAGACTATTAGCGACGCCATATGTGCGTCGCTAATAGCTCTGCGATATAACGCCCAACCCTACACCCATCTCATTCGAGCAGAAGCGGCGCCTCTCTCTCTCTTGCTCTTTCTCTTTCTCTTTCTCTTTCAGCCACTTCATTGACGGCGGCGACACGTTTCGGCGACGGTGACAGCAACCTCGATTGACGGTGAGTCCTTCTCTCTTTCCAACTCTCTCTCACTCCCCAATCTATATGATATGGCGATATTCGAAGTGATCGATATATATTCAAACATGTTTTTCTTTTTTTACTTGGATGAGTAAAGATAATGATTGTGTTTGTGATATGGCGGTAACACCATTGCTATTTAAGAAAAATAGGTAATCTTAAGCTGGGTTGAACTCTTGAAATGAGTAGTTGGAGTTTTGCACTTAAAATTTGTTTTTATAATTGCTTTTCTGATATTGAAATTTTTTTGGGTAATTCTGATATTGAAAGTTGTTTTCGAGTTCCTTCACTCATTGTATAATTCAGTACTAGAAGTCAAGCATATGGTTGATATTGATAAAATATATTGTTGGTTCAGTAGTTCTAATAGGGCTTGACATTGGGTGCAGATCTACATTGAACTTTTACAATCAATATGAATATCTAATGAGATTATAAATATTTATAAAATTTCCAATCCATATGAATATCTAATGAGATTACATTGTGTAACTTTTTTAAAAAAAATTTATGTCAACAGAGAGCCCTCTTCAATTATTGCATTGGAAAAAACTCTCTGCCTCTTCCATTATTGCAATTCAATATGTACAGTATATAAAGAAATTTTCTTTAGGGTGTAAAAAAGTGATATAATGCGTACCTTTAGCGATGGAGGCGACTATGATTGACTCTATATAATTGAATATCTAAAATGATAAGATAATAAATTTAAATAATTTTTTTTTTATAATATTAATGTAATATTTTAGATAGTTATAAAATATTAGAGTATAATAAAAATAAAATTGTATTAATAATTTTGCCATAAATTTTTTATACAATTAGATTTTTATTATTATTAGATTTCTAATTTAATTATAATATAAATACATAAAATTTGAGACTTTTATAGAATTAGATTTTTATTAACTTGAAACTTTTAATTTAATCATATTATGAATAAATAAAATTTAGGATATTCGCTTTAAGTAGAGACAAATTATTGCATTCAAATGATTTATAAAGGTTCATGTGACTTGAAGGAAACCAACTAATAAATAAAGAAATAAAGCATATACATTAAGTAAATACAAACAAACTCATTGACAAGATTTGAAAACTTACATGACATGCATGTTGAAAAATATCAATAACACCAAATGTTGGAAACCATAGGATTAACACTAAAAATAGAAATTACAATGACTATGGTCTTGATGGCAAGGCAATCACCAACAAGTCGGGGACGGAATTAGGAATTTATTTGAGAGGAGATAAATTTTAAACTATATTAAAAAATCCAAGAAAAAAAATTTTGATACAATTTTCATTGAGAGGGTCAAACAAAATTAAAAATAAGGATAAAGTGAAAAAAAAAATACAAATCTAGAGGAGGCAAAAGTAAAAATTAAAGCGATATATTTGAATTTGTTCTTGAGAATATGAGAACTATTTTGAAGTAAAGCAATGTGTGTGTGTGGGAGAATTACCTATTTAAAAAAAATACTTAAAAGAGCCTCTCCAAAATTTAAAGCAGATCAATACCTTCAGTTTAAAGCCTTGCCTGTCCTTTTATTTTCTGATTTTATCCCTTTTTTATTGGCCTGCTTGGCTCTTGTTCCATGTTGCTGGCTGTACCTGTCACCTTGTCTATGCTTGTGTAACTTTGGTGATTTATACAAATTATTTTACTTACAACCTAAAAAAAAGCTAATTGTGATATAATCATTAACCCATCCCGTTGAGAACCGCTGTACTTCGCTTCTAATTTAATAATATTAAATACTGATAAAATCTTATGTTTGTTTCATGACATGAATATATGTTTTGCTCCAATTTAAATGACTCTATTATGATCAAACTGTGAGTTTGTAAGTTGCATTGATCAATTTTGTCGTTAAGTTTGCACAATGTATGAACACTAGTATGAACTAAGTCATGAACTTGCATCAAGGATTTTATCCATTCAAGAATTAAAAAGAGTTCTTGAGTCCTATAGATTGAGAGATCAACTAGATACACCTGACCTATTAAGTCAGTTAGTGGTTTTAGGTAGCACTTGATTTGTTTTTGTTGGTTAAGTTGTTGTTGTCAGGTGCCAAGTAAATAATTCTTGATGAATAACCTTAATTAATAGATAAAAATTGAAAGGTAGGTGCTTTTACTTGTTAGCAACCAAGATCAATATGTTTTCTACTGGCATTTTCAATGCTATTGTTAATGGTTTTTTAAAGCAAATCTCTGTTTGACAATCAGAGTTTGCACTTACACTAATGAAATTTTTAATTGCATTCATGTAAGCCTAGCCCCGTTCGGGAGTCATTTTCATCACATGTGAATCTTGTCGCGAAATTTATTCGCGATTGGGCTCGTGTGTATGAAAATCGATTCTTGAATTGTCCAAAGAGGATAGTTCAGGAATGCATAAATCTGTATTGCAATCAATAACGCATATGCTTGAATATTTCACTATGATAAAATTTCAGCACGGTCTCTTATTGTTCTCTGGGTATATATTTAGGCGTGTTAACGTCTATCTCGTATACTTGGAGAACCCTGGGGAGATGCTGCCGAAATTTTGTCCGAGTGGAATCAAGCATTTGATTGCTGCTGATTGCAATGTAGATTGTGCATTCACGAATGGGATAGGACCACCTTACCCTTTAGAGAGAAGTTGGAGGTGATAGGATTCATGTTTCATACTTATAACGAGTATCATTTTTGACTTGTATTAGGTAGACGAAAATGGATAAGAATTAGATAGACTTGATGGGCAGGCATTTGCCAGGGTATGTGAAGGGGATCAAAGATTTTATTGAGTTTGCTCATGCATCTGCAGATGGGAGAAATAGGATAAGATGTCCATGTAGGAGGTGCAATAATAGGGATTATATGAATATAGATGAGGTCAAAGAGCACCTACTCGAACACGGGATGGACAAGCGGTATACGTGTTGGGAATTTCACGGGAAACGCCATGACGTACGAGTGGTATTTGATGATGAAGAAGAAGACGACGATGTTGACTTTGGTGATAATGTTGGGGTTGGTTATGAAGGCTTGCCACAAATGCTGGCAGACTTGCAGGGGGCTACAACTGGGGCGAGTAGTCACAGGAGTGACACGGGACCATCGACCGCATTTGAGTCGTTGTTGAAGGGAAGCAAGGCAGCCGTTATACCCGGGTTATGATAAGTTTTCGAAACTGGACTTTCTCGTGAAACTCCTTCATCTTAAGACCATCAACTGTTGGAGTAACAAATCAGTTACTATGGCCATTGAATTGATTAAAGCAGTGCTTCCTACTGGGGAGACTCTTCTGAACTCATATTACGAGGCGAAAAGAATATTAAGAGATTTGGGCCTCGGGTGTATTCCCATACATGCTTGCAAAAACGATTGCATGTTATTTTGGAAGGAGACTGAACAATTGAAGGAGTGTACGGTGTGCCACGAACCCAGGTACAAGCTGAATGAAGGAAAGAAGAAGACAATTTCACACAAGGTGCTTAGATATTTTCTCTTAAAACTGAGGCTACAAAGGTTATACATGTCTCAGAAGACGGCAGAAGATATGCGGTGGCATAAGGAGAAGCGTGTTACTGAGGAAAATGTATGTTGGCATCCGGAAGATTCACAAGCTTGGGCTGAGTTTGATACAAATCACGAATGGTTTACAAATGAGCCGCGTAATGTACGACTTGGGCTGGTTAGCAACGGTTTCAACCCGTTCGGTGACATGAGTAATGCCTACAGCATGTGGCCGGTGTTGATTGTGCCGTATAACTTGCCACCGTGGAAATGCATGAAAGAACCATTTATCTACATGTCGTTGCTTATTCCAGGGCCGAAGTCTCCTGGTAATGAAATTGATGTGTACTTGCGTCCTTTAGTGGAGGAGTTGAAGGAATTGTGGGAAGTGGGAGTGGAGGCATACGACGTCTCTAAGAATGAGACATTTCAATTGCATGCCGCGTTACTTTGGACCATAAATGACTTTCCAGCATACGGGAACTTGTCTAGGTGGAGCACTAAGGGGTATCTGGCATGTCCAGTTTGCAATAAGGATGCATGTTCCCTACATTTGTCAAATAGGAGGAAGATATGTTACATGGGCCATCGTCGTTTTCTACCGCCATCGCATGGCTGGCAAAATCGGCAGAAGCATCTCTTTGATGGACAAATTGAGCGCAGATTGCCACTTCCATTGTTGTTTGGCAAAGACATGTTAGCGCAATTGGCAGTCATCCAACCAGTGAGGTTTGGGAAGATACCGGGTAGTAAGAAGAGGAAGCGTACTGATGTGGACTTAAATTGGACGAAGAAGAGCATATTTTTTGATTTGCCGTACTGGGAGACTCTTAAGTTGAAGCACAATTTGGATGTGATGCACATCGAGAAAAACATATGTGATAATGTGCTGGGAACTGTAATGAACATTGAAGGGAAGACAAAAGATAGTGTTAAAGCCCGGTTGGACTTGCAGGAGCTGGGAATAAGGAAAGAGCTGCACTTAATACGTAGCGGTGATAAATATATTGTGCCTCCTGCACAGTATACGTTATCATCCGTAGAGAGAATGAGGATTTGCGAGTGGTTTAAATTGGTGAAGTTCCCAGATGGATATGCATCGAATATATCTCGGTGTGTAAATGTTATAGATGGGAAAATATCCGGATTGAAGAGCCATGACTACCATGTCTTTTTACAACGATTTCTTCCGGTTGCACTACGTGGGTATCTCACCGATCATATATCGACTACAATAACTGAGTTGGGTTGCTTTTTTAGAGAATTATGTGCGAAGACGTTGAATGTGAAAGTACTTGATAAGCTCGAAAGGGATGTTGTCGTGATCCTCTGCAAATTGGAACAGATTTTTCCTCCAGCTTTCTTCGATATCATGGTCCACTTAGCGGTGCATTTGCCTCATGAGGCAAAAATTGGCGGACCTGTCCAATACCGTTGGATGTATCCAATAGAAAGGTACATTTAATTTTGTCAATTGTGTTATCTATCCATCCTAACTATTTTAATCTATAACTGAATTAATTATCAAAACAGATATTTGCACACATTGAAGCAATATGTGCGTAACAGAGCACGACCGGAAGGGTCAATTGCTGCGACTTACATTGATGCTGAATGTCTCACCTTCTGCTCTATGCATCTTGAAGATATTGAGACAAGGTTTAATCGTGAAGAGTGAAATTCTGATAGATGTCCAAGGCAACAACGAACTGGCCTTACGGTGTTTAATCAGACTGTGCGGCCAATAGGTGCCCGTATATATGAATGGTGTCATCCTCAAGACTTGGAAAGAGCCCACTACACCGTGTTCAACAACTGCGATGAGACATTGCCATATTTTAAGTAAGTTTATCGAAATCATTGCAATACTATGTTAATATACAAATGTAAGTTACATATAACATATCTCATCTTATGCAGTGAGCATACGCTCGAGCTTCAGAGAGAACATGTATCAAGTTCTGATCTGGAGCAAAGACAGAAAAATTTGTTTCCAAAGTGGTTCGGAGATCACGTAAGAATAGGTTTCAATTAATTGTAAT
Source organism: Nyssa sinensis (assembly GCA_008638375.1). NCBI lineage: Eukaryota > Viridiplantae > Streptophyta > Magnoliopsida > Cornales > Nyssaceae > Nyssa > Nyssa sinensis. The sequence goes on from CM018038.1 coordinate 19,181,779, forward strand.
TGTATTAGTTAATGCATTTGTATTCAATTAATTTTGTACTTGTACTGAATTAATAGATGAAGCTATTACGCCACCAACAATCTCCTGAGGCGTACGATCAATTATATTCCTTGGCATGTGGTCCTGATCAAAGGATATCCCGCTACACCGGTTTAATTGTTGATGGTGTTCTATTTCACACGAGGAAACGTGAGGTCATCCGACGAACACAGAATAGCGGGGTCTTTGTTGAAGGAGATGGTGACGGAAGACAAACTGTAGAGTACTATGGTGTTTTAAAAGACATCATACAGTTGCATTATTGCTACGGTCATTCTGTGTATATTTTTAAATGTGATTGGTGGGATGTAAGTAATAAGAAGACTGGAATGTAGATTGATAAGCACTTCATAAGTGTTAATACGTCACGTACGGCATTTAAAGATGATCCGTATGTTTTGGCATCAGTTGCAAAACAAGTTTTCTATTTGAAGGACACAAAAATAAGAGGTGATTGGCATGTTGTCCAAAAAATAAAAACTAGAAATGTTTATGATGTTCTAGAAGTTGGCGAGGGAGATGAAGAGTTGGAAAGGATTGAGGAGGCACTACAAGAAGAGTCTCAAACTGCCCATGATGGTGTTGTCCGGCATGATCAGGAAGATGTTAGTTCGTATCGGTTGAATAGAACTGATGTAGAACCAATTCATGTCGTAGCTTCCGACGTCACCAATACCACACAATTAGATCCGAGGGATGCAACGTTCATTAATGATGATGATGACGAGGAAAGTGATTTTGATGATGAGACATTGTTAGAGTATTGTACCGAGAATGAAGAAAATTCAAGTTCAGATGATGATACAAACTCAGATGAGTAATTGTAATAGGTGTTACATGTGGTAAGATCAAGTGTAATGGATATTCAATTTTATGCTGTAATGGATTTTAATTTTTATGATGTAATGGAATTTACTTTTAAACTTTTGTTTTAGATATGGTTGGACCAGGCTCACGTAGACGCGCAACCCCGGTGGACCCATCGACCCCTTCCCATTCCTCTGCAGGATCGACCGATCCTGCCATTGATGGTATGGATAGTTCCATTTTGTATTAATGCTTATATAAATATGGTACTAATTGTTTCTATTTTATTGTTTCTAAAGCTTCGGCCACCACCAGTGCTAGACGAGGGCGTGGTAGGTCGAAGAATCAGAGTTTGCAGACACAGATGGAGGCAGTAGGGGGTGCGCGACTCCGGATTGAGCTACCTGAGGGCTTGCTGAAGCCCGTTGGTGGGTGGGCACAGCAGTTCATCACAGAGGTCGGCATCATTTGCCGACTACGCGCCCCACTCCATATTACTGACTGGAGTCACGTCACTCAGGAGGATCTACAGGCTATTCATGCGCAGATCCTTGTATGTCTTTTATTATTGTGTTGAACTAAATTTTAACATTTCTAATGCCGTAATGTTTTGATAATGACATGCTTTACAGAAGAAGTTTGACATTGATCTCCACCTACCTCACGTAGCGAGGGCTGTGGATCGTTACCTGGGAGTCTGTTTCAGGGACTATCGACACCGTCTTCACATGCACTACGAGGCGGAGGTGGCAGCCGGTAGAGAGCCCCGTGACAGACCCTACAGGGGGTGACGGTGGAGGATTGGATGTTACTGTGCGACCGGTTCGCAAGTGATACATTCCAGGTAAAAATTGTTCAAATTACTTTTGTTGTTTGGTTTAAATCAGTATCATTTATACTAACCTTCTTTGTTTTGGCCAAGTGTAGGAACTAAGCAGGAAGAATAGCGAGAGTAGAAGCAAGCAGAAGGTGACCCACTGTGGTGGATCACGTTCTTTTGTACAGTGTAGGCATGATATGGTAAGTTAATAAATGTATCAAGTTCTTATTGTATAATTTATTTATGAAATCACTCTTCATAAGCTACTATTTATTTGTTCCAACGAGACCAGGACACCGGTGCACCACCCAGCCCCATTGATTTGTGGCACAGGACGCACTACAACCCCAATAAGGGTTGGGCTGGGCCTGAAGCACAGCGGCTTTATGTAAGTTTTTATGTAACTTGCTACAGTATTACTAATTTAATATTAATCTAAAATTATAAAAGTAGTAACATATAATTATGTTTTTATAGGAGGAGATGGTCCGGCTGCGTGATCAGCCGACACCTGAGGGTCAGGATCCGCCGACCGATGACCAGATACGGGAGACTGTTCTGGGCAAGAGGCGTGGCTATGTGCGTGGCTTAGGGACTGGGATGGCGCCGACGACATCGTCCTTTGAGAGTGATGCTAGGGCACACTCAGCTACGGAGGCAGTTCAACAAGAGAATGTAGTGCTGCGCTAGAGACTAGATAGCCTCGAAGAGCGATATTCCGAGCTACAGACTCTTTTGCACACGATGCTCAGCCAACAGCGTGACTCTTCACAACCTTGGTAAGTTTTTAAAATTATATACTTTCTTGGATTTATTATTTATAGAAAATGCACCGAAACCATATCAAACACCTCAAAAATGATAAAATAGACTTGCACGAACTTACGGAACTCGGTTCCGATGCCCGGTTTGAAACTTATGCAAGTTTCAGCTCCAAAAAAGCCCATTTTGGGGTTTTGACAGACCAAAATGCCGGATATCGGCCTAACTGCACTGAAACCACATCACACACCTCAAAAATGATAAAATAGACTTGCACGAACTTACGACACTCGGTTCCGATGCCCGGTTTGAAACTTATGCAAGTTTCAGCTCCAAAAAAGGCCCATTTTGGGGTTTTGACAGACCAAAATGCCGGATATCGGCCTAACTGCACTGAAACCATATCACACACCTCAAAAATGATAAAATAGACTTGCACGAACTTACGACACTCGGTTTCGATGCCCGGTTTGAAACTTATGCAAGTTTCAGCCTCAAAAAGGCCCATTTTGGGGTTTTGACAGACCAAAATGCCGGATATCGGCCTAACTGCACCAAAACCACCTCACACACCTCACAAATGATAAAATAGACTTGCACGAACTTACGACACTCGGTTCCGATGCCCGGTTTGAAACTTATGCAAGTTTCAGCCTCAAAAAAGCCCATTTTGGGGTTTTGACAGACCAAAATGCCGGATATCGGCCTAACTTCACTGAAACCACATCACACACCTCAAAAATGATAAAATAGACTTGCACAAACTTACGACACTCGGTTCCGATGCCCGGTTTGAAACTTATGCAAGTTTCAGCTCCAAAAAGGCCCATTTTGGGGTTTTGACAGACCAAAATGCCGGATATCGGCCTAACTGCACCGAAACCACCTCACACACCTCAAAAATGATAAAATAGACTTGCACGAACTTACGACACTCGGTTCCAATGCCCGGTTTGAAACTTATGCAAGTTTCAGCCTCAAAAAGGCCCATTTTGGGGTTTTGACAGACCAAAATGCCGGATATCAGCCTAAATGCACCGAAATCACATCACACACCTCAAAAATGATAAAATAGACTTGTACGAACTTACGAAACTCGGTTTCAATGCCCGATTTGAAACTTATGTAAGTTTCAGCTCCAAAAAAGGCCCATTTTGGGGTTTTGACAGACCAAAATGCCGGATATCGGCCTAACTACACCGAAACCACCTCAAAAATGATAAAATAGACTTGCACAAACTAACGACACTCGGTTCCGATGCCCGGTTTGAAACTTATGCAAGTTTCAGCCTCAAAAAGGCCCATTTTAGGGTTTTGATAGACCAAAATACCGGATATCGGCCTAACTGCACCGAAACCACCTCACACACCTCACAAATGATAAAATAGACTTGCACGAACTTACGACACTTGGTTCCGATGCCCGGTTTGAAACTTATCCAAGTTTCAGCCTCAAAAAGGCCCATTTTGGGGTTTTGACAGACCAAAATGCCGGATATCGGCCTAACTGCACCGAAACCACATCACACACCTCACAAATGATAAAATAGACTTGCATGAACTTACGAAACTCGGTTCCGATGCCCGGTTTGAAACTTATGCAAGTTTCAGCCTCAAAAAGGTCCATTTTAGGGTTTTGACCGACCAAAATGCCAGATATCGGCCTAACTGCACCGAAACCACCTCACACACCTCACAAATGATAAAATAGACTTATGCTACTTTATGTCGTTCTTACTATTTATGCATGCAAAAAAAAAAAAAACAAAAAACTATTCACATTCTATGTTCATATATATTTAATAATTGTTCTAATATATGTCGGTTAATCTTTATTTTAGATTGATTGGGGATTATTGTCATGGCGCCGTCTTTATGTTTTGCATCGGAACTTGTTATTTTTATTTTTTATTTTCATGGACATCTGTAGTAACATTTTGGAGACAATTTTTAATTTTTCTATTTAGTGATGAATGGTACTTTTACAATTGTACATAATTAGTTTAATATATATATATATATGAATGTATTTTTCTGCTTTAAAATATTCATTTCAAAATGCTTGGATTTTATTGTATATCAGGATGGATGATTGATACAGGTTTAAACAGGAACAAAACAATATTAAAACAAAGCAGATATGGTTGTAAAAAAAAAAACACTTTTAGCGACGCACACCATAGCGTCGCTAAAAGTCTGAATTTAATTTAAAAATTTAGTATTAGCGACGCCATATTTTATGCGTCGCTAAAAATCACTTTTAGCGGCGCACAGTGAGTGTCGCTAAAAGTCAGTATTGGCGACGCATAAATCGTGTGTCGCTAATAATCACTTTTAGCGACGCTCACTGTGCGTCGCTAAAAGTGATTTTTAGCGACGCACAATACGCCCTTGGGTATTATTGGCGACGCATGTATCCAATTATTAGCGACGCGTTATGTGCGTCGCTAATAGGCACTTTTAGCGACACCAATGGTTTTGTGCGTCGTTAATAGTATTAGCGACGGCACTTTTTGTGATGCCTTAGCGACGCACGTTTGTGCGTCGCTAAAGAGCTTTAGCGACGCACAATTGCACTATTAGCGACGCACAGGCGCGTCGCTAATAGTGCATTTTGTTGTAGTGTGATATTCTCAGGTGATGGGTCGTTGGATATTGAGGAGTGGGGGGTACTGCTACTTCAGCTTTTGGAGATGTCGGCTCTGGATCAGGTTCCTCAATAATCGATTAAGGAGCATTAGGCGCTGTATTAGTGTCCTTGAACTTGTCAAATGTCAACCAATTCAGGTCTTTTTCTCGTGTCTCCCCCTAAAGAGAATAATTGGACGCGGTAGGAGAGTAGAAAGTGTCAGATTCAAGGAACGTGACATCCATAGTCACATAGGTGCACTGAGTAGTGGGATCGTAACAGTGGTACCCTTTTTGATGTACAACGTATCCCAAAAAGAGACATCGAATGGCACAAAGATCAATTTCATGCGCTAGTTCTTGTGGAGATGAACAAACGCAACGCAGCCAAAGATTCGAGGTGGAAGCATTAGCACCATGGGTAATGAAACATAGGTTGACAAGGCCTGTAGCGGAGTCTTAAACTCAAGGACTTTGGAGAGCATGCGGTTAATGAGATGGACGGCCGTGGCAATAGTAGCGGTCCAGTAGTGGCTAGGCACATGAGCTCCAAGTAAAAGAGCTCGAGTAGCTTCAAGGATGTGGGATTTTTGCACTCCGAAATACCATTTTGCAGAGGAACTTGGGGGCATGAGGTCTCATGAATCAGTCCATAGTGTTGGAAATAATCACGGAACTATTGATTCACATATTCTTCACCATTATCGAATCAAAGGATTCGAATATTAACAGAGAACTAAGTTTAAATCATTTTATGAAAGGTTTGAAATACATGGAAGACTTCATGTTTATGTTTCAACAAGTAAATCCAAGTCATTCGAGGGCAATCATTAACAAATATCACAAACCAGCAGAAACCAGACATAGTAAATTTTAAGGAAGGACCCCATACATCTTATTTATACTTAACAGATAAGTGACTCGATGACTTTTAGCTAAAATGCAAGCCTCACATTTAAAGGGCAAAATTGACAAATCCGAAAATAAATCAGGAACCACATGTTTTAGATAACTAAATGAATGATGGCCTAACCGACGGTGCTAGAGCCAAATCTGTTCCATTTTGAGGTCACTCGGGCGGTACATGTGATGTGCATGGCTTACACTAAAATCTCTATGTAATAGAGCCCCCCCTCTTAGTACTACGCCCAATGATCTCCTTGGTGAGAATATCTTGAATAAGACAAAACGTAGGATAAATGAGCACAACACAATTCAGGTCTCGAGTAACTTGACTCACGGATAGTAACTTGTGAGAAATAGAAGGCACGAGTAAAGTATTAGATACTAGTAAGGCTGGTGACAACATCACAGTCCCAGCCCCTATTACCGAAGAGTTGACTCCATTAGCATTGGCTATGCTAGTTCGCCGAGGAGGGGAGTGCTGAGAAAATTCATTTGCAACAACGTCATATGGTCTGTTGCTCCGGAATCAAGTATCCAAGCATTGCGGTTAGACTCTCTATTAGAACCAAGGAGAGCATTGTTTGGGTTAGAACTTGAAATATCGGTTGGAATGTGGAAAAGATGTGGTTCTACTGCAGCCACCGCAGCCTTGCTTGTGTCTTCATCATTCCCAATTACATCATGGCGCTTCTGAGCCTGGAGGTCGTGCCACCAATCAGGATACCCTTGTAGCTTGAAGCATGTCTCACGGGTATGCTTTGTATTCCCACAGTGAGAGCATTTAGTTCCATTAGGGGTGGCTCAGGATTTGGAGTTGGAACTGGATCTGCCACTATGCAGAAAAAGAGACCCGGAGGGTGCTAGAGGATGTGAGTAATGTTTGAAGCTCTTGGACACCAGAACCGCTCCTGGTGTATCATCGGGGCTACCAGTCGTTATTACCACTTGATGAAGAGCTTCCCTATAGACGTGTGCATAGGCTTGCTCCACTGTTGGGAATGGTTTTATTTGCAGGACATCACTTCGGATATGGTTTAGGCTATCATTGAGACCATCCAAGAACACATATACCCGATCTTCTTGAACTAAAGTATTGTAATGTTGAATATTAGTTGGGCATTCCATCGGGTTTGGGTAGCGGAAGTCTATTTCATGCTAGAGGCCTTGGAGATCATTGTAAAATTTTTCAAGAGAGCTACCGACCTATTTGAGGCGGGTCACGCGTTACCGGAGATCATACACCTGGGAGGTGTCACTGCTATCAAAATATGTAGTAGCAATTGCATCTTAGACCATCTTGGCAGTCGAAAATCGAATAAAGTTACTAATAAGGGAGGAGTCTATGGAATTAATCAACCAACCTTTAACAACAGCGTTGTCTGTGCGCCATCATCTAAAGGTAGAGTCCGTCTAAGGAGGTTGAGGGAGATCGCCGTTTATATACCCTAGTTTGTCTTTGCCTGAGATATACATCTCGACAACCTACGACCAAAGAGCATAGTTGGTGCCATCCAACTTGATACCAATCGGTGCAGTAGCAATATCGGTGGTCTAGGTCGGGGCTGAATCTCTGCGCAAAACTTCAGTCATTTTCTTAGTCAACTCGGCCAGAATGGAAGAAGGTGGAGATTCATTAGTATGGGAGTCTGTATCGGCCATGGACGAAGACGAGATGGTTTAAAAAATCGGGATGAGCAGCCAAAAGGGGGTCGGTGGCTCTAATACCATGACAAAATGTATAAAAATCTCATATATTCAATACTTTCTTTACAAGGATGAATGGGTATATAACAAAAAAACTCATCTATATTTGGCTATACATATATCATGGCTAAATTAAAAGTTGGCCCTATAATTGAGGGATTTGTATCCAAAACTCCCACCTATAATCTCTCGGAGGACAACTCACACCAATAGTATTATCATGCATTTAGATTTAAGTGTTCACGTGAGACCCACAAAATTAATGCTTAAATTCGAACGTGATAGGTACCACTGGATGAGACTTTCTCACCAAATTTTAATTTTCTCTTCTCTCACACACGTGAGATGACCCTAATGTAGTTTAGAAGAATGAAATAGATCTGGAGAGGGTGAATAGGTCTATATAGCAAATTATTAAAAAAAAAATTTGACAAATTTTAAATCACATGATGATATACCATAAAGTGACAAATATATTCAACACATGACACGTGTATATACAGAGCTATTCAGGGTATAGATCAAGAATGATTGTTTTATCCAGATCAAGCAGGCACGAGGGGTTCAGAGATATATAATTCAAAACATAGCACCGCGTTCCATATCTTTACTACAAAAAATTTTTACTTTTAGCAACGCACATTATTAGCGACGCCAAAAAAAGTGTCGCTAAATGCTACTATTAGTGAAGCATATTAGGTACATCGCTAAAAAATAGGTGCTTCGCTAATAAGTTTGTAATATTTTTCCCAAACGGCACCCAGATCTCATTCAGCTGTGCGATTTTCTCTCTCTCTCTCTCTCTCTCTCTCTCTCTCTCACACACACACACACACACACACACATACACGGTTCATTGACGACGGCAATCACTTTCTAGTGATGGTGACTTCCGACAATGACTATCGAGACGGTAACCCTTTCTCTCTCTCTATCTCTCACTCCCCAGTCTCGAACTGATCTCTCTCTCTCTCTCTCTCTTGTAGACTGGATTTTATTGGGAAGAGCTTTCTACCAAGATTTTTCTTTCTTTACATATTTGTTCTTTGTATTTGAAGGTTTGTATCCAAAATTCCATATATATATATATATATGTATGTATATAAGCCTCTGTTTGATGTTGTTTTGTTGTGTTATATATATATATATATATATATATATATATATATTTTAAATCGGTGCATGCATAGTGATCTCAAATTCTACATATCTAACTAGCCTAGTCATAGTTTAGTACAATCATACAATGTTTACATAGTCAAGTGTGAGAATGCGAATTGCCAAAAAACAAAAACAAAAACAAAAGTATAAGAATGCGACTTCATGTTTAAAGAGCTATCACTTTTTCCACATATTGGCATGATATGATTTTTATTGTTTAAATTTTTAGGTGAATAGAATTTATTAACTTAGTCAATAAACCCATTCAATCATTTTATTTCATATAGGTAAAAATAAATTTTTTTTTGTCTCCTTCAAACTAGACAACATGTATATGTGACATAAGCTAATTGGCCTAGTTCATGCACCTGATTCACCTAAAAATTTCTTCAAATTCAGCACTTGTATTATTAAAATAGTTTTGGTTGTCATTAAAAAGGAAAAGAAAATAAAAAAATGAAAAAGAAAAGTTTAATGGCAAGCTTGGCTACTGACAATTAAATTTGTAGTTGTGAATATTAAAATGAAAAAAGATTCTTTATTTATATAAATAAAATAAAAAATTAGACTAATGATTTCTAACGTCCAAAAGATGTGTCCTTTTCAAATTATGAAACTAAACTAATGTGCCAGACCTGATGTAGCTCAGTGGTAGAAAACATTTAAAAGGCCTTAAGAAACAAAAATGAAAGTAGCAGCATTGCCTAAAAGTGCCTGAGTCACTCACCCCCCCCCCCCTTAAAAAAAAAAGGTTGCTTGATGATAAAGGTCTCTTCATGGGAAATAAAATTGACTTCGTGACCCTTGTGCATCAAAGATTCCAAAAACATTTTTTTATAATTTTTAAACTATTTTTATATAACATATGACCAAATATATTCCATATCATTTAATAAATTTTAAAAGGCAAAAATGATATTATAACTTCCATAATTGCTTATAAAAATATTACCTAAACACTTTATAATCGAGGTAAAAAAAATATCATTATCACTTTTATTAATATTTTTTTTTGTGATTTTTTTAAAAATTTTATCTAAATATTAAATTACTTCTCCAAGAATCACTTCTTAGAAACATATTTATCATAGAATCACTTAGCATTCGTTTGGTAACACTTTTTAAAGTGTTTTTTTGGTACTTGACAAATGCCAAAATTAGAGATTCAATTAGAAAGGTTTAAACTGAAACTATTATTGTTATATGAAAACTTTGAAGCTTAGCGGATCAATTTAGGTATATATTACGAAGACTACTTGTGTCTGTTTGCTAATTTGTTATGAAGATTGTCTGTGTCCGAACACCAAATTGACATGATGTTTGGACAACTGTGATGTGATATGTGTTACTTAATTATACGTTTGGAATCAGCTTAATATATCATTAAAGGACATTTTAGTACAGGCATGTACAAAGATTAAACTATGTTTTTGTCCTATTCCTATTGTTAATCAAGCTTAGTGCTCATTTGGATGAGATAAGAAGAGGTACAGTTTAATTAGAAATAAGTTTAAACCCAATGAAAAATTAAATGATCATGTAAGGTTAGGTAAATTGAATGTGTAGTGTTCGTAACTAAATGATCATGTAACTCAATGTATAATTGCATTCATGTTAGCCTAGCCTCGTTCGGGAGTCATTTTCATTACTCATGAATCTTGGCGCGAAATTTATTTGCGATTGGGCTCATGTGTATGAAAATCGATTCTTAAATTGTCCAGAGTAGGACAGTTTGGAAATGCATAAATTTGCATTGCAATCAATAGCGCATGCTTGAATATTCCACTATGAGAAAATTTCAGTACGGTCTCTTATTATTCTCTGGGTATATATTTAGGTGTGGTAACATCTATCTCATATACTTGGAGAACCGTGGGGAGATGCTACCGAAATTTTCTCCGAGTGGAATTAAGCATTTGATTTTCTGCTGATTGCAATGTAGATTGTGCATTCACGAATGGCATAGGACCACCTTAATTTTTAGAGAGAAGTTGGAGGTGCTAAGATTCATATTTTATATTTATAATGAGCAAAATTTTTTACTTGTATTAGGTAGACGAAAAAGGATAAGAGTGGGATGGACAAGATATATACGTGTTGAAAATATCATGGGGAACACCGTGACGTACGAGTGGTAAGTGGGGATGAAGAAGAAGAAGACGACGACGACTTAGGTGATAATGTTGGGGTTGGTTACGATGGCTTGCAAAAAATGCTAGCAAACTTGCAGGGGGCTACGACTGGGGCTCGTAGTCACAAGAGTGACACATGATAATTGGAAGCATTGGATTCCTTATTGAGGAAAGCAAGGCAATCGTTATATCCGGGTTGTGAGAAGTTTTCAAAACTGGATTTTCTCATGAAACTCCTTTAAATTAAGACTATCAACCAATGGAGTAATAAATCATTTAATATGGTCATTGGATTGATTAAAGCAGCACTTCCAACTGGGGAGACTTTTTAAAATCATATTACGAGACGAAAAGACTGTTGAGGGATTTGGGCATTGGGTATATTCTCATACATGCTTGAAAAAATGATTACATGTCATTTTGGAAGGAAACTGAACAATGTTTGGAGTGTATGGTGTGCCACTAACGCAGGTACAAGGTGAATGAAGGAAAGAGCAAGACAATTCCGCACAAGGTGTTGAGATAATAGTGCCCTTTCTTGTAGTGTCTACTGACCTCAAAATAAAGAAACAGAGTTTAAAATGAAAACTACTATCTTCAGATATCTTCGAATCCCTACTTTTATGGCTCTTAATCCTATTCAACTTAGGAAATCTGCAATCTATAAATAAGACCATAAGGTACGCTTTCAATTTAATATTTAATTCTTCTTTGAAATTACAATCTCTTTCTATTTACTGACTTTATCATCAAAGCGGCTACCACCGGACCCTTCCCGTGATTCTCTGATCTTAAGTTCTTGACATTTAGCGAAGGACGAAAGACCCTTTTGATAAGAAAAGAGCAACATCAGTTTGACACCGTCTATGGGAATAACAATCATTTTTGTTATATTTTCTTCAAAACAACATATCTTTTGTCTTTTTCTTCCAAAAGACAATGGCTCCTAGCCTTCGTCCTAGAAAAAACCCTCAAAATCAGCCTCCTGTTGGAAGAGGTAAGGGACAAACACCCAATCATTTACAAAAATAACTTGATCGAGTTCAATGGCAGTCTGATCAGATGTAGGAACAACTCACTACCATGTCACAAGTTCTAACTTCACTAACTCGGAACCAGCGGAGTAACCCTCTTCTTTTTCCTACTAACGTTGTTCACGAAGGAATTCAACTTCCTACTACCATCATGAGTGGAAGATCCCTCAATAAGGAGTTGCATATAACTGGTACATCCCTATGGTACCGCTCATATAGTGGCTGATCCCCAGACGTCAACAGCCGTAGGGTGAGGAATGCCCATGTTTCGTCCTGTTGTCAATTATTAGAGTAGAACGAGGATACCAACTTCAATGGCCTCTGGAGCCAATCCAACGCAGTAGGAATTCTAACCTCCCGAGACTTCAGTTGCCCCAATCTTGGGAGAGCAGTATCCTCCTGCTAACACTAGACAAATTCCTCCCCTGAGTCGAGGATTGGGAAGCGCATGACAAGATCAATAACAGGTATCGATCACATAACAAGTCCTATCCAAAGCCTCTCAGAGGGTAGAAGAGATAGCAAACTCCCAGGATTAGACGATCTCAACTAGAGGGTTCTATGCCCCTCTAGATCAAGATGAGCTAAGTAAATTGCTCGGTGGGTTCTCCATGTCATTTACCTCTGACATAATGGTAGAAGAGTGACCCAAAAAGTTCGTTGTCCCAAAATTCACCCTCTACCATGGGTTTGAGGATCCTAGGGATCACCTATCTCACTATCAACACACAATGACTTTCCATGAAGCCACTGATGCCTTCATGTGTCGAACTTTTGTGACGAGCCTCAAGGGTACTGCCCTTAATTGGTTCCACAACCTCTCCCAAAACTCGATCAGTAATTTTTATGAGCTCAATAGGCTAGAAGTTGTTACGTCAGTTAAGTTTTTTTTTTAAAAAAAAAAAAAAAAAAAGAGGTAATATTATTTATATATTGTTGGTTTACTTTCTAATAACTTCAATTTTTAAGGAACTTGATTGTTTAAGATGGTATCAACTAGCATTCAAGTTTTCCCATTAATATTTATTATTTGTTTATGTAAAATTAATTACATTATGTTCAGTTAATGTTTATATGTGCCAAAAATGCATCGGCAAGCTTAGTCCAAACAGAGGGCTCTGAACTCACTACAAGCACAAGCGAGTTGGAAACACTTTTTTTTTTCAAAGCTGAGACAAAGTAGCCCAGTACTCCGCTTGGGTGCACTCAGCTCATTTGCAGCCTTACTCTTGCTTTCAAACTTTTCATAAGATAGTTAAAACTTAGTTTGATGCCAAAATTTGCATTCTTCGTAGTGATAATGACACCAAATATTTTTCCACTGAGGTTATTTTGTATTTTTCAGATAATGGAATTCACCATCAGACTAGTTGTGTTAATACACAAGTGCAGAAGGAAAAAATAGTCATTTGCTTAAAGTAATAGAGCATTGATGTTCACCATTAATGTCCCTAAGTCATTTTGGGGTGATGCAATCTTAATCGTTTCCCATCTTATCAATCATATACCTTTGAAGGTCCTTGAGTTTAAAACCCCTTTCAAGTTACTCTGAGGTTCTACCTCTAGTCATCTTATTCTTCCATGTATCTTTGGTTGTGCCTATTTTGTTTATGATCATCAAATTACTAGGAGTAAGCTTGATCCAAAAATGTTATTTTTGTGTCTTTATTAGATACTTTGTTGCTTAAAAGGGCTATAAGTGTTATCATCCTTTGTCTAGGAAATTGTTAGTTAGTTTTAATGTTACATTTTATGAATATAAGACTTATTATACTTCTACATCATCTCTTCAGGGGGAGGATTTTAGTGGTACTCGATCAAAAGGAAGAGACGTACTTTTAGCCTCTGTCCTCTCTATCTCCTTCATCTTCTTCTCAAGAACAACATGCTCTTTCATCTTCTTCTCGAGAACCACACATTAAGTCACTTCTTTAGTCTCATAATTCTGTTTAGGGGGAGCAGGTTTGTGGTGATCACATTTGTGATCGATTGGAAATGATAAATTTATGAATATATGTTAGAACTAGACATGCTTATTTTAAGTACGGAGAAGAGGAGATTATCTCCTGTGTGCCACCAAGCTCATTGCAGTCTACAACTCCAGCTCCATATTTTGTTCCATCTTCCTATAAGGGTGAGCCTACTAGTAGTTGATAACTCTAATATTCCAATTGCTCTTTGAAAAAGAGTTCAAGCTTGCACTCAACATTCCATATCTAAGCTTGTTTCTTATAGCTCCTTATCTTCATCCTACCATGCATTTGTTTCTTCTTTGTCCTTTGTGTCTCTTCCTTAGGAATGGAAGGAAGATCTCTTAAATCCAAAGTGGAAGGGAGCTATGATAGAAGAAATGAAAGCTCTAGAAAAGAATGAAACTTTATGAGTTAGTATCACTTCCTTAATGGAAGAAACTGATTGGTTGCAGGTGGTTGTTTATAGTTAAATAGAAAGCTAATGGAACAATTGATACATACAAAGCGAGATTGGTTGCTAAGGGATTTAATCAGACATTTGGCATAGATTATCAGGAGACATTTACTTTTGTTGCCAAGATGAATTCTATTTGGGTTTTGCTCTCTTATGCAGCTAGCTTGGGGTAAACCTTACAACAGTTGGATGTAAAGAACGCCTTCCTGCATGGAGATCTTGAGGTGGTATATGTGAAGGTACCACCAGGTTTTTCAACTCAAGTTGCTAAAGCAAAAGTGTGCAAGTTCAAGAAGGCTCTTTATGGACTTAAGCAATTTACAAGGGCATGTTACTCTTCAAAAATGTACTTTAGTGACCTATGTGGCACTTTGAAGAGTTAGTTTTTATCTAGCATCTCCAAGAGACTCTTCAAAATTTAATATTTTATTATTTTTATTTTTTAACATTATTTAGTTTTGTTTCATTTTATTTAAATTTTTTTAATTTTTAAAATGTATAATTTAAATTCCCTCTAGTTTTATTTGAAATTTAAATTCCCTTTGATTTTACTTGAAATTTAAAATTCAAAATTTAATTTCCCTCCAGTTTCATTTGAGATTTAAATCTTAAAATTTAAATTCCCTCCAACTTTTATCTATAAATGCAACCACTTCTCTTTCATTTTCATTAAACCTTCTCATTCGAGACATTTCTCAACTTCTTTTTCTTTATTTCATTTTTCTTATTCACTATGAAAGACGATCTTTTTCTAGATATGGTTCTTGATGACTCTGATTCTGATGATGAATTAGAGATGTTGGTAATAGCGGCTATGGAAGAAGAGCGACTTCAAAGGGAGACACGATCTAGGTCACATCGTGGTTCCGTTCAAGGCCACGCAACTATTGGGCGTGATCGTGTCCAAGGCCATAATAGGCTATATCAAGATTATTTTGCTGAAACTCCTATTTATCCTCCAAATCTATTCAGAATGAGGTTTCGAATGAGTCGTTCTCTTTTTTTGCGTATTCATTCTATAGTGGAAGCGCATGATCCATACTTCGTCCAAAAAAGAAATGCTTCCGAAATTCTTGGTTTATCATCCTTTCAAAAGGTCACAACAGCAATGCGAATTCTCGCATATGGAGTAACAGCAGGTTTTGTGGATGATTACGCGAGGACCGGCGAAAGCACAATAATCAAAAGTTTGAAAAGGTTTGTCAAGGCAATGGTTGAAGTTTTTTCTGATGAATACTTGCGATCACCAAATACCAACGACATTGCTAAACTGTTAGCAGATGGTGAAAAATTCAGATTTCCTGGGATGTTGGGAAGCATTGATTGTATGCATTGTAAGTGGAAGAATTGTCCAGTTGCATGGAAAGGTATATACGTTGGCCATGTCCATGAACCTACTATAATTCTTGAAGCCATCGCTTCATATGATCTTTAGATATGGCATGAATTTTTTGGATTACCAGGATCTCATAATGACATTAATGTGTTAGAAAGATCTTTTTTATTTAAAGAACTTGTTGAAGGACGTGCACCTCTAGTCAATTATTCCATCAACGGTCATGACTATACAATGGGATACTAACTTGCTGATGGTATATATCCACCGTGGTCAACATTTGTAAAAACAATCTCATTTCCACAAGAAATTAAACAAAAGCATTTTGCTGTAGCTCTAGAGTTAGTAAGGAAGGATGTAGAGCGAGCATTTGGAGTGCTACAATCACGTTTTTGCAATTGTGCATGGACCTGCTCATTTTTGGGAACGTGGAACACTCAAAGATATTATGAAGGCATTCATTATAGTGCACAACATGATTGTTGAAGATGAACGTGATGCGAACATACCGGATCTTAATTATGATACAATCGATGAAAGTCTTCATCTAACACCTTCACACCAGTGTACGGTAGAACTTGTGGAATTCATTCACAATCATCATTGCATTCGGGATAGAGAAACTCATTCTCAACTCCAATTAGATCTTGTTGAGCACTTGTGAAATTTTTAAGGGACTCGTAAAAGTATGTAGTTGTGAATATTTGAGTGTGTTTTTCTATTGATGCTTATCATTAGAGTATTTTAGTATGTTTTTCTATGGATCTTATATTTTTTTAAGCATTTTAGTGTATTTTTCTATAGAAGTTATGTTTTTTTTAAAGTATTTTAATGTATTTTTTACGAACACTTGAGTGTATGTTTCTTTTAATACTTAAGAATAGTAAAAAGGAGTCAAATAATAAATTAATTAAAGCCAACATTTAATACAATGCTATTGAATAATACTAAACATAGTCAAAATAATAATTGTAAGAAAAAACTAATCATAATTAATTGTTACTAAATTTCGTTGCAAGAATTTCCATTTGACGTTGACGATAATATTCTATGACTTGAGGAGGCATTGTATTCGTATCCAAAATCATTATTCTCTCATCTTCTTTTATTTGTTCTTGATTAATCTTTTCTCTATCCATTCGAAGCTTCTCTTCAAACATTTCTATTTTCTTTTATGTGCTTCTTTCTTTTCTTCCTTCATTTCTTGGAGAAGTGACATAAGTGCCGAATTCCCAGATTCGTTTATACTTTCAAGTCTCTTTCATTTCTCATTTTTCTTTCCCAATGGCCTTTCCAAGTCTACAAATCTATCTTCTCCAAGATCCATCGGAGTCTCTGGAGTAGAGGGAGAGGACATGCCGGAAGTAGAAGTCACATTTTTTTTTTTTTTGTTGGTTTTTTCCTTTGAGTATCATCCAACCATTTTGGTTGGTGTCTCAACATATTCCAACAATGCTCAAATGGAAATTTTCTTCCATTCATTTCTTCATTTAACTTTTTTGCATTTGTAATCTGAAAAAAAAAAAAAAATTAATTTAATATGATACAAAAAATAACATATAAATATACATTTAGTTTTTAAATAATATAAACACCTTATCTTGCTCATTCACACCACTTTGTTATTTAAATTCAATCTGGGCAAGACATCTGTAAAATTTATGTGTTGCTTGTTGAATTTTCGACCAACATTGCATCAAAAACTTATCATCCCGATCTTGTACTTGTGGAAATACTCCATCACTCGAAACCAATAAGTCTTGTGTTTTTTTATCGTTCTCTTGTACATGATCTAAACTAATAATGAGCCACGATGACACAAGAAACGTATCTTCTTCAATGAAAAAACTATCACCACGTTTTTTGTGGCTTTAGGATCGATTTAAATGGAGGATGGAGACGGTTGAGCGATGAATTGAATGGAGAATTTAGGTGATTCCGAAAATTGTATTAGAAAAAATGATTGATCCATTTAGATGGAAGATTTGAGGAATGAAAATAATTCAGAAGTTTGAATAATTTTTGAAAATTATCAAGTGATAAACTTGATGAGAAGGATGAGAGTGGTAAAAAAACAATTGCATAACATATTTATAAATATAAATAAATTATCATTACAAATATTACCGTTCTCAATAGTAATATTTGTAAACAGTAACATCACAGTACCGTTCACTATTGATTATACAGAGTTTCTAAAAGGAAATTATTTCTTGTGATGATCTTATCTTATCTATTTGCTTCACTTTTCACAACAGTTTTTTAACTTTTATATTGTAATTTTTTTTTAACAATGATGATATTGTGGGTCCTACATGATGTGGCAATCTTTCGTTTATCACTCCTCGCCAAATGGAGAAGTTTTGTCATGCATCTTTTGATGGACCAGGCCAATAACTTGGGCCAGTCCACAAAGTATTTATGTCATTTTGATGATATTGTGAATCCTAACCTGGGCCCATGCTATGGGGATTTTTATTTGGGCTGAGCTTGAACTACCTCGTTTTCATTTTATTCAACCCGATTCACAAGCACAAATTATTTTAGGCTTATCTGTTTGTTTTCTTTTTTGTTTTTTTAATGTAAAGGTCAACATTGGGGATGTCATTCTTTGTTAATCCCCCTGGTCACGTATTGTATTTTTTTTTATTTTACTGTAAGTTAAAAACTAGTGCGACCCAGTTAATTAACTTCCTTATATATATATATATATATATATATATATATATATATATATATATATATATATATACCTATTAATTCTTAAAGTGACGGACAGTCATTCAAAAGTTGCCTCATTAGTGCGTAGCTTCGAAATAAAAAATATTTGAGGGTCTAAAATATTTCAAGGAATATATTTTGTTCTCAAAATGCGAAAAAAAATCCGGGAGGAATTGTTTTTGTAATTTTTAATATTAGGGGATTACATTCAAACCTATTCAACTCGTATCTTGCCTCCTTGCTCATTTCTTAAACAGTACTTTTAAGTTAAAGAGTGTCGGGTAAAATAGCATTATTTTGCATATACATGTATATATTTAACATCATGCATGTACATATATTTAGTATCAACACCACCCTTAAGCTCGACTAGATAATAAAATCCAGGGTATAAGTCTACAGCTCACATGTTTGAGTCGCTGACGGGTGACTAACGGTAGTATAAAGTATTGTGTAAGAAATGATGGAGATTAGAATAATTTATGCCCGTAACTCTCACACAATGATGAATTTAGGCGTAGGGTAGGATAGGGTGGGCTACAGCTCTCCTTAAAATTTGGCCAAAAAAAATATTTACATGTAAGATTTAAGTCTTTTTTTAATACACCCCACCTCAAAATTTTGACCTAATCTAGTTTTTATCATCATTTTTATTTTTTACTCCAAAATGTCAACTCAAATCAAAATTTCTATCTCATTTTTTACTCTAAAATTTTAGTTCAATTCAAAATTTTCTTACTCAAATTTCTTCTAAGGATTTGTTTGTTTAGATTTTAAAAATTAAATTTTTAATTTCAAAACACGAAATACAAGTTTAGTAAACTACTAATTTTAGTTTTTTATAATTTAGATTATCATATCCAAATGCATTATCACAGTTTTTAAAAAATTAATTATAAAATTTTTAAAAATATTTTTCAAAAAATTCTATCTGAAACATAAATTTTTTTAGCCTTTTTCAAATTTTTTTTTCCTTGACTCTGCACATATTTTTACGCCACACAAGTACCTGTACTTAGATAACAATATATAAAAAAAAAAAAAACTGTATATTTAGAATATTGACATGAAAATTAAGGTTTCAAATTTAAGATGTTCACGCGGAAGATTAATCTTTGTTGTTGACTAAGTTGGTGTTAGGTATTGGGAAATCAACATCTGTTTAAGAGGAAGAAAGCGAACTACTGGCGTATCTAAAACTTTATTCAAAAAGTCTTTCTCAACCCAATGTTCTCTTAATATTACAGTTTCACCCCGTAGACTTGTGATTTTTTTCTTCCAACTACTTATTTTGTTTCTTAGATTTAGCTAAACATCAAAAACCATTATGATTTGACTCTGCCTGAGTTTCTAAATTATAATAATTGGACTTGAGATTGGATTGGTCAATAATTACTTTATTAGTGTTTTGAAAACCGATTTGAATTAATTAATGGGCTGATTGGAATGTGGAAAGTCCCACCTTGTGTGCTTTTCTTTCCTTTAATCACCTTTTTCAAATCTATATATTCTACACAAAATTTAATCAACTTAAAAGAAACATTTTCTTTTAACTTAGGGAGGGGAGAGTAAGGGAGGCATTTCCACTAAAAATAAATAATATAACAATTGCACCAAATTTTTTTTTTTAATATTAAACATTGCAAGTTAGGCATATAAACTAAACAACAAAACTACTAAACAGGACACTAGTAAATTTTATGGCTTAGCTCAAGCACTCTACCACTAATTTAATTTCAAAAACTTTTTTTTTTCTTCAAAAAAAATGGTTTATTAGTAATAATTCTTTTTTTCCATTTTTTAAGAAACACTGATATTCTCGGGCCAAGTCAATAATACAAAAAGAAAATATTATTATAAAAAAAGGATATTATTTGTCCAAATTACCCATTCTATGACCATATATAATGCATAGCCCAAGGCTTTCTTCATAGAATATCACTATAACCAAAAAAAAAAAAATATTGCAAAAATATTCAAGATCTTTCTAAGTTTTTTAGCAAAATCTAAAAATCTACTATTCTAAATGTTATCAAACCTAATAGTAACTGTAATCTCTCAAATATAATTCATGTACAAACAAATCAACTTAGTTCATGCCTCGAGAAAATAACGATCACATCTTTTTAATGAAGAGAATAAGACTTAAACTCATGACTTACTCTTGATAAAATATACATGGTAACCAATTGGATTAGCCAAGTTGATTCCAATATTCCTATACTTCTTACAATGACTTAGTTTTATAACATTATTATATTATACAAGGATAAAAGAGACATTTGTAGCAAGGTTGCTCATGGCCTTGCGCGAATTCAAAAATAAATAAATAACTATGGGTGAAGTATAAATGTTAGAAAGATTTACAGGGATTCTTATAGATATATAATAAAATATATATATATATATATATATATATATATATTGAGAGGGGAACCAACTCCTAATTTTAAAAGAAATGGAAAATCTTACAAAATAAGTAGTAAAATTATTTTAAATTTTTTTGGAATGACAAATTTTAATTTTTTTAAAAAAATTAACAAAATAAGTAGTGAAAACATAATTTCAAAATTTTAAAAAGCATCCCCCCCCCCCCCCCGGGTCTTGCATCTCATATTCACCCATCAGCCAGTTAAATTGCTCATAGTTTATACTAATAGAAGTTTTAAAATATGCAATTTCAAAATTTGTTGCTTGCTAATATTTTTGGATGTTATGTTGATTTTTATTATTTTGACTTCAATGAAGATTTAAAAAAATTATTTATATTCATTAAAAATAAATTAAAAAAAAGTTTCAAATAATAGAATGAATACAAATATAATCATAGAGGATACGAGTTCATGCTTGTTTAGAGCTAAATTCTTAAACATAGTAGGCTTAATAAAAATGTTTTATTTAACCGGGGCAAAGATGCAAAATAATTGAAGTGTTGGGGAAATATGTAGTTATTCAAACATTATTATGATTGTTTGGTAGATCGAATGTTGCCATGTACAAATTTAGGGGTACTTCAGTCATTTGGCGATGGGATATTTCTAACTGGAGAAATGGCGTGTCACGACGTGTTGACTTGACTTTATCGACTCGGTTGAATCGAATGCTCCTCAGAACCTTCGCCTACGTGAAAGACCCGATGACCCAGTCTTGGCCGCCTTCCCGGAACTTACTAAGTGCATACGAACTTCAACTAACCCCATGTTTCCTTTAAACTACGGTTTTGCCATTTTTTTATTATTAATATATCATTAAGCTTTTGAGGAAGGGAAATATATATATATATATATATATGAAAATGTTTAGCACATCGATTTACTTATTTTTTTTTAGAAAAATAAAAATAATAGTTAGCTCTAAATTGGGTAGGAAATACTTTATCCTACTCAATTATTATATTAACTATAATTTGTCATATATATAATATACATGTATTTTTTATTTTATTTTTTAATTAAAATTAAATAGTCATATTATATTTATATGATTATATCTATATATATATATATATACACTAAATTAAGGTTGTAACATATACATCAATAAGTTTCAAGTTGAGTAGTAAACTTTTTAGAGTTAATTGATCACTAATTCCTATATTAGTAACTTTATTATTAGTTACGTTTTTGTTGTAAATGGTATTTTCTTTTTATTTTTTCATTGTAAAGTAATATATGAATTACGTGTCATTTTTTATATCTTTTTCAATGACTAATTTATCTATTTTATTTATTATCTTTTTATGTTATTGGATTTTTTTTATTTGTTTCTTCACTAATTCATATTATTTTTGGTTAATTTTTTATTTTAATTTGAATTTGAATACATTCCTTATCTAGTTTTGGTATCATTGACTTCAAATTTTTTGAGTTTAGTAACCTCTTTGTTTTTTTTTCCTTTCTATTCTCTTCTCCACTACAAATTTCATTATCTATTTGGATCTTATCACCATTTTTTCTTTATTTTCTTCTTTCTTCTTTACTACTATCTTAGTTTTGGTTTATGTTAAAATTTATTCATCAAATTTTTATTCATAATTAGAATCATTTTGTATTCTATTCATAATCAAGTATGTGATTATATATATATATATTAGTTTTCTGTTCATTATACGTATTATATTTATGATCTTTTTATACAATATTTATATTATTTACATAGTATTTTGTTAGTTTTTCATTTTTTTTAGTTTATATAAAGTATTTATTAGTTGTTATTCAAATTTTGTTTTGTACCATACATTTTTTTAATCTATTTTTATAGTGAATATATCATTATTTTTGTTCATTAAATGTTTTGTAAATTCTTACATATCAATGTTTTGTTTATTGATCTTTCACTTTTTTTTACATGTTAGTATTTTGTTTTATTATAAAAATGTATATGTTTATGTTTTATTTTATTTTATTTTATCTTTTTTTTATGAATGTATAATTTCACAATTTCATACTGTATAATTTTATATTTCACCATAAAAATACATATGTTTATGTTTTATTTTATTATAATTTTACTATACAATTTTACAATTTTATATTGTATAAAAATTTATTCTTTTATCTTTTTTGTTTATCCCTTTTTTTCTCTTCAAAATTCTAATGATATTCAAAATTATAGAGATTTAAAAATTCCAATTTTGTCACCGAAAATGGAAGGATTAGTGAATTAAATCGTGGTTGCCTTTTATAGTAACGGAAATCTTTTCGTTGCTATGTGGTTCCAGAGAATCATTTTTGTCTTTTGAATTTTTTTTTAGAGACTATATTGTCCATAAAAGTTTACTTCTTAAATTATAAGAATTAGCGTTAGACTCTATTATAATTAAAATGTTAATGAATGACTCAATTTTTTATAGGTAAATCATACACAGTCACCTTATTACTTTTTATGTCAAAAGGTGAAAGATAAACCAACCAAATTAATGTTTGTTGGTTATCGGTTCAGTTTCTTATTTTTGTTCATTTATTAATGTGGCAAGAATATTTTTTTATAATTAATAGACAAATTTAATTAATTTATTTAAATTTAATAACATAGTATGGAATGTAAAGAAAAATCAAACACGTTGAATTCTTTATAGAATAAATAACACCGGGGACTCCTTATCTAAAGAGAATAAATCTCAAATTTTTAAATAGAAATATATTATTGATAATCTGAATAATAAAGACTAAATTACATCAGTTAAGACTACTACTAATTTTATTACAATTAGAAAATTATAATAAGGGTGAAAAGAGAAAAAAAAATTAAATTAATAAAAATTGAGAATTTTTAGAAAATTAGAAACCTTGTCATATTATGAAACTATAATTAGAAGTAGAAGTTAATTCGAACTTTTCTAAATAAAGTGATTACGAAATCAAAAATTACTATAAATAAATACTAATTTTGTATCTATTAATACTTTTTCTTACAATGAGACTTAGATCTTTCACAACTTGTTTTGCATCATTTGAACAATAGTTATGATAATTAATATAAGCAATGACTTTTTAAAATGTATTTACTATTTATTTGTGTGTATATATATCACATGAAATAAAAAATAAAAGAAGACCTTTCGGAAGTTAGAACACAAAGACTAAAATAAAAATGAAAAAAATTGCTTTTATATATTTTTTATTGTAGTTTTAAAAAGACATACATTGACTAGGCTAATTTATCAGAAAACTAAGGGTAGTTTGGTATACAAAAGGTCCAACCCAGCCTCCTATATTCATCCTTCACTGAATCATACTCCCATCTGCATTATCCTTCCCTTCTTCACCTCTCCATCTTTCCATTCATTGCAGGAATTGAACAACCACCATGGATAGAGAACAAGAAGAAATGCAATTTCTAGGCCTGTTTGGCATCTATGTAGAATCCTGGAAGATCATATTTTCATGGAGAAAGATCTTCAGCAAAATCACTCTGGCTCTCATCCTCCCTCTCTCCTTCATCTTCTTGGCTCATATGGAAGTCTCCCAATTAATCGCCTCAAAAATCCTCCGCAACGAATTCCAGCTAGACGAAACCAGAGCCGGCACTCAGAAGTACAACAAGATCTCTGATCGCTTATCGACCGAATGGACCTATTATTGTCTCTTCAAATTTGCATACTTTACCTTCCTCCTCATCTTTTCCCTCCTCTCCACCTCCGCGGTGGTTTACACCATCGCCTGCATATACACAGGTCGCGAAGTGACTTTCAAGAAGGTCATGAGTGTTGTCCCGAAGGTTTGGAAGAGGCTTATGGTCACTTTCGTCTGCGCCTTCATTGCTCTCTTCGCATACAACGTTGCTGCAGTACTGATCATAGTCAGCTGGCTACTCACAATCGGAGACACCCAAGGCGGTGTTTGGGTCGCCTTCATCTTGTACGCTGTTGGGTTTGTCTATTTGACCATTGTTTGGCAGTTGGCTAGCGTTGTGTCAGTGCTAGAAGACGCCGGTGGCGTCAAGGCTATGACCAAGAGCAAGGAGCTGATTAAAGGAAAGATGTGGGTCGCCATAGCTATCTTTTTCAAGCTGAATCTCTCTCTTGTGATCATACAAATACTGTTTGGAAGGTTTGTTGTTCATGGTTGGTCACTGGGTTTGTTCCACAGGATAGGTGTTGGGATTTTGTGTTTGTTGTTGCTTTTCAAGTTGTTTTTGTTTGGGTTGGTCATCCAAACGGTTCTCTACTTTGTCTGCAAATCATACCACCATGAAAACATCGACAAGTCAACCCTGTCAGATCACCTTGAAGTTTATCTGCTGGGAGAGTATGTTCCACTGAAGGCGAAGGATGTTCAGCTAGAGCAATTCGATGTTTGATCATCTGCTTTGATTTGGTAATAATAATTGTTGTAATAGCTGTTTTTCCAACGATGTTGTGATAAATTACACACACACACACACACATATATATATATATATGTACTTGAATTCATATGAATTATAAACAATTTCATATACTGCGTAGCTCGTTTTGGCTTTTTTTTGTTTTTATTTTTATTTTTATTTTTGTTTTTGTTTCTCTGCTTTCAATTGCTACGGTCCACGGACGTTGCTAAAGCCCCGTCAAACGAAACGGAGAAACCGATGCTAGGAATGTGTTTAGCCAATTATAAAATAGCGTAAACCACACTTCCGTTTCACATTTACATAATAAAATGACATAAATTTTACATTTGTTTAGTATATATAAATTATATTTTATAAATGTTATAAAATAATATTAATTACTTTCAATACCAAATATA
The DNA here is from genome assembly GCA_008638375.1 of Nyssa sinensis. Lineage (NCBI taxonomy): Eukaryota > Viridiplantae > Streptophyta > Magnoliopsida > Cornales > Nyssaceae > Nyssa > Nyssa sinensis. The sequence goes on from CM018038.1 coordinate 19,207,485, forward strand.
ATATTAAAAATCACATTATTTATTTTGACAAGTCAAATGACACATTATTGAAATACTCTCTTCGTCTCATTTTAAGAATCTTTTATTCTATTTTAGACTGTCCTATTTTAAGAGTCCCGTTTGAAAAGTCAACGTACTTTTAACATATGAATTTTCAAAACTACCATTTGTTACATTTAATGTGAACATGATTTATAATTAAATGAGGACAATATGAAAAATTTAAATAGTTTTAAAATAATAAAATAATAATTCTTAAAAAGTTAGAATTCCTAAATAAGACTTCTATTTTGGGACGGAAAGAGTACAATTTTTTACATCAATAACAAATTTTAAAATTGGGGCATCAAATAGCACATGTACTGGACAAGCTCTAAAATTCCCTGAAATAGCCAATTGGATTCAGCATGGGCTCAAGCCCATTAGTAGGTATTGGATTATAGGCCCAAGTACAGGAACAACTTCAGGGACAGATGACGGGCAATACTTAGCTCCAAATTCAATAGGAGAAACTTTATTTTACTCAAATGTCTTTTAATTATAATTTGTCATATACATAATACATATATACTTTTTAATTTTTTAAATTTTAATTAAAATTAAATAATCACATGATATACATATAATTACATACTTGACACATTAAAATTATAACACGTATATGAATAAAAAGAGAAAGAAATTCTTTCTACTTAATTTGGAGTCAAGCACTATCCTTCTTTATAAAAGAATAGGTCTGACTCTTGGATAGTTGTCAAATTTTATGGGTGACTTAAAAAAATGATCGAATTTATTATCCAGTCAAATATCATGAAACAAAAAATAATAATCTTACATATTTTTTTTTATACAATCTATTTAACATGTCATATTTATTTTATATAAGTAAACTAACTGATATACCATAAAAAGACAGGCCAATCAACACTTGACACGTATGACCACAGTCCGATTTATGTTCAGCTAGCATGATTCTCGCTCAGCCTATGACATCCAGATCATCACATAAGGTCGGAAGTGACCAAACAAATATATCCAGAACTGATCACAGGGTCCAGACCAGAGCTTCAGATCTCGTCACCGCCTTAGCGGATTCCGAGCAGAGAATAGGGAAACAGTCTCCAACACGGAAACTACCATTTATGATTATCTCCGCCTTAGCGGATTCCGGGCAGAGGATAAGGAAGCAGTCTCCAATACGGAAACTACCATTTATGATTATCTCCATCTATGACTCAATGCCCACAAGGTAACTGCAATCTCCGATGATCATATCCCTATATTCATGGCGTCGAGTCCTAATCAACTTAGGAAAGCTTCGGCCTATATATTAAACCCTAGAGGTACGCTATCAAATTCATGCTCATTCTTTGACTTTCAATACAGTCTTTCAATTCCCTTACTCACTTAAGCATCGGAGCGGCTACCGCCGGAGCCAATCCGGTGGTCCTCTGATCATCTTTCTGAGTGTTCTACAGGTCACGGAGCCCTTACGTGTTGCGAGTCAAAAGGTGCAGCATCAGTTTGGCGCCGTCTGTGGGAAAGACTAATCTCTACGTGCTTTATTCATAAACTCATCTTTTTCCCTACCGGAAAACCATGGCACCAAATCTCCGACCCCGACAGAATACTCAGAGTTCGCAAAACGCTCAGCGTCAGCCGTCTGCTCCACGCACAAGAGGACCAGCGGCCAACCCTATGCGATAAGAGATCGAAGCAATAAAACGACACAATGAACTAGTGCAGGAGCAGCTGCTAGCCATTACCAGGACGCTGGCAACGCTCACGCAGAACCAAGCGGCGGCTTCTCCTAGCCCGCCGGTCAACTTCGTTGCAGGAACACAACCCCCGGTTGCCACGGGGAATGAAGAACTTCGCGGGCAGGCCCCCGCTAACCAGCCTGGGCACCCCTCAGGCGTTGCTCACGCTGGCCGAGATCCACAGCCATCAACAGTCCCTGGCTGGGGAACATCCGCTTTTGTCCCCAACTCCTAGGGTTTCGGGAGCACCCCCGGCACCACAGGAACCTTATCATGCAGCGCCAGCCCCACCGGTTCGGGTTCCTCCTCCATCCGAAGGGCGCACTCCACCCTATTACCCTGAAGCCGAGGCTGTCAGGCAGGGTTCACAAGATGTCAGACTCAGAGACCCGCGAAGGGAAGAGGAGATTGCCGAGTCTATGGACCGGACAATCGGTTTAAGAGGACCTCAGAACCCTCCAGAGCAGGACGAACTGGCCAGGCTGCTCGGAAGACTAGCCACTCCGTTTACCCACGCCATCATGTCTGAAGAGAGGCCTAGAAAGTTCGTGGTGCCCAAATTCACTCTCTACGACGGATCTGGAGATCCAGGAGATCACCTATCTCATTACCAGCATACGATGGCCCTTCACGGAGCCTCAGATGCTTTCATGTGCCGAACGTTCATCACCAGCATGAAGGGAACGGCTCTGAAGTGGTTCCACAACCTCCCTCCGAACTCCATTGCCAGCTTTTACGAGCTCGGTAGACAGTTCTTGGATAGGTTTATGACCAGCAGGAGGCTCAGAAGGGGACCAGAATTCCTGCTGAACGTTAGGCAGACTAGGGAGGAATCCCTCCGGGCCTACATTGCCCGCTTCAACACCGAGCTCACTGAGATCACGGATTGCAGCCCGAAATTCCTTGTTGCGGCCCTTACTGCCGGGCTTGCCCAAGGTGGCTTCAGAGACTCCTTGACAAAAAGCCCCCCGGCTGATATGGCAGCATTGATGGATCGGGCCAAAAAATACATCAACCTTGAAGAAGCCAACCGCTCAGCCCAGAAGGGCAAGGATCAGACCCAAAGGGATAATCCGAAGCGGGAGGACCATAAGAAGGAGGATCACAGAAGAGACTCCAACAAAAAGAGGGTCAGAAGCCCAGATAAGAAAACAGCTCCCAGAGCTGTGTACAACTCCGCACCAAGGGAGTTCACCAACTTCACGCCTTTGAACACCACTCCGAACCAGGTACTCCGGCAGATCCGAGATCGGGAGAACCTGAGGTGGCCAGAGCCGATCAAAGGAGATCCCAGCCTGCGGGACCAAAGTAAGTATTGCAATTTCCATAAAGATCATGGGCATACTACTAACACTTGCAGGACCCTCCGATATGAGATAGAACAGCTCATAAAGAAGGGACGTCTTCGGGAGTTCGTCAAACAAGACGGAAGGCAGAACCCCCAAGAAGACAAGCCTCAGCAGCGGCCAGATCAGAGGCCCGAACAGAGGCAAGAGCAGCGGGAAGGACGAAACGAGCCTCAGAGGCAGAACAACCATGTTATCTACGTCCTCCATGCTGACTCCCCTGTTACAGGAATGTCCAACAGGGCGAGAAAAAGATATGCTCGGGAGGCCAGAACCGCCCCAAACATCTTGCAGGTCTCCAACGTCGAAAAGAGGCTCAAGACAGGGCCAGAGATCCAGTTCACCGAGCAAGATCTAGCAGGGGTACACTGCCCTCACAGTGATGCCCTTGTTATCACCCTCAGAATCGCCAACTTCGAAACTAGAAGAGTCCTAGTCGACACCGGCAGCTCAGTCAATATCCTATTCTACGAACCGCTTAAGCGGATGGGCATAGACCAGGACAGCGTCAAGCCCACCACTGCCGTAATGGCAGCTTTTGATGGCAGCCTTAGCACCCCCCTGGGGAGAGTTGACCTTCCTACCACTATTGGGGAAGGTGAAGGGCAGAAGACCACCATCTCAGAGTACATGGTGTTGAACATGAAGTCTCCATACAACGTCATCATTGGGAGACCCTGGTTACACCAGATAGGGGCGGTCACTTCGACCTTTCATCAGTGTCTGAAGTACGTCCACAATCAAAGCGTGCACTCGGTCCGAGGATGTCAGCCAACCTCACGAGAATGTCACGCTATTGCCCTCAAGGAGACAGCCCCAAAATAGCAATTACAGTACACTCGGGACCGTGCAGATCCGGTTTTCACTCACACTCCCGAGGTGGAAGATTGCCCATCCGGCATTGAAGAGCCCCTGAGCCCAAGGGGGCGTGATAGTCAAGCCAAGCCTGTTGGCGAGCCCATCAAGATACTGGTCAGTTCAGGAGCAGAGGGGCGTTATTTATACATCGGTCCAGACCTTACGCCTGCCGAGCGGGAAAAGATAGTCAGGTTTCTGAAGAACAACCTCTCTATCTTTGCTTGGGAGACTAAGGACATGGAGGGAATAGATCCTAATCTGATAACTCACAAACTAATGGTAGATCCAGACCACCCCCCGGTCAGACAGAAGAGAAGACCGATCGCTCCCGAACGGCATCGGGTTATAAACGAAGAAGTCCAGAGGTTGCTGGACGCCAGGATGATACGGGAAGTTTTTTATCCCGAGTGGTTAGCCAACACTGTGCTCGTCAAGAAGAAGAACGGCAAGTGGAGAGTCTGTGTTGACTATACAGACCTTAACAAAGCATGTCCCAAGGACAGCTTCCCACTACCAAGAATAGATCAACTGGTTGACGCCACTGCAGGGCATGAGCTTATGAGTTTCATGGACGCCTACTCTGGATACAACCAGATCCAGATGTACCCTCCAGATCAGGAAAAGACCGCCTTCATAACCGAAAGAGGACTCTATTGCTACAGAGTGATGCCTTTCGGTTTAAAGAATGCTGGAGCCACTTACCAACGGTTGGTGAACAAGATGTTCAGCCCACTGCTTGGCAGCACCATGGAGGTATACATCGACGACATGCTGGTAAAGAGCCTCCAGAAAGACAGCCACCTCCAGCATTTAGCCCAGACCTTTGATATCCTCAGACAGCATAAGATGAAGCTCAACCCCTCGAAATGTATCTTCGGAGTTACGAAGGGAAAATTCTTGGGGTACATCGTCTCTCAAAGAGGTATCGAAGCAGATCCCACTCAGATCCAAGCCCTGATTGGACTGAAGTCCCCAAAGACCAAAAAGGAGATTCAGGCACTGAACGGCAGAGTCGCCGCATTGAGCAGATTCATATCCAAGTCCACCGATCGCTGCCTACCTTTCTTCAAAGCTCTAAAGGGCGGCAAGGCTTTGCAATGGACAGAAGAATGCGAGCATTCCTTCCAAGAACTAAAGGAGTATTTAGCCTCTCCAGAGCTCCTGTCAAAACCTGTACAAGGAGAAAAGCTGCTCCTGTACCTAGCAGTCTCTGAGAACGCGGTCAGTTCCGCACTAATCAGACAGGACAAAGGAGTACAGAGGCCTATATTCTACGTCAGTAGGGCACTACTCGACACGGAAAAAAGATACCCAGAAGTAGAGAAGCTGGCCTATGCCTTGGTCGTATCAGCCCGAAAGCTTCGACCTTACTTCCAGGCCCATCCAATTGAGATTCCAACTGCTTATCCTCTAAAGTCAATACTGAGGAAACCCGAGGTATCGGGAAGATTGGTCAAGTGGTCTGTGGAGCTAGGGGAGTTTGACATAGCATATGTACCCCGAAACTCCATCAAAGGGCAGGCCTTAGCCGACTTTGTAGCCGAGTTCACCCCGGCACTGCAGAACGAAGCACAAATCGCCGAAACTACAGGAACCTGGCTGCTATATATTGATGGATCGTCAACCGATCAAGGATCAGGGGTAGGACTGGTGCTACAGTCCCCTGATGGGCTTACGTCGGAAAAAGCAGTCAGCCTGGGATTTAAAGCTTCTAATAATGAAGCTGAATATGAGGCCCTAATCTTAGGGATGAAGCTTGCCCTGGAATGCGAGGCTCAGAACCTCGATGTCTTCTCTGACTCCCAACTGGTAGTAAGCCAAGTTTTGGGAGAGTTTGCCATTAAGGATGACAGGATGCTTCGGTACTCCGAACTGGTGAACCATTTAAAGCATTCTTTCCAGACTTTCACTATCCAGAAGATTGAGAGAAGTCAGAACTGCAGAGCAGATGCTCTGGCTAACATGGCCTCCCGCCTCAAGTCTGAAACAGACTCCACCGTTAAAATCTCTTTTCAGCCAGGATCCAGCATTGAGGGAGCATCAGTTGCTCAAGTTGATGAACAGTCCCAGAGCTGGATGACCCCAATCCTCCAGTATCTAAGATCCGGGCTCCTCCTAGAGGATAAAAACAAAGCCAGGAGAATCCGAATCAGAGCGGCTCGGTACCTGATCTTGAACAACAAACTTTACAGGAGGTCATATTCTCAACCTCTGTTAAAATGTTTGGCTCCAGACGAGTCACAATATGTTTTGGCTGAAATTCACGAGGGAATTTGCGGGAATCACAATGGGGGCAGAACTATAGCCCACCGAGCTCTATCACAGGGCTACTACTGGCCCGGCATGCTGAAACAGGCTAAAGAATATGTTCGGAAGTGTGACAAATGTCAGAGATTCGCCTCGTACCAACACCAGCCTCAGCACGAGCTCATCCCGATTCCTAGCCCCTGGCCCTTTGCTCAATGGGGAATGGACATTGTGGGCCCGTTACCACGAGCACCTCCAAACAGGAAGTACCTCCTGGTGGCTATCGACTACTTCTCTAAATGGGCCGAAGCCGAACCTTTAACGCATATTACAGAAAAGGAAGTCGAAAGCTTCACCTGGAAGAATATTGTCTGCAGGTTTGGCATACCACGTGTAATTATCTCGGACAATGGGACACAATTTACTGGTAAAGGCTTCAAGGCATTCTGCGAAAATCTCAACATCAGGCAGCACTTTGCCTCTCCAGGCCATCCACAAGCAAATGGGCAGGCAGAGGTCACCAACCGAACAATCCTTGATGGGTTAAAGAAAAGGTTGGAACAAGCCAAAGGGAAGTGGGCAGAAGAGCTCCCAGGAGTCCTTTGGGCCTACCGTACAACCAGAAGAACTCCCACCTCTGAAACACCCTTCTCATTAGCCTATGGGACAGAAGCAGTAATTCCGGTTGAAATCGGTATGCCAACTCTGAGGACTGAGGCCTTTGAGCAAGAATCCAATGATCAGCAGCTGATGGAGAACTTGGATTTGCTCGAGGAGAGAAGGGATCAAGCCAACATCAGGATGGAAGCCTACCAACAAAGAATGGTCAATAAATCCAGGATAGGACTCAAGACAGTCAGCTTTCAAGTCGGAGACTTCGTCTTAAGAAGAGTCTTTCAGAACACCAAGGATCCCACCATGGGAAAATTGTCACCAAATTGGGAGGGCCCCTACAAAGTGACGAAGGTCGTTCGACCTACCACTTACTGGCTTGAAGACACGACTGGGAAACCTGTTCCTAGGCCATGGAACGTAGAACACTTGCGGAAGTATTATCAATAAAAAATTTTTCTTTTACTTCCTTAAAACTATTCATCTATTAATGCACGGGCCTCCAGAGCCTGGTCCATCTATTAATGCACAAGTCTTATGACTTGGTCCATCTATTAATGCACAAGTCTTATGACTTGGTCCATCTATTAATGCACAGGCCTCCAGAGCCTGGTCCATCTATTAATGCACAAGTCTTATGACTTGGTCCATCTATTAATGCACAGGCCTCCAGAGCCTGGTCCATCTATTAATGCACAAGTCTTATGACTTGGTCCATCTATTAATGCACAGGCCTCCAGAGCCTGGTCCATCTATTAATGCACAAGTCTTATGACTTGGTCCATCTATTAATGCACGGGCCTCCAGAGCCTGGTCCATCTATTAATGCACAGGCCTCCAGAGCCTGGTCCATCTATTAATGCACAAGTCTTATGACTTGGTCCATTTATTAATACACAGGCCTCCAGAGCCTGGTCCATCTATTAATGCACAAGTCTTATGACTTGGTCCATCTATTAATGCACAGGCCTCCAGAGCCTGGTCCATCTATTAATGCACAAGTCTTATGACTTGGTCCATCTATTAATGCACGGGCCTCCAGAGCCTGGTCCATCTATTAATGCACAGGCCTCCAGAGCCTGGTCCATCTATTAATGCACAAGTCTTATGACTTGGTCCATCTATTAATACACAGGCCTCCAGAGCCTGGTCCATCTATTAATGCACAAGTCTTATGACTTGGTCCATCTATTAATACACAGGCCCTCAGAGCCTGGACCATCCCCAACTAGCGGGTTCTGTAATCCAGTCTATCCAAAGGCAGAAATACCGAGCACCTGTCAACTAAAGTTTACTAGAACGGAATACCTCGGATCTGACACTTACATTATTTGACTTATCTGTCAAATAAATCAGCACCATGGTTTCAACCAAAGGTGAAGTACTTCGATTCTGGCATTTTTCTAAGTTTTTGATTTGTTTTCAGAACAATCGGCAACACATTAGAAGATGCTTAAGTTTCAAAAAAGCACATTCACAGAAAGTATCAGCTCAGAGAAGAAAAAATTCAACTTTATTAATAACTCAAAAAGATTTACATCAGTACCAAGAAGCTACTACAGAAGCTATTACAAAAGCTATTACAGAAGCTACTACAGAAGCTACTACAGAAGCTATTACAGAAGCTATTACAAAAGCTATTACAGAAGCTACTACAGAAGCTATTACAGAAGCTATTACAGAAGCTACGCTTGGCAACATAATGGCTCTTCTCCTGGGATGATAAAGGGGCACAAGATCCAAAACCTTCAAAACCGCCTTCATCGGCTCCATTTGAAAGGAAGGAACCCTGAACCCCAATCTGCATCAAGTAGTGCCCAGGCCATTTCATCATCACTATCACTGGTCCCACGACCAACGGATGATGAGGGCTCTGAGCCTCAGGAGACTATGCATTCTCCACCCTTGTAATCGGCATGACTCCTCAGAAGAGTAAAGCAAGGGTCTCTGCCAAGACACATGGGGGGGGAAGGTAGTCTACCTTCAATCTTCTTCTTCACACCGACTGTTTCACCCCAGCCACTTAGTGCAAGGGTCTCTAACAGAGCGTGAGGAAGGGAAGGCAACTCACCTTCGTCTTCATCACCAACACCCCAGGCCTCGATTGAATCAGGGAGGGGCCACCACCAATCGGAGAAATCTCGACCGGATGCCAGAGGAAACAAGAAGACTTGGGCCTCCTTCAATCCTTCCTTGGAGACTGAAAAAAGGGGGAGGTTAACTCTCGGCCACAGGCTCATTATTCCTAACTCAGGCGAGGAATCTTCCATCATCTCCGGACGAATGGGAGAAATTCCGGCAGCATATGAGGTTTCTCTCACGAACAAATCGGGGAGCAAAAGGGTTGAGCACAACCGTATGCCCCGTTTCCATATATATAGACCCTTGGAGTCCAAAAGCCACCCAACTGAACCGTCGCAACGGTGAAAAAGAGAGTGGCCTTGAAAACCCAAACGACGGTCGAATGACTAAGCGGTGCATTAAATAAGCCTCTTCAATATACCAAGAGACAGAGTACAGAATTCTCAAGACATAGACCGCAGTCCAGTACTTAAGCTCCCAAATCAATAAAGAGGGGATCAAAGTCTAAAGTAAATAGACCCCCATTCAGACCTACCGGTCTTAACTATTTCATAACAGGTCAAGACACGTAACAAAGACCAAGCAGATCGGATATATCCCAATCCCGAGTACTCAGCATACCGAGCATCATAATAACGAGCACAAGCTGCTCGGTTAACCTCACCGACTCTTAATTCAGAGCAGTCTATCTCAGAACTCTACAGGGACCCACTCCCGCTCTGTCAGGCTCTATCTATCTGGCTATATCTACTTTCTCGTCTTATTTTAATAAGGCAGATCTATATTCACTATTCCATGACAAGTATTGAAGATTAAGAAAGCAACTATTTGATCTAGCATGCAAAGGGTTCAGAGCAGCCACACTTGCAACAAAATTCACAAGAAGGAAAAATACAAGCAGAATCTGAAGAAAAGTCAATCTTATTGATCAGAAGGGAAAATGTATTCACTACATCAAAAAAAAAAAAAAAAAAAAAAAAAAAGGTCAAAAGCCTATAAAAAGCCTCAGGATTTCCCAGAGGGGCCTGCATCCTCTTCCAAATTGAGGGCACGAGCCCCAGCAGTCTTATCCGGATCAGGACGAGATGAGGTGGGTTCAGGAGGAACGATTGATGACACATCAAAGTCCGGGAACTGAAGTTGGAATCTAGTTCGGAAATTCTCAAAACCGAGCAGGATCAGGTCATCACCCATCTGATCAACTTCCTCTTTTAATTCCATCTCAGCCTCAGCTTTGGCTTGACCAACTGCCTCCTGAACCCTCTGATCAATGGAACTACGGAGACCAACCAGCTCCGCCTCAAGCCTCTCAACCGTCCGAGCAAATATATCCCTCTCAGACTCTGCCACCTTAAGGCTGGTGGTAGCTCTCTACAGACTCTCTTCAGCAGACTGAATTTTGGAACGGGCTGTTCCGAGCTCCAGTCTCATCTCGTTCACCTCCGTCCTTAGCTTCTCGGCCTCCTCAAGGCCCATGGGGGTCACCATCAGAGCAACTAAACTATGCATGCTCTGTATAAAGCAAGACAGATAAATTAGAGCGAAACAAATGAGCAAACAAAAGGCCAAGGAAAGGCTTCAGAAGTTACCTTCATCTGGAGAGTCATCATCTCAGTCATCAGTTTGGAGGGATCATCCCCTCTGTACCGATGTGGGCCCTGAGCCCATATTCGATCAAATGCCTTCTTGGCAATTTGATAATCCGGCTCAACAAATGGCTCAGAAGGAGCGGCAGGAGCTTTCCCCTTCCTAGACCTCTTGCTCGGACCAGGAGGAACAGCCGATACAGGAATGGCAGGCTCGGCTTCCTCAGCCTCGGCAGGGGAGGGCTCAGGGGAACCAGAGATCAATCTCCTTCTCTTCACTTCTAAAGGAGCATCAGGCTCAGCTGGGGAGGAAGACTCCCCCACCACTTGAGGCTTCGGCACTTCCCACCTCGAGGCTAGCCTCCTCTTCAACTCTGCGCTACGGGTGGCCATCACTTGGTCCGGAGTGACGATAACAGTATGAGCCCGGTTAGAAGTTGAAAGCAAAACCCGGTACTGATCCTGCAGAGCCTTAGTAAACTTGGGCCTCTTCCGAGCACTCTTGACTGCACAAAGGAAATGAAAAATACCAAGTTTGTCAGTTCTGAGGATATAAGCAAAGCTAAAGCAAACCCAAGAGAATAAGTCTCACCCCTATGGCCCGTAACACAAGGAAACGACGAGATCTCTCCGGCCTGGAAGTCCGTATGCTCCCATCCTCCTCCAACGAAGAAGTACCACTTCTTCCACGTCTTGTTGGAAGTAGGAACGGAAGACAGGGGTCGGAACCCCTTCTCGAAGGACATATAATATAGGCCTTCTGCCTGCTTGAACTTCAGATCCATATTGCTACGGATCAAGTCCAGAGACACCTCCACTTTGTTCAGATGCCCCAGCACCATAAATCCTAGAAGATGCCGCCAGCTATTGAGATTCAGGTCGGCAGGGCAGAGCTTGAACCAGCAAAAGAATTGCCTGACTAAATCCGGCAATGGAAGCCTTAAGCCCATTTCAAACCAGGCAAGGAAAACGCAAATCTCCCCGGCTTTAACATCTTGGGGACGATCCATGGGTCCTGGAACTTTACAAGTCACATTTGGGGGAAATTCAAATTTCACCCTCCATTCCTCCAAGAGGCTTTGAGTGACGGCACTCTCACCCTCTTCTCTATGAGAAGACCTACCAGAGGTCTCCCCGGCCCTGTCTCGGGGCTCTTCGAAAGCATCGACTATTCTAACCCCTGGACTAGGGGGAGGATCAACAGGCCTCTCCTCAATAATTTCAAGAGTAGGGTTACCTACATCTCCTACAACAGACGGACCAGCCGTCTCAGAATGGTCTCCTACTCCCTCATTCACAATTCGAGATTCCGAAGGAACAGACATTATTCTCAAACTCAAGAAGAAAGAAGCAAGAGAGGGGGAGAAATCAGTCGAACCTGTTTTCACTTAGGGGATCTGTATTCTTCAAGATCGCACGAACCAACAATGGCGGATGAAATCTTCTAGCACAGTAAAAATGTCGAGGGAAAGGTCATTTCAAAAATCTCATCCCGTATTTATAAACACGGTATCAGAAGGGACCCACCAAGCCCAAACGCCATGACGGTTCAGAACAATGATGCTCTCGAGAAAACCAACTGTCCGCCCAGTATAATTGTGACCTTGAAAAGACTTAAATCGCCGACTACGCAATAAATGGCGCCCCAACGATTGTCTGGGAAGGCGAAAAAGCGAGACACATAACTCTCTTAGCCCTAGTTACTTACATCAAACTAGGACTTGGGGGGGGAGTAACTAATATACCATAAAAAGACAGGCCAATCAACACTTGACACGTATGACCACAGTCCGATTTATGTTCAGCTAGCATGATTCTCGCTCAGCCTATGACATCCAGATCATCACATAAGGTCGGAAGTGACCAAACAAATATATCCAGAACTGATCACAGGGTCCAGACCAGAGCTTCAGATCTCGTCACCGCCTTAGCGGATTCCGAGCAGAGAATAGGGAAACAGTCTCCAACACGGAAACTACCATTTATGATTATCTCCGCCTTAGCGGATTCCGGGCAGAGGATAAGGAAGCAGTCTCCAATACGGAAACTACCATTTATGATTATCTCCATCTATGACTCAATGCCCACAAGGTAACTGCAATCTCCGATGATCATATCCCTATATTCATGGCGTCGAGTCCTAATCAACTTAGGAAAGCTTCGGCCTATATATTAAACCCTAGAGGTACGCTATCAAATTCATGCTCATTCTTTGACTTTCAATACAGTCTTTCAATTCCCTTACTCACTTAAGCATCGGAGCGGCTACCGCCGGAGCCAATCCGGTGGTCCTCTGATCATCTTTCTGAGTGTTCTACAGGTCACGGAGCCCTTACGTGTTGCGAGTCAAAAGGTGCAGCATCACTAACATATAAGTGTTGATAAATAATTGTAAAAAATAAAATTGATAAAGCTCTAATTTAAAATAACATATAACACGTAATTGATCATAATCTCCAAAGTCCAAACCATTGAAGTCCCAATTTTATATAATGTTCTGACATTGAAGATTTACCCTTCCTGAAGAAAGAAATCTCATCAAAATGTCTTTTTTTTTCAAAAATAAAAATAAAAATCATTCATTATGATTCACTTCTACCTTCCAATGTCATTCTTTCTCCGTCATTTTTAGTTCTAAAAAAATGAGCAAATTCACTACATGACTTTGCTACAGGTTTTCAATTGTTTCCTCTTTGGGGATAGTAGTTAGTTAAAAAGAGAGTTAATCAGCCTACATCTCCTTTGTCAGGGACCAAGCATCATGGGATGGGAGTGATTGATGCTTACCACCAATCAATTAGAATCAATGTTATTTCCTTTCAATAAATTTGTGCTAGCATTATGCAAGTATAATTTTCATTTCCCTAAGAATAGGTTATTGCCTATTCCATCAAAAGTCGTTCGGCTATTTAATAGCTTGAGACCATGAATAAAATCATCCTGATTATTACTCTCAACCTGGAGTTGACTTGGTGTCGTGGTTTTCCTTGAATTAAACCAATCTAAGGGAGCCTAGGATCCTTCGAAGTATCCTACAAACTTACCATCATGGGTAGAAAACGCAAGAACAACCCTTCTTCTCTACCCGTTCATAAACCCATTATGAGATCACAAACTACGGCACGTAACATCCTTCTCTCTCAACATGAAGGAATAAGGACTTCAACACATTGACACAAGAAACCATTTCACAACATGCACCAACACCTAGGGTAATATAAATACATACAAAATGAGTCTAATAATGTCATATAATTTATACTTAACCTAATTTCTTTCAAAATTTGGGTATCTATTTTAGGATTTGTAGGGGGGAAGGGAGAGTAAGAGGAAGGGTAAGTGAAGTTGACTTTCAAAAGCTACACTTGTCTTAATTGATTTTAAATTGACTCAAATATTATTTTTGGGTCCGCAAGATATATCTACTCCAAAGCATACTTTCACAATTTGGTAGCAAAGCAAGAAGTCATGTGTGGTTCTTCTATGGTTCTGTTAGTCAATTTTGTGGGTCTGTTTTGTACATATAAGGATAGATTTTTGGTAAAAGTAACACATGTAAGAATGTCTTTGCTCATATATATATATATATATATATATATATATATATATATTTTTGGAATTTGAGCACCAATAGGTCCATTAGAAAAGAATTCATGCTCTGCTTTGGATTTTTTTATATATATATATATATATTTATGAATCAGAGCAGTTGCAGTGCATGAGAAACATATCATATGGTATTTTTGCAAGTGATGTAACTTTTGGACATGATTTTTACTAATGAAGATATACCTATAATTTATGTGATCAATGATTTACTTGTTAATTTATTATTGCAATTTCTTTCTATATGGATGGATTATATGAATGGTATTACACTTTTTTAGAAGTCTATGGTTGGATTTTAGATAGATTCATATATTTTAATCATAATTTATTACACTACCCATGACCATGTTGATGTGAGAGTGACACTTGATTGCCACAAAAAAAAAAATCACAACCAAAACAATAAAAAAAAAAAAACTACCACCCTTTCATTTCCAATCTAAACACCAGCTACATCATTTGAGTAAGTTCACCATTGTTATCAGCAGACAGATAAAGATAATACGATGCTTGCTTTGTTGAGAAATAACATCGATTTTTGATTTCTTTTAAGTGCTTCTACCATTGTTGATAAAACTTTATATTCACCCTTACATTCAACATTGGCAATTAGTTCTCGAATTTGAAGATCTTGATTAGCTGCTAAATTCCATGAAGTAAAAGGCATTGTATTGTGGTTGAACATGTTAGTCAATATATATATATATATATATATATATATAAATCAGTTTAAAACAATATTTGAAATAATACAGATTTCTTAAAAACAGTATTTCAAAGAATATAGATTGTAAAATTTAGAAGTTCAGAAATTTTTAAGCACAGATTTTGAAAACAGTAACTATATAAACAAAGGAAAATTTGCTTTAAGATTGTAAGTCTATATAGTGCACTGTTTTGATAATGCAGTAACCAAAATTGAGAAACCAAAAAATTATAGAACATAAACATTAACTTACTGTAAAACAGAAGAACAGAAGTTTGAATTAGATCAAGGCTAGTGTTTGACACTGTGTCTTTAAGACAAATTTCGTCCTCACAATGGTGCTCACGACTTCTTGGGCGTTTGCCTCTCACGATGTAATGATCTGAATCTTACAGAAGAAGCACTACAATCTGTAAGTTTGTCGAACCAACAATGCTTAACTCTATCTTAAAATGAAATACAAAATGCAAAAAACTTGTGTAAATCGAATGCAATGAATGTGTGTATATTTAAAAACCTCTTCATGGCTGTTTAGTACAGTCATGAAGGTTCAGTTGTGTCTGTTCATGACGAACAGACATTGTTGCGTCCAATGAAGAAGACGACTGTTCAGTCAAAATTCAAACCAACGCAATCGCAAAACGACATTGTTTTGGATTTAAACCAAAACCAAAAAACGTACTCGTAGAACGGTGACGTTTTTAGTTTTAATTAATCTGTTAACTAAACAACAGCGTTTTAATTTTTTTTTAACAGTAATAAAACGACAGTGTTTAATGAAAAATTATTTAAATTAATTTTCTCCAAAAAGATATATATATATATATATATATATACGACGGGCTAAGTCCAAGCCCGAGCCCAAGCCCAAATAGGCCCTGTGCGGGGCGGTGGCGGAGCGCACGTACGCGTGTATGGTGGTTCAAGCATTTGCTTAGGTCTTCCTCCATGCACAAAACTTGGGTACCCCTTGGGACCTAAACCCTCCTCTAAGGTAAGTGTATATATACTCTTTAAAAGCCTTGTACCCATCCTATGTGGAACACAAGTTTTTTCACAAGCTTCAAGCTTTTGTTACCATTTTCAAATGGTGATGTTTGGAGGCAATTTCTCATTCATTCCTTAATGATTTTGAGCAACCCAATATATGATCTTAATCTCCTCATGGAGGAGAACACATTCCCATGTGGACTCACTTAAATTAATGTGTGAGACCCACTTTAATTTTAACTCAAAGATAGCTAATTATTTTGCTCAAAAACCCATTTTTTCCAACAGAACAAGGGTAACACCTGCTCAAAAACTTGCATGAACTTTATTCACAAACATAATATAACTTTCTCTTATTCTTCTCAGGTTCAACAATTCTAACAGCAACCCTTTCACAACATTTATAGTTTCTATTTTGATTCCTCAACATAAAAGCATTACTTCCTCCATAAGTTCAAGATTAAGACATTTTATCTACATAATAAATTTTAAAAAATTTATATGAACTCTTTATTGAAGTGCCTTATTTTTATCTAGATGATAAGGAATAGACCTAGAAGGGAGGGAATAGATTTATATCACAAATTAAAAATTATCTTGATAGATTTTAACATGCTATTGATGATTAAGGTTCCCCCTTCAATAATGTAAGAATTATGTTCGTGTGTATGCAATCAACAATCGGTGACATGCATCATATAATAGTAGTAATACTAAAGAGCAATAAGATGACACACCAATTTTTGTTGACAAGAAAATCGTCACAGATCATCGTATGTGCTTTAAAAAATCCTGAGGCGCTTACCCAAATGCACACACCATTAGAACTGTTTTAGTGATTATAGACTCTGTAGACACAATGACTTAGTCCCTTAAGGCTTGTCTTGATCTAAATCTCCTCTTACTCAAATCCTCAAGCGTTATTCAAGTAAATCTTTGCTTCAAATTCATGAACGAACAACCTCAATTACAATTGTGAATCCCCACGCAACCTTGAACTCCACCGGTCGCACACAACTTGAAATCCACAAGCTTGTATTCCAAGGATATTATAGAAAGTATGTTAGGGTTTTTAGAACAACTGACATTTGGTGTAAAGATTCGAAATTTTGGAATAATTTTTTTTTTTTTTATAAGGCAATATTTGAATTTCTTTAAATCTTATTTACTTTTAATTTAATTAAATTACATTATGTGAATGTGTGTACAATATATGATTTACATGGATACAAGTGTCTATATATAGATAAAGTGATTAAATATATATATATATGTATACAGTATACATCAGATGTGTGTGTACTGTTGAGTGTGTGTACGGTGTGTGGGTTAGTTTGTGTGCAAGTGGGTGTGTGTGTGTCGAAGTGCGTGGGGTGTGTGTTTGTTTATTTTATGTTATATGTGTACAAATATTTGTGGTAATGAAAGAAAAGAAAGAGAAATCAGAAATATCAAAAAGCTGGTCAAACAAAAGGGGCTGGTGATGAACAGAGAGAGATTAGAAAGGGAGAAAAGGAAAAGAGAGAAAGAAAATGGGGAGTTTGCGAAGCAGGGGGTGAGCCGCATGACTGAAGGGGGTGGCGGGGGGCCTATTGGGACTGCGGGGGATCGAGGCAATGGGCGACAAAGGTGGTAATGACATTGAGCACGATTTGGAGGGCGATCGATGCTGTGACCAGTAGCAGTACCGGTGATGTTGCGCCCGACCCCAAAATCCTGATCGTGAGGCGATAGAGCAGTGATGGGTTGATGCGGAAGGCGACGCTGTTGGCGGATGGGTTTCAACAACCTGCTGGGTTTGAGTGTGGTCTGAGAAGGACGGGTTCTATAAAGCAGGGAATAGATCGGCGTCGGTGGCGTTTGTGCCCGACGCTTCGTTCTTGGTTGCAGAGATGATGGCAGGGGTGGTCGATCTGATGATACTGTGATGTTGGGTCTCTGTTTGGGTGGAGGATTTTAGATACGCTTGTATATTGCTCTGTTTCATGGCAATGATTGTTTGTGGTCAGTGTGTATGTTATGTTGTCCTCTGATAACACTTGGGTTCGTTTGTTTTGCAGTGGTTGATGGGTTTTCATTGGGTTCAGATGGGTAGCAGCAGAGGTGGTTTTGTAGTGAGATTTTTGAGGATTTGGTTGGGTCTCCTATGGCGGTACAGCATATCGCTGTGTGTGTGTGTGTGAGTAGCGATGCGGCAGTGAGGAGGTGACAGTGGCAACGGGAACAAGGCTGAGACGATTTTGGCATTGGCCAACATTGGGTGATCACCGGGTAGTCATTTGAATGAGTTGACGGCAGTGATTGAGTTGGGAAAAATCCCTGGCTCCATTTTTTTAAGGTAGCCTTGGTAAATTGTAATGGGTTTCAGATCAGGTTGTTGAAAAGCTGGACCATAGCAGTAACATGGAGTATGACAAATTGGACGGCAAAGAGGAAATTGATTGCTCTAAATGGGCGGCTTACATCGTGCTTCACTGTTGCAAATGAGATCATTAGTTATCTCTGAGCCGGGGATGTTGGTCCTTTCTGTGTTGGTTGATTTCTCATGAGCATGCTGGCTGATGGTGGCTGCTATGTTAAAAATTGGACACGGAGTTAAAGAATGGCTCGGTGTAATTTAAACAAGGGTGTGATCCATGAAATGGAAGTTGGTGAATCAGGAGAGGGGCAAATGATGGCAGTATCAAGCGGTGAAGGGTCAGTTGGATGCTATTGAAGCATCAAGTATGAGCCGTGCATTTGTTGTAAGCAGATTGGATTGAAGGAACGCGAAACAACAGGGTAAGACACTGAATTTTAGTCTTGAATTTTTAGAAACATGAAAAATTAGATTGATTGTAGGATTTCCTTTAGCATGAAAATTGTTTTAGATGTGTAAATTTGGAATCAAGAAAAATAATCTAGGAACTAGGGGGAAGGAAACACAGCTTAGCGGTTGAGTTTTGTGATTTTATTTAGGCCAAACCGGGTCGAGTCCGACCCGACCCACCCATTCAGATGGCTGCCCAGTACTGTTACTTTGTGGGTAAAATTTTAAATTTAAGTTTGGAAGGTGTTTGGTTGAAAAGGAGAAGCTATCCAATTATTGGCTTATAATAGAAACGTACAGGAAAAACAATGGAAACTTATAGGAATTGGAAAAATTGTGGGCAGTGAATAGAACCTTGTGAGATTTTAATTATACCTAGAAACTTGGGTTAATTGTGAATTGACCCAAGTGAATAAAATAATACTTAATAATAATTTAAAGGGTAAAATTACCAAAATGCCCTTGATTCAAAGACTAGTCAAACGAACCCCGATTGAAATAAAAGAATAGTGGATTTTTATTATTTCGAATGTTCTGAACTCAATGGTAGGGTATGATTTACAAAAAGAGGTCTCAGGATGTAAGAACCCGTGAAAGTGCAAAATGATCGTTTTACCCTTTTTAGCCCGGATACCCAAATTAAATTCCGCGAAAGCCTAAACCGACTTTGTTCGGTGTTCCGGACTCAATGGTAGAATTTAATTTGGCAAAATAAAACTCATAAGATAAAAACATAAAATTTGATGAATAACATAATTCAAGTAGCAAATGGACTGAGTGACATTTTATGATTTTAGGGACACCGAAAGGCAAGGAGAAGGCGGTCTGACTTTCTGCATTCTTACTGTTTGTCCAGTTACCTTGCGAGCTCGATTTTCTTTGGGTTGAGACAGCCCGTCAAGTATGATATATTGTGGTAAGTAAGGAATAGGATTAAGTTTAGGAATGATTACATGTTGATTGAATGAGTCATATATTTATTTGTTTGATGTTAGAAAATCAAATAAGGAACGTTGCTTTAAAGAAAAGAAACCTTGAGTTAATTGTTTACGTTGCTTATGTGTTTCTTGCTGCTCCATGGATATATGATTTATTCTATGTGTTGTGTTATACGTGATTTATATTTTTGGGGAGTTGTTAAGATTGTGAACACATTACTTAAGTATGTATTTTCGTTGATCATGTATTGCATACATTTATGTGGAAGAGGTTTTATTATTCAGATGTTGTGATTGCTTTAAGTGGAATACATTGTTTAAAAGCATGCTCTATGTGTTGGTAAATTGCTTATCTAAGATTGTATTATTGCATGGTGGAATCAAAGCATATTGGTATAGCGTGATTCATTGAAAGCATAGTGTGGGTTGAGCACTTGGTGCTGTGCATACGTGGTTACTCAGGTCATCGGGGAAGGTCCGTAAAGTGAGTCATACATGGTACTCAGCTTCCATCGGATGTGTTCCGAAAACGAGACATGGTACTCAACTTCCATCAGATGTGTTCCGAAAATGAGACATGGTACTCAGTTTCCATTGGATGTGTTTCGAAAACAAGACATGGTACTCAGTTTTCATCGGATGTGTTCCGAAAATGAGACATTGTATTGGTACTCAGGTTCCATCGGATGTGTTCCGAAAACGAGACATGGACATGGCATAGAGTTGATCGACATGGGTGTGACATAGAGTTGACATGGGTGTGGCATAGAGTTGACATGGCATAGAGTTGACATGGGTGTGGCATGAAGTTGTCATGGCATAAAGTTAACATGGGTGTGGTGTAGAGTTGTGTAGATATGTCACGCACATTTTTATTACATCGTATTAATGAATTCATGGATGCGGTATAGAAATTGCATGGGTGTTTTATGGATAAAATCAGTACATGGCATGATGATTAGAAAGACATGTATAAATGAATGCACACTTGCACATGCCACATCTTAGATTATGTTAACGAGTTGGATGGCATATAAATTATTGCTAGTACATTATATGATGATGTTGAATGACATGTAGATATAAATGTATACTTGCACACGTCACGCCCTTAATTTTGTTCCTTGCATTAGCATTATATTATACCAGCAATTGAGCTGACCCATTCATGGGATAACACCTTACAGATGACGCTCCTAGCACTTGAGACTTGAGGAAGTCTTGCAGAATGGAGAAGATATGAGCTTAGGAGGATATTTGGCCCGTGGGGGCATATTTTGTGATGTAGGAATTAAGCCCAAATGACATGTTAAATGTTTTTATTGATTGTGCTTTACATGGATGTACATTGAAGGAAATGAATGTAAGTTTGGGTTGAATCCGTTAGATTGTCCTTTATTTTATTTTCTTTTAGTTTCGTTACACTCACCCCCGGGTTCGTGAAAATTTGGGGCGTGACATTTGGTTTATGTGATCATATGAATTCGATTGAAAACATTTTGGTATAAGTAATATGAAAAAATATTGTAGCAGCCAAAAGTCCTTTCAAAATCGTGTCAAAGGTTATATATAGTCCTAGGGTTAAAAGGGAATAGTTTCCTAAACAAATTTTAAAAATTCGCACTTTTTCCCGATTGGTTGTTCGAATGAGGCCCTTAGTCATTCAAACAAACTTCAATATAAGTTCAAAAATTAAAACATTGCTTTGATCATTCAACCCATTATTCTTATGAGGTCACATGAAGCCTCAATATAAAGTCTTTGGTTCGCTTGTTAGAATGAACTATGCCACGAGATCCCCCAAGAGGCTTAACGAATCTCACGGTATTGGTTGTTCGAAAAATGTCAAGGGTTGTTTGAACAATCAAGGTAGAATGCTCAATTTAACAAATAACTTGGTATGAAAAATTGTTATAAATTAAATTAAAACATTTTCTTTATTGAAATCTTGAGTCAATTTTTAATACCAAGATTAATGGACAAAGTCACTCTTAGAAATCAATGCTTAAAACAAATAGAATGCATAAAGTGTGTGTGTGTGTGTGTGTGTGAAAATTCTAGGCCAAATGTATCCAAACACATTACCTTACTTACCATTATGACTACTGCCATTGAGAAAGAATCTCCACGAAGCTTTAAAAGCATAGACTTGGACACATTACAACGTAATAGTTTTGTTAATCACAGATTAGCTAACAAAAATATAGACTAAAAGTCCTAACATTTACAGTGAGGGAGAATGAAATGGCAACACTTATGTATAAAGCAGATAGAAAATTGGTACCAAAATGAGTGTGCTAATAGCATAGGTTTGTGGAGATTTTTTTATTATTGACTATTTGACTTATTTTTTGTTTCTCCTTACTATTTTTATTGATAAATAATTATCAGGTTAAAACGGTCAATTTGCACTAAAACTAACATCCATTTATTAACAATGTTTGAGAGGGAAGTGCTGTGTAATTTAAAAAATATGGGCAAGTGCAGTGTATTTGTCAAGTAACAAATGAGAGGTTAGTGTAACTTTTCCTTTAAATTTTGAAACGTGGTGCTTTTTTATTTTTATGAAAGCAATAGAATACAGAGACAAACCAAACCTAACAACAACGAGAGCCTTTCAAATATAGATTCGAAACAAATAAATCAACTTAGTCCAGCCCATTATTGGGTGGAAATAATACTCACATCCTCTTAAGGAAAGTGAGACTTGAACCCAGAGTAATATTTTGTGGGTCATGCATCTTCACCCATAATCTTGCCCACCACTCATGCCAGTCTGTTTTTTTTTTTTTTTTGGGAAGTAGTGTAAATGGGTAAGGTGGAATCATCTTCTATGAAGTTTTGATCTGACCCACGTCTTTTTAAAATTTATTGACCCGACCCAAGCACTTTTAAAGTTATTTCTCGAACCCATGTAGTTTTAAAAGACGCTTTTTGAACATGGGCTTTTACAAATTAATTTGTAACAAAACGCATCTTTGAAATGCGCTTTTTAAAAACGTATTTAGAGAATGCGCTTTTAATTAACCCTGATCCATTAATTAAACTACCATGAAAGCGCGTGGCCAAATTGCACCTTTATGTAATGCGCCTTTAAAAAACGCAACTTGAAAATGCGCCTTTAAAAAATGCATTCCCAAATTGCGCCTTTAAAAGGTGCATTCCCAAATTATGCCTTTATGAATGATATAAGCCAACCATTAGAACACAAACTCTCTCTCCCTCTCTTCTGCGTTTTGTCTCTTTGCTCACTACTCTTTCTTTGTTCACTGTTCTCTCTCCCTGCACAACAGACTTAAAGCCCCCACCCCTATTTTTGCGTCAGAGTCTCTATAACAGACTTGACCTAATATAGTGCTATCACCCTCACAACCATCTATTGAAAGGTTAGTCTCTCTCACCCTCTCACTTTCACAGTCTTCTGAATCTCTCATCTCTCTCACTTACAGTCTAAATTTCTCAAACTCTCTCTAAATTTTTCACTCTTTCACACTAACAAGAAACCTTAATCTCACTACATAGAGTAGTTGGTATCTCACACTCTCTAAGCAATCTGTGTGATTTAGATTATTGGGGAAAATGTATATTATTCTACCAATTTTGATGTTGTTTGATTTAGATTATTTGATTTTCAATATGTGATGATTTTTGTTGCAATATAAATGAGAAACCTTAATGCATGACTGGGTTTGTATATGTATCAATGCTTGAAGTTATGATGCACACTACTTATTTGATTAAATTAAACCTTGCAGTGGTAAGCCGTTTGTCCATTATGATTGATTTTTACTCATTTAGTGGGCATCTCTTATGGCTATTCATCTATCCACTTCAGTTATGTCCAACCAAATCACATGTACGCAGTGCTAATCTTTTTAAATCTTGTGGTTACTTATCTAAATGATGGTGTAATGACAATTAACAAAGTTTTTCTTTGCAATGAGACTTTGCTCTTTATTTTGGTATGTACATTCAACATGTTTTTGAACCATTTAATGGTATAATTGTACATACAAGTATGCGGTTTTGCTTCAAATGGATTCGTAGTTTTCTCAAAACTCAGCACGACAAAATTGAAGCAAAAGGAAAATATAGATTGACTATATGTTAATGCTTGTAATATTGAACAAAGTGCTCAAGTAAATTTAGTGATAAATTTTGATTCAAAATATTTGTCTTGATGTATGAAGAGAGATTTAAAAATTGGAATGTCTCATTGTCACTGCATGTTGGAATAATTATTCATTGGCAATATGTAACAATTGAGTTTAAGGATTGAATGAATAGAAATGTTTGTTCCAGCTATGTAATATTCATTGGCAATATAACAGGTCAAGATTGAATGGAAAGAAATATTTGATTGTTTCCCAGATCTATTGCAGAAAGCATTTCTTAGTTTATCAAAATTTATTACACTTTAAGTTGAATTTTACATGCTTGTCTTGTGGATTCATGTGCATGTCTTGGGGATTCATGTCCATTTCTAATAAAATAACTTCTTAAATCTCTATGAAGGTTTTAAATGACAGAAAGACGCGCAAACGTTATGATTTTCTTGGGAGGAAAAATATATTATAGGGAACAAGGGTTTTCCTATGATTTGGACATTCCCTGAAGTTGCATTCGAGTGAAGTACGGAATTAGTTATACTCAGTTTTTAGATATTGTTTATGGTGTACTGCAGTTAGACATAAATCTCTATCAGTTGAGGATGACATGTAGATTTCCATCGACACTAAGACCACAATTGATAACATACATGCCGTTGGAAATAGTTGATGATAATACTGTTGAGGTTATGCTAGATGTTGTGTTTGAGAATCATGAAATAAATAATATTCACTTGTATGTGCAAACAGAGGATATGTTTGAAGGGTGGGGTAGTAGTCAGACTCTTGGTCAATTCACGATACTACTCACACAAGAGTATGGGAACTCGTCATTTGACATCCCCTAGAGCTCGTCTTTTGAGCCCAACACAAACCGACTCCGGATCGACACCTACCATTCCATCACACATAAATACAGTTGCACGAATTGATCAGATGAAAAAACATGACATCGGTAGGGTACTTTACAAGTTGAAGGTACCAAACCAAATTTGAACTTTCAAATTGTTAATTCCTTGGGTTTGCGGGTAAAAATTTGCATAAAAAAACAAATCGACTCCGAATCGACACCTACCATTCTATCACACATAAATACAGTTGTGTAAAGTGATCGAACGAAAAAAAAACATGACATCGATAAAGTACTTTACAAGTTAAAGGGATCAAACTAAATTTGAACTTACAATTTGTTGTTTCCTAAGGTTTAGGGGGTAAAAATGTCTAAAATAAGACAAATGTACCTTGGACCGAAACCTATCATTCCATTACACATTAACACAAGTGTTTGAATTGATTTGAATAGGAAAAAATTACTCGTACCGAGTAATGTCACAAATTAACAGTGTGCTATTTGATGTGTTGATTTATTGATAAAGACGCACTTTGAGATTGCGTTTCTTAAAGACGCATTTTGGTGATGTATTTTTTAAAAGAACATTTTTGAAATGTGCTTTAATAGTATAATTAAATTATACCAAAGACTTTAATCAAAAGCACAATTCCCAATTATACTTATAAAAGGCGCATTTTCAAAATCTATTTTTGTTGAAAAATTATACATAAAAATGTATTTTAGAATTGGGCCTTTAAAAATTACATGGGTATGAAATTAAGTTTAAAACTACTTGGCAGCTTGGGTCAAGATGAAAAAAAGTAGGATGATCCGGGTGAAAAATTTCATCTTTATATTATTATTATTATTATTAAGAATGTCATATGTGAGGGACAAGATTATGGTAGAAGATGCAAACCGGTCATTGAACTCACGACTTACTTCTAATAAAAATGATTTACTTACCAAACAGGGAGGTCTACATACCGGTCAGCGTACGGGTCTATATACATATAGCATGGAATGCGGCAAGTATGACCATTGAAGATTCTCTCCCCTCCACCCGTGAGACCAATCTGACGAACTCTTCCCTCCCGCCCGTTATCCTGGCCGCTCCCCCTGGCGGGGATGTCGAGGTGGACACATCACCACCACCACCACCACCTCCTTCGGCGGAGCCACTACAGTCGTCGCCTCCACCATCACAATCACAATCACAACAAACACCCAACATCATGATTGCATCCAGGGATCCTAATTCCCTTTTCAGCGGTGGTGGAATCAGGTTCATTTGCCTTCTGCCCACTCTCTTCTGGTTCTAGTTTTGATTTCATTTCCCTAATTAATTGCCAATTACTGTCATTGTGAGTGTGATTATTTTTGATGTGTTACTCTTGATTATTGTTGGGAGTTCTCTCAATTTTGTTAATTGTTTGATAAACTTTTGAGGTTTTCTCTGTTTTATTAACTATTAGCTTATATTTTTTCCCTGGCCGATAACTGTGAAGTTTGTCACATATAGTGGTATTCACCTTTCTGTATTTCTCAAATTCATTTGATTTATGACCTTTTTTTTTGGTGCGATATTTGCTGTTGTGCGATGCATTATTATTTTGTTGTAAGGGAACAAGTATATATGTGTCCTTTTTATTGCTTTAGTCACTTCTTTCTTAGTTTTGTTGCTTGAGGTTATGAATTCCATGGGAATTGAGTCGTCAACTAGAAGAAAGTAGACATGAATTTGGAGACATCAGAAAATTTAGGGAGCGGTGTATAAAGGTGGGATGGAGGTTAGTGACAGGCATAATCTTGGAAGAGTTTACTGGAGTATACGCCGATATTTTGAAAGAGTTTACTGGAGTATTAGTATGTAACAAGACATAATTCTCAAGCTATAATAAACTCGTTACGATTCCTCTTTTTAATTTTGAGAGAAACGACGGAACTAGGGGTGCGTGGGACCTGAACCAATTTGAAACTCAAACCGAAACCAACCATCTTGGGTTGGGTTGGTACCGTTGTCTATGTTGATGGTTTGGTTTGAGAACCATGTTCTTACGCGTTGATTTGAGATTAAGACTCATCTAAACCGAAACAACCTGAGATCCATGTACAAGACCTAGTAATTTGGAGCGAGGCTGTATACAAAAGGCTTAGATGTGTTGTATTTCTCTAATGTGAGGAAACCTTGAAAGCCATCCCACTTTAGAAGAGAGTTGTAATTTCTCTCCACAAAGACCTTATATAGGGTAAGACCATCTAACATACTCTGATGGGCTTTTGAACGCAGAAGGCTATCAATCATTTCCAATGGCAGGGCTGCAGTCTAACTATTTTAATAGAAAGTGAGATTTTTTGAAAATTTGAAATGTTTGGTCATGTCATTGGTGAAACCCAACTTGAACTTAGCCAACCCGAGAATTTTCAGTTTGATTCAGTTTGGGTCTTAGGAACTTATGGTTTGTTTTGGACTCTAAGTTTGAGAATCGGCTTAGGTCAGTTCAGTTCTAGGTTTGATATTAATCCAAACCAAATCGACCCATGTGCACCCCTAAAGGGAAGATAATTATAAAAAAAGGTCAAAGACTATAAAATAAGCCAAAATTTTAACTCATCTGCTATCTATAACTCTTTTTTAGTTTCACTAGTGGAAGAGAGAATGGGAAAGAAATAAACTTCCTTTGATACTTATAAGAAGGAAAAAATTAAGAGGAGTAGAGAAAATAATAGAAGTTTTCAAAAGGCAGTCTATAGAGAAAAGTGGCAAGAGAAGAAGGGAAGGAAAAGGATGGGGCCTTAGTGAGGCCTTTTTTCTTGATACTTGTCCCTTGAGTTAAAGTGTTGTCTGTCTCAATCATTCCAAAACACCAATTTGTTTTTGAGGTGATATTTTTTTGTGGCTTAGAGAGATGTTTCTCTTTCTATAAACCAATTTCTCATTTTTTTTCTTGGTCATACAAATTAAAGTATGGAAAATGAATGATATTTAAAATTTTCTCTTTCTGTTTTTTCGCTGAATCAAACAATGTGTAAAGAACAGAAAAGAGAAAGAGGAGAAACGATGCATGAAATTAAGGTTGAAGATCAACTTTTGGGTGCAAAATGTAGATGATCAAATTTCATAAAAATAGAATTTAAAGGGTTGAAATATTTTATTTTTAGCTTAGAAGGATTGGTTATATTTTATTTAAGTATTGTTAGTTTCTCTGTTTAATATAGTTTTAGTTTTATTTTATTTGTAATATTTCACTAGGATTGGGCTGGCCTATGGAATTTTTCTTCTTGAGCATAGATTTGAATTAGGGTCCAAGTAGTTACTGTGTTAGGATTACCTGAGGGTTAGGTTACTTTGGGGGTGAAGTAATTAGTATTTGCATGAATTTACTTGGTGTGAAGTTACTTTGGGCCAAGCAACTTAACTTAGGACCTAGGAAGCTGAGAAGCTTGTAAATAGGTGCTATAATATATTATTTAGGCATATTTTTCAAGATTAAAAGTTCAAATCATATATTTACTTTAATTTCTTATATCTTTCTTCTTGGGGTTTATTTTAGAACCCCACAGCTTTTGGTGTTCAGGCCCTCATAAGTGGAAATAGTAAAAATCTCCCTCTACAACTAGATTTGCAGGTTTTTGGCCTTGATATAGGTTATCATTGAGTCCATTAGTACTTGTAGCATTAAATTCTCTCTACCAGGCTACATTAAGAAAAGAGAAATCTCATTTAATTTGATGTTTGTTGTGGTAGAGCAAGCTGAAAGAAAATTAGAGGAGAAAAAAATGTCTCAGCCTTTTTGAGGTGCCGAACATTATGCTGATTTCTGGTACTTGATACCTATTGTAAACTATTTCTACAAATCTTGTTTTATTTGAGAGGAAATACTTATGGGAAAAAGAGGGGAAAATTTTTAAAATATCTTCCCACTTCCTTTTTTCCTCTTCTCATTTGGCGCAAAGGTAATGTTGCTCCATTGTGACCTGGAGGTCACGAGTTTGTGTTGCAAAAGTAGCCTCTCTATTTGCGGGGATAACATCTAACCCCCCTAGACCTCACATTGGTGGGAGTCTCGTGCATTGGGTTAGCACTTTTTTATTAGCAAACCAGTGATAAGAATAGATTCTTAAAAAAAAAAAAAAAAATAGAAACCCTTCTCTCGGATGGACTATAAATATCATATTATGAGAGCTTTAAGATAGATAATCCTTTTAAGATTGTCCTTCTAAGCATTGTTTCTTTGACTCTTCACAGACAATCTAACGTTGGCATGAATTGGAGAACTAATGACTCGGTTAAGATTTTCATGCTTTGGTAGCTTCAAAAGGTAGAAGTTGTGACTAAGCAGTTCTTTCCCTCATAAAGCATAATTTACTGCCCAGCGCCAAAAAAAAAAAAAAAAAAAAAAAACCACACCCACAAACGAAAAAGGGAAAAAAAAAACCACAAATAAACATGCACACACACACATAAAAGACACTTGTTATGAAAACACATTTCTTATTGAAACACCATTGCGAACCCAAATGTCGTGGGAGTGGGAATGACAATTGTAAATGCAATTATGGCCATTTTTGTTTGGAATCAGAAGGGTTGTTGATGAGCCATGGTGTTTGGGAGGCCATCCATGGCCCCTGTTTCTACATATTGCTTGTTATGACTTTAAAAACTAGCCAGATGAGAAGAGGTCATAGTAAATGCAATTGAACTAGATACATCCATTCCGTTGTATCTAATTCTAGGGTCATTTCTTCAGTTAAAATACTGGCTGGCCTTGTGGTCAAACATACCCCTCAATTTGACAACAAATTCCACTTCAAATAGAAACTTTTATCTTTGAACATACTCTTTAGCTTCAAACTATTGGAAAGTTGTGCCTGCACAATGTAATTGAACTTCTATAGAAAAGATGAGTTCTGTGATTTTGCAGTGCATCCACATTCTATTATCCTGGAGCTTGTGAGGGGTCAGATTTTGCCGGCTTTGGACTGAGGATAAATTTGCTGTTTCAACCCAAGGATGAATTGTACTGTTTCAAAAAAAGAAGAAGAAGAAAAAACTCACCCTGACCTCAATTTAAAAATAATTTAAATAAATTACACAAAATTAATAACACTTAGAATACTGATCAAAAAATTAATAATAATTAGAAAGTTCAAACTTCTAATTCTAGTGTTGGGTGTGGGTTAAATATGATTCAGAGCCAAGCTTGAATGTGTTCACAATGAGTTGGTTTGGTCAGATGCTGCCTGTTCTAGTTGATCCTATTGTCACCAAAGGCAAGAAGGCCATGATTATTTGGAGTTTATTTTATCCTAAAGTTCTTGTATGTGGTAGAAGCTTTATGGGCGACTAAACCATTTTTTTTATCTGGTAGCTTTCTTACTGGAAACCGAAATGTAAGGTTCAGCTATGGGTATTCCAGTTTCAAGGGTAAAAGGGCTTCAATGGAGGATTTTTATGAGACTAGGATATCAGAAGTTGATGGTCAGATGGTTGCCTTCTTTGGTGTATTTGATGGTATGTCTCAAATTTTTAATTACCAACCAGTTTGAATATTGTTTGATGCAAAATTATGGATGATGATACTTATCCAAAAAAAAAAAATACAGATGATTTTGCTTATTCTCTGTGCAATACTTTTTTGTTCATATATGGTATCTTGTTATAATTTCACTGTATTTGGGCGTGGGAACTAATTAATGTAACAGAGTTAGGGAAGTCTCAATACTTGCTCACTTTGATCTGTTGGGTTTTCATGTATATTGTTCTCCAATTAGGACATGGTGGTTCCAGAACTGCAGAATACCTTAAGAACAATCTTTTCAAGAATTTAAGTAGCCATCCAGATTTCATTAAGGACACAAAGTCGGCTATTGGTATGAAGTTGATGGAACTGCTGTCTATTAAATGACTGATTATACTACTCATCTGCCTTGTTTATTATTTAGTTGGGAAAATTTCTTGACTGCAGTTGAAGCATTTAAGCAGACAGATGCTGATTATCTAAATCAAGAAAAAGGCCAGCAAAAAGATGCTGGTTCAACTGCATCAACTGCTGTACTGCTAGGGGATCGGCTGCTAGTCGCCAATGTGGGAGATTCCAGAGTAGTTGCTTGTAGAGCTGGTTCAGGTTGGGTCCCTTCTTAACAATGCTGTCTTATTCTTTCCGAATTTACTTTATTGGATCATTTGAGCAGAAATTGTAAATATCTTGTGGAAACTGGAGAGTTGTCAGAAAATTATGAAAATCTGTCACTTCTTTTATTCAAATCCAAACAAGCAGGATGAGTGCTTATGCTTATTTGTCCAAGTTGGGGTTCTGAAGTTTGAATTCATCATATTCTTTGTGTCACTAATAGAGGTGTCAAACGGGCTGGCCTAAATGAGGCCCATCAGTGCCAAGGGCCTGGTCCGGCCCATTTATTGTATGGGCTGTACAGTGCCATGACTACCATAAACACCCAGCCCAATCCAATTTAATTTAATTTTTTTTTCAATTTTAGCCGGCCTGGGTTGGGCCAGTGTCGGGCCAGGCCCATGCCCGAAGCAGACTTGTGTTGGGCTGTACCTTGGGGGGCCATGGGCTACGAGGGGGCAGGCCAAGCATGACCCGCCAGTGAGTTTGTTGTGACTGCCTTTTTTTCCTGTGCCAGGCTTGGGTCAACCCAGCCCACTCTACCCCTCTAGTCACTGAATCTCTTAGAAAGCATCTAAATAATATTATCTCATAAGTAAACATATACCCATTCTTTATCTCCATTTTCATACAATCATATTTATTATTATATGTTTGATAAGTTTCATATAATTCTTTTATATACATGTATATCTGTATTGATAACATTAGTGGTGGCACATATGCATGTGAGTTGCTTATTGTTAATGGGAATTGCTTGCAGATATAGGTGGTATATAGTTGAGATTTTTAGCCATGCAACTTATCTTCTCTAGTTGATATTCATATGTCGCTGAAACCGAAATGGAAAGTATAGAAGGGGATGACTTTTATTAGGCATTGCAAACTGATTTTATAGTAAAACCTTAAAATAATGAGCTATTACTTGTTATTTTGCAACACATACAGAAATATAAGAAGAATCTGTTGGTTCTGAAAGTTTAATTGTACTTCCACTTGGAACGTGATTAAAACCTTTTTGGCCTTTGTGAAAATGGTCTTTGCTATTGGGAGTTTTATCTTTTTGCTTTTCCATTTCGTTATGGTCTAACCAAGTTTACATGGTGTAGGAGCATCCACAAGGCTTGCTGAGACCAAACAAGCTCACTAATTACATTGGCTTTTATTTTACATTACTTCCTGCAAATTTTCTTTTTGTATACTTTAGTTTTACAAAATGTTTAGCAGTAGGATCACAGTGCAGTTGTAGTCCTTGTATAAATACTCTGTTCGGGCCTCTTTTAGTTAATTTTCCCTCTCTTCTTAGAAATTTTTTTATAAGACATTCTTGATCTGGTCAAACCCCAGATTTTGCTCTCTGTACCAAGTTCCATCTTATTGCATCCTCTCCTCCCTCTCTCTCTCTCTCTCTCTCTCTCTCTCTCTCTCTCTCTCTCCCCCTCTCTTCCTCTCTCCCTCTCACTCTCTCTCTGTGCTGCATCCATACTCTATTTTCTGTTATCTTATTGCTGGAAATCAATCTAAGGTTTGGATTTGCACCAGTGTCAGCAACCAGACAGCATCTCTGAGCCTTTTTGCTGCATCATTAAGTGTCTTGGTTATGAATGAGAAGTTCTCAATGTTGATTTGTAGCAATCTTGTGTTAAGCCCCCGTAATCATGTTTGGTCTTGCACATGATTATTGATTAATATTCTTTTAGGGCAAAAAGTGGAGTGGGGTGGTCAGGGCATACCACCTTACCAGAACTACTTTGTCACTATATCTGTTAAATATTTACAAACTTCTGCAGACCTTTAATTTGTTGATTATGCATGTAGGATGCAGACATAGATATGCAATATTTCTTTGCTTTTCATCTCTTTTGTGATCATCATTATGCTTTATGCAGCTGTCCCTTTGTCTATTGATCACAAACCTGATAGATCTGATGAACGTGAAAGGATTGAACAGGCTGGGGGTTTCATCATTTGGGCAGGTAAATAGTGTCTTGTGGGTCCTCTTATGCGTGCGTGTGTCAGTGGTGTGCCTTTTGTGCAGTATTAAGATTACAGATGCTAAAGTCGCTGCCCTGCTAATCATATCTGTTATGGTGATGTTTTAGAAATCCCAAGTATTTTGATACTTTTTAAAAAAAAAATTTATTTGAGATTCATGATTTATTGCCTTTATTCCACTTACCAACTTCCAGAGACTATTTTTTTTTTTTGATAAGTAAATAATTTATAAAAGAAGATACCAGGGGGTGCACCCATGTACATCCAAAAAACACAACTATACTCTCAAGGATTTCAAAAGAGAAGACAAGGCCAAGTCCCCTGATAACCAAAAACAAGGAATGTTCAATACAATAGCTTTTACATTTCATATGGAAGACTCTGCTTCAAAAATTCTATGCTTCCTCTCTATCCAAATAATCTACCATAAGAAGAAAGGAGTCATACGCCACGTCACTCTCGCCCTCCTACTTACCAAACAGCTTCTCCACAAGGCCAACACCTCCATTGTAGAATTGAAGTTTGGTTTGGGATTTGAACTTTGAAAACTACAAATAGAATTGAAGTTTGGTTTTAAGCTTCCCTAAGCATGTTGACTCCATCTTACATTCTCATAGAATCCCAATCTAGTGGAGGTTTAAAGCCTTGCTCAAGAGACCTTTTTCTTGATCAGCATGGAGTGAAAGCTAAATTATATCTTACTGTTGAAAGGATTGTCCCTTAATTTTCAGTCTGAATAAGAAGTTGGTGCAGTTTTTTGAATTGGTGCATGGAGGGGAACTTTGAATGCCTGACCATGGCTCCGAGAGGAAGTTTTCTACATGTGAAGCTAACCCCTAGTTCCTCTCTATTTACCGTCAAACACACCTATGCATGCATGTTTACAACCCTATATTATATGTACGTATATTTATTACATGCATGCACATGTATTAGCAATAAGTGTATCAATCATTTTTTTATTATTTGTAAGTAAATAATTATGTTATGCATCAGAGGAGGCACAAGTCATGTATACGCATGGCATATAAGAGCCAACAACTATCTCCACTATACAATTCAAATCTCCCAAATATCTATAAAAGAATGTATAGAATCTGGGTGTTGCCAAGAAATCCAAAAATGAAAAGTGTCCAACACAATCTTATTCCATCTCTACACCCTCCAAGGTGTGAACATGAAAGAAACTTTTACTAAATGCACTAAAACTAAACAATACTTAGAAAGTAATTTGATATGAAGTATGATTACGGTGTATGTCTATTTATACATAATAGAAAGTTTGGTATTTTACTTATCTCAAAAAAATAAAATAAAATAAAATAAAGAAAGAAAGAAAGTTTGGTATCAATATGATGTACCACATGCTTACTCTATTTCATGTTGAGGGTAGGATATAGTATCTTTCATTTTGTATTGCTGATATTTTTTTTTTTGTGTAACTATGAATTCAATTAATTTGAATCAGGGTTTTAGATAATATTGGTTGTATTCATAATTCTATAGGTAGAAATGAGTATCAGAAATATATATTATTCTGGTCAGAAAACTATGCAAGTTCTATGATGTTTTATTAATGTTGTAGATTTTATATACTCATTATCTGCTGATGTGTCTTTGAGTTTTTCTGCTGCATTGGACTTTTTCATGGTGGTGTCATCTAATGTGGGAGGAAGGGAAGTGCAGAACTGCAATGTGGTGCATTTCTGAAAGATACAATTTTTTCTACTGTTAGTAATCCTTTTGTTTAATTAGGGTTAGATTGTGCAAAATATGCAGATATACCTGTTATGACTCCACCTTCTATCTTAATTGATACTAGCATAGTTAGTGTTTATTCAAGAATTTGAACTGTAAAGTCCTCTAAATTATTGCTGAACTTCTTTAGGAACATGGCGGGTTGGAGGTGTCCTTGCTGTTTCTCGTGCATTTGGAGACAAACTACTCAAACCATATGTTGTAGCTGAGCCTGAAATTCAGGTAATCTGTATCCAAATGTTTCTTGAATTCAAAGAACAGAGATAGTTTGGATGTGTAAAGACAAAAAATGACATCACATCTGGGGATTTTTTTTACAAATGTTCGAGACCATAAATTAGAGAAAGGCTTTAAAAATGTGGAAAACAGTGGAATATTTTTTGAAAAAAAACCTTGATGTAATTTATGTTTCTATAGATCATTTTGTCTTCAAAATCATGATTGGATTAATCACTGATTTTCAAGATTTAAAAGATAAAAAATTTAACTGTGACCTGTATGTAGTAGTGTGACAATTGATTGCTTCTCTCCTTTTACCAGAAAAGAAATAGAAAACATAGAGTCGATCACCTATCATTTTCTTTCATTTACTTATCCCTGGAGTCCTTTTGTGATCAATCATGTTTATTCCCTTTCCAATGCTTAGGAAGAAGAAATTGATGGTGTTGATTTTATAATCATTGCAAGTGATGGACTTTGGAATGTCCTGTCAAATAAGGTAAGTACCTTTTACTCAAAAGTCACAGTTCTGAGAGCTTTGGTTTTCAGAAACTTCTAACTACTTTTTTTTCTTTCTATATACCTCTCTCTTTCTCTAAAGTAATTTATTTTTTTTGTTTACCTCTTTAATATTTTGTTTTTGATTGGTTACCTCTTTAATAATTAGTCTCAAATGCACATGACATCTTATCTAATAAGCGCCACAGAACTGAAGTAAGTTAAAAAATACGTAATCTGATAAAAGATGGATTTAAATTTATTGTTTTCTAATTATAGCTTATTTTTTTGATTGACTTAGAAACTAATTCTTTTTATTATGGGCGAACAACTCAAATCTTTATCATCTTATTGATGCCAAAGAAGCACGTCCCTTTTCTTGGTCAAAACACGAGGATGAGCTTGCAAGGGAATGTGGAACTACTGTTTACATTGGCTGTCACCATTTGAGACAGCAAATTGGTGTCAAATTAAAGAATGCATGCATCCAGGGATGGAGCCAGCTCAGGCTTAGGGGGTCAATTGGCCCCCTTCGTTTTTTATTTGAAAATTTTCTTAATACTTTCAAAAAAACTTCAAATATACCCTGTTAATTTATGTTTTTGCCTCCATCAAGTTTAAATTTGTTCACGCTTGTCTTAATTTTGAAACCCCCCCCTTGATGAAACTTTTATTGATTTTTTGAATTTTTTGTATAGCTCAAAGTTTTTTGATGATTTTTTTTTTCTTTGGTTGAACTTCTTTTCTTATTTGTAGGCTTTCTTTATATCAATGAATTTAATTACTTATCAATATATTATCAATCCCTATTACCTATCCAAAAAAAAAAAAAAAAATTCATCAATCAATATTGAGTTTTTATACTTTTTAAATTTTAAAATTATGATTGAATATTAAAAACAAAATCTAATTCCTCCCTCCTTTCCCCAAAGAGTAAATTCATAGCTCTGTCCCCACTTGCATCTGGATTCCTCCTTTAGATTATGCTAATCTCCATTTAATACGTCATTCCTTAGTGGGATGGTAGACTTGTAAGCTCCTTTAGATCAATGAGTTTTGTTAACAAAAATATTATCAATCAATATTAAGTTGAAAAAAGGGCTAGCCTAGTGCACGAGTTTCTTGTGACTACATGGTCTGGAAAGTGTTAGATATACGTAGCCTTACCCCCGCGAGTGGAGAGTCAAAAGCAGTGTTGTCAAAGGCTATCACCTTGTCACCTTGGCGATTGGGCAATGCGATTTTCAGTCTTATCGCCTTAACATGTTCCAGGCCAGGCATCTTCAAAGAGGTGATCACCTTAAGTAAGGCAAGGGGCGACTGGGTGATGACCTTTTTAATTGTAAAATATTTTACTTGTATGTCTTTATGTTTATAGTTTTATGCACTTATTTAACAATTTTGCAAGAGGCATATCAATATAAAAGAGTATAGTTATAATCTAGAAGCAAAGTTTTGAGAAGAGTAATACTTTCAACATGAACTTTTTTTAGTAGGGATTGATATTTCATCTTTTATAACTAGTAAACTATCATCATTCTTCACAAAATCTAAGGCTGCTCACAATAAAAAATTATCCTTCCATCAACCAAATTGGTCACCTACATGGGAAGTCTTCTCAACATGGGCCAAATTTTTTAGAATTAGTTTAGATGTCTACGAGATTGGCCTATCACGTCTTCCATATTATTAGTACTAGCAAGTTATATTATTATTTTATTAGTTAGCGCCTTGCTTCACTCAGGTTAGCGCTTTTTTGTTGCCTCACTTTTCGGGCAATATGAGACCTTAGTGCCTTAAGGACGTCTTTCTCCTTTAACTACACTGGTCAAAAGGCTAGTCCAATGTACGAGACTTCCGCCACTGCGGAATATGGGGAGGGTCAGATGAACGCAACCTTAACCTTGCATGCAGAGAGGCTGTTTCTGTAACTCAAACCTGTGACATTTCTTATTTAAAGTTTTAATACTCCTTAAATTTTTAAATTTATGATCAAACATTAAAAACAAATTTTTCTTTCTTCCCTCCTCCCCCCAAAGATAAATTCCTAGCTCTATCCCGCATGCATCCGGATTCCTCCTTTAAATTATGCCAACCTCTATTTAATACGTGTTTCATAGGAAATGTTGGATCTTTTAGTGTGATGGAAGACTTTGTTAAGAGAATAGTTTGGTAGACTTGGAATCTACTTTGGTTCATCAGTTCATGGCTATGTAAAAATTGATGATATAAATACATGACAATGCGTCCTATCCGTACTTAAAAAAATAACAAAGAAGAGTTTATATAAATTCTTAAATTGTACCCTCTCTATCAAGTTAAGCTTGGCTATGCACAAGTATTATTGTATGAAATTGCTCCATTTAGATTTCAACACCTCCCTAATATTTTATAATACATGCACATGTTTGTCCCACTCATGGAGGGAAGTTTGGCCACCAATGAGGGGGCCTGTTGATGACTTAAGTTGCACATCTTTTAACAGCTTGAGCTTTAGAAGAACTGGCTGTTCACAATAACTAAGCCATATCATTTGTTTTTTTTTTTTTTCTCCACATGGTATGGTGGTAACCGGTAGATGAACTTCAGCTAAAAGGGCCAGATATCCTAAAATCTCATGCTTGTATCCCTCCATATTATGTAATGGTTCAAGTTTACTTTTTGGTTTGTTATTTGAGTTTTTCTGCTTTGTTTCTCTCTGGGTTGGTTGGGGAGGCAATAGGAATGCGGTAGTTTAAACTAGATGGGATGACACAAGGTATTGATCGTGAGACTGCCTGCTGTATTTTATAAAGTGTATTTTGGTATTGAAACTTTTCTGAGATTTAGTTAGTACTTTGGAACTGTGTCCATAAGTGAGATACTAGTACTTTATCATGAATTTTACTGGAGGTACAATTTATATTAATCTTTCTGTTATCTTCTTGTTGATTTTAAAGCTTTTGTTGCATAAATTTTTGTTTGTGGAATCTAAGCAGCTTAGTTCTTTGTTTTGGTTTTTTTTGTTGGCATTCAGGATGCAGTGGTTATAGTGCAGGATATAACAGATGCAGAAGCAGCATCAAGAAAACTTATAGAAGAAGCCTATGCAAAGGGGAGCTCTGACAACATTACTTGTGTAGTTGTTCGATTTGAGAACCCATGACAACAAACCTGAAGGTAGTGCTTTATCCTTCGTTGGACATCCTCTTGTATATTTAACATGGAATACTTTCGCCATTAGAACAGCTCGTTTGATCTTGCAGGTTTTAAGGGGGCCTTTAGAAGAATCCAAGCCATAAATTGGGAAAAAGTTTCAGCTTGTTTCTTTTTTCTTGTGAAAAAGTGCAAGCTTGGTGTCTCAGTTTGTTATCCCCATTCCCTCAAAAATGAATCATGGGTAATTATATAGTTGGCTTCCAAACAAGGTATAAGGACTAGTTGAGGAAAAATCGGTCCCTATGTCCTTGAAAAGATAATATAACATTGTTAAATTAATATCAGACTCTTCAAATTTTGCGTTATTGGTAAAAACAATTAGAAGACAAAATTTCCGAACAAGTTTTGCTTAGATTGTGGCGTCTATTTAATTGGGTTCTTGTGATAAATTTGAAATAGATATGAACAACTTTGTGGTTTCAAATTAATGATCCCGCATTGACATGTATAAGAAAGTAAATGCTGTTTATATTGCTATCACTGAATTCAATAGGGCTCTCAGAGTCAGTTTTATAAAAATCTGCCTAAACTTGGAAAATACCATGAGTTATTTTTTTTTTTTAATCTCTTGTTAACTTTTAAAGCAATGTTTCTGCTGCATTGTTACTGAGATATAGAAATAAGTAAACAAGAAACTATATTCACTCTCAAAAACATTATTAGTCACTACTTAAAAGGTCTTGTCGGTGAGTTTTTGAAAACTATCATTATATTATAGAAACTTTCTACTTGATGACTTGCATTAACTGATAATTTTTTTTATAACTTCATAGTCTGAATAATACTTAGCCAAATAAACTTAAATTATATACATACACAAATGGAAGAGTGAGGGTTGTTAATAAGTTCAAATAATTAATTTGTCAAAAATTTCAAATATAAGAACTTAAATTTGCCAGATTCGAAGTAAATCTGAGCGTCTCTATCGGCTTATGGCTCATGTGACTATTACATGAAGTCGAAAAAGTTTACTCAGTGCACACAAAAATCGGTGTTATTCTAGAAATATTGCACACTCGAGGCTATAAAGAAGGGGAGAAAAAGGATGTTTTATAAAGAACTGAAAAGCTCTGTGGGCCCTCTGGCCTGACTCTGTAAGACCAAATTGAGCCCACAATACGTTAGGCCAGGCAGGGTGGTGGCCAGTTTTGGCCTTTTTCTTCCTTACAATGAATCAAGAAAGCAACCAACAAGTGGTGGTCCAGCCAGGACAGCCTGCTTTAGGTGTTTCACCAAGTCATTATCAAATTCAAGTAACTGATGGTAGGCCCAGCTAGGGTGGGCTAATGAAAAAGCCCTCTAAGAACAAGTGGACTACAAATCAAACCCCAAAAGCAACCAACCTTTCATGAGCCCCACTCTACAAACAGAGCCCGCACTCATCCTTACCAGTAATATATATTAGGAAAAAATAATAAAAAATCCTTCAAATAATTTTTTTAATCTAAAAAATTTATGATACATTTTTTTTTATCTAACAGATCCAAAAAACAAAATTTTAAACAAAAAAGTCCAATTGTTAACTTCCTTCTTAACACTGTTAAAAATTATTATTAATTAGACTAAAATAACATGCGAGAAACATTTTAAAAAATACTAAATAATAGATACAATAAATTCTTCAAACTAACAAAAAAAATAACATTTATTTATTTATTTAGAATACCTAAAAAATAAATTTTTACTTTATAAAATGTTATGATATTTTGGGATTGAAAATTTTATTTTATATATTTTTTACTATTTTTTTTCTAAAATGTATTTTGAAGGTTATTTTAATATAATCAATAATATTTTTTAACGGCGTTAAAATAAAAATTAATAATTAATAATTAAACTAGATAGAAAAAATGTATCTTGAATTTTTTGGATTAAAAAATTTATTTTAAAGACTTTTTAGTATTTTTCCTATATATTGTAGGGCAAATTATATTGACACTTATAAGTTTTTTTGGTAATTACACTGATTTGCTCTATTTTTTCTAACAAATTACAAATACTCTCCTCCAATCAATTTTTTTGTTCAAAATAAAAACTACACATTTCATGCCTTTTATTTCTTTTTATTTTTTCAATTTTGACTAATTTTTTTCTCATTTTTTTGAAATTACTATTGATTAAAACCTTAAATTTGTTTTTATATCAAGTTAAAATAAGTTATTTATTTTAAATTTATTTTTATATAAAATAAAAAAAATTTATAAAAAAAATTCAAAATTGAAAAAAATGTAAAAGAAAAAAAATGTAAAATAATTAATTTTGTCATTTTGATTAAAAAAAATTAATTATAAAAATGTATTTGTAATTTATTAATAAAAATAAAAAAAGTAAACATAATTTTAAAAATCAAAAAAAAAAAAATCACTCTAATTATTAGAAAGCTTTGAAAGATCAGTTTAATTAACTTATATTATATAATGGAACACAAAAATATCATAAGCGCCCCAAAGTGACAGTTATAATACTGTTTTTCTCCCGCGAAAAAGGTTTCATAAAGCATTTGTTTATTAGTTGTTGGGAACTGGAAAGGCGAGTGAGTCTCGTGGGGGGCTCTCAACATGGCCACCATCTATTCACACCCCAACTTTTTCTTCTTCCTCTTCATCATCATCATCATCATCTTCTTCTTCTTCTTCTTCTTATTCTTCTCTCTAGATTATCTTTCTGCGTTCACCGACGGTTAGGAGGATTCGGGCTGGCTTATGATTGAGACGAGGGTTTTCTGCCAGAAGAATGGTGAAAGAAACAGATTACTATGATATTCTTGGCGTTAGTCCTTCAGCTTCAGATGAGGACATTCGCAAGGCTTACTATCTCAAGGTTCTGAATCTGATCTTCAAAACACCCAGATGCTCTAAATTCATTGATGTTTATTTGAGAAAATTTATATCATAGTTCGATGGTGATTAGGACAGAGTCAGTAACACATCCCGTTTAGTTATTTTTGGTGGAATATCTATTTAATTTTCTGTGTAGAATCTGATTTTGTCGAATCTTGACAAATTTGGCATGATGATTTAGTGTATCTCTGTTTATATTCTGTTTGGAGCTATAATTGTTTGATTAACTATTAGAATGGGTAGCTCTTCGATGGACCTGTGAATCAACAGTGATGTGGGAATCTTTTGATTGGGTCAAAGTATGACAAGGGTAGTTTTCATTGTAAATGATAATGGGTAAATGAAGGTTTTATTACTGACATATACAGTGTTTGTTAAAATTCCCACTTTCAAATTTCCCTATAATTGAGCTACCCTATGATGTTACATAAATGAACTTCTCTTAAATATTAGATAAACTGCCTTTTTCATGAAACTTCTATAGTTCTATATCTAGGACAAGAAATAGATAGTGAAGCAGGATTTAAGTTGAATAAGACCCTGTTGTCATTTACCAATTATGGGGATAGATGGTCATTGACTACTAGTACATACTCTTGAAGCTTTATGTTTAAAATTGGGGTACAATGAGAACCTTCTGTTGTTGTTTGAACAGGCAAGACAAGTTCATCCTGATAAAAATCCATATGACCCCCAGGCTGCCGAAAGATTTCAGGCGAGTCCATGCTTTCTTATTTTTCTTTCTTACATTTTCAGCTCGACAATTATTCAACTCCCTCACAGATTTCTCAAGTTTTTTTTGGTTCCCAAACTAGAGAATTTACAAACGAGTATACTGTTTTTTTTCCCTCACGCGTGAGTGCAAAAAGAGAGAAAAATGTGCCTTAATTATCAGATTGGTCCATCACATTTCCAGTTTATCACATTCTCTCTAGTGATCGAGTAATTCTTGATGTCAGCAGGTATTAGGTGAAGCTTATCAGGTTTTGAGTGATCCGGTGCAAAGAGATTCATATGATCGAAATGGGAAATACTGCATATCTAGGTAAGCTTTTCGGATTTGTTTACATGCACACACACACACATATATATATGTGGATGTTTTGAGTTGAATCAGCTATATGCAACAAATATCAAGTACACAATTCGTGCATAATCCTTCCCAGCTGATGCATTCCTTAAGATACTCAAGAAAGTGCAAATTCAAAGATCAAATATTTTGAAATTGGTTAGAGATGCCCTGTTGGGATTAGTCTTATTTTATGTTTCATTCAATATAGTTTGCTTATAGTTTAAATATCTTAATGTTTTAATAAGTTGTTTGCAAGGATCAAAATATTGTTTCGATGTATAGTTTCAGTCTGTCCAGAAACGGAAACATTTCGGAAACATAATGGAAAGGAGAAAAAATTAGAAACATGTGGAAACATGACTGAAAATTTATTTATTTATACAAATAAGCCTATTTATTAAATATTTGTGCATGTTTAAGGCATACACATCATATTCATAATAAATGACACTAATTCATGATAAATGACATAATAGATATATACTATGTAATATCCACGAATTAGATAATTTGACACAAGTTACATATAAAATAAAAAGTAAAATAAATAGCGATTTAAACTTATTATTATTAGTAACTTAGTATTCAAATAGTTGTTTCTCTACACTTTATTTCCCCTACTACTTTTCTATTATTTTAAAAAAAATAATAGAAATATCTTCTTGTAATTTTGAGTCTTAATCCTTGAAAAATAAATTGATATTATTTTTTACTAACTTCTAAAATTATTGTTGATAAAAAAGAAATGTTTTCTCTGATTTGGTATGTTTCCACTAGTTTCAGTATGTTTCCACGGAAACAATTTTGTTTCCATGGAAACATGTGAATTTCAATATTCCACTAGTGTTTCATTTCGGTTCTC
Source organism: Nyssa sinensis (assembly GCA_008638375.1). Taxonomy (NCBI): domain Eukaryota; kingdom Viridiplantae; phylum Streptophyta; class Magnoliopsida; order Cornales; family Nyssaceae; genus Nyssa; species Nyssa sinensis. The sequence continues at coordinate 19,250,545 of CM018038.1, forward strand.
TGAGAAATGGAAACGTTTTGGCCATTTCGATGGAAAAGAAACGAAATTTTGATCCTTGGTTGTTTGAGTCCAAGCTTACTTTGGAAATTTTAAGTTTTACTGGATATGGGCTGTAGTGGGGTGCTCGTGTCATGTTGTGAATCAAATTATGATATTGGGGGTTTATATATGGTTTTAGTCGGTCTATATATGTTGTTCTAGTGCAAGTCTTAGTGCTTATTTTTAGAATTCTAATGTTATTAGAGTCAGGGACAGTTAGGGATCTATATAAATCCATTTAAGGTTAGAGAAATTTTCCAACAATTATGCTCTTACTACCCTTAGTGTCATGCCAATGGAACATAAGTGTGAATTTTAGATTTTTCTTCTCCTTGACCTTTTCTTTTTTGTATTTTCTATACATTATACTTGCAACAATATCTCCTTAATCACTTTCTTCAATAAAGCCAATCCATCCTTCTAGTGGCAGAGATGGCAAAGGGGGGCCCCATGGCCCCATCCCAAATTTTTGCAAATTTTAAATTTTTTAGTGTTATTGGCCCCCCAAAATTTGTTGCTTTTTCATAAGAATCGTTCCAAAAAATTTAATATATACAACTCCCCCCCCCCCCCCAACTTCTCCTCCTTTCTTGCATAATTCAAACCTTACCCCCTTGTCATACTGTTTTTTGTTGATCCTTAAAAACCAATATCTTCATCAATCTTTGGCCATAACAGCCTCAAAAAACCCATCTTCACTGCTGCACATGTAAATTTTGGTAGCATAGCCGAGTTTCACCCCCACACTTATCCTAACTCATCTGCTATAGTAATTTAGCTATCATGTGGGTTTATGGACAGAATCTCTTGACACGTTATTTGCTTACATGTTGCATAAGTTGATTTCTGAAACTGTTACTGCACAAGATTGTCTCAATTACTGCTCTTAAATAATCTGAAACATCATGGAAATTCTTGAAAGTACTACTCCCATTTTTAATTGCATGTACTGGAAGTAGAAGTGAATGATTATTGTTCAAGAATTTCAGCAGACCTTTTTTATTTTTTTCAAGATGCACACATACTTTCTATAGATCCCCCTTTTGACTTTTTCATGATGCACACATACTTTCTATAGATCTCAAGTCTATAAATTGATTAACTTTCAATAAGAGCTCTCGTACAACTAGTTTGACAGCTTATTTACGTGGTCTTTTATTGAATGTTTGGGTAGGTGCATGGGTTTTGGTTTTGGAGGGGGTGTGTGTTGGGGGGGGGGGGGGGGGGGGGGGAGGGGGAGGATGATGAATAAATATAAACCTGCAGAGAACAATGTGGGCTTTCCTTGGAGTGTTAATAGGCCATCAATTTTTATTTTCACTTAGCTGCCACGAATGCGAAAGGAAGACAGGAAGGGGAGAAATTGTTTTGAACATATAACTCATATACTATGCTAGAATGTTCTAAGACAGGAGGAACCTTCAACTATCTCTTACCAAAATTCTTACACTCGGTAGCTCTAATCTTTTAAATTGACAGGACATTCAGTTATAAATGCTCTAGGTACTAGTGCGAATAGTAATCAATCTAAAGATGGTAAGATGAAGCTTATGCTTCTTAACTAAACTAAAATAAAGGTTAAATGATCAATTCTGCACCGCTCTTAGCTTATTAATACACACACATAGCAATTTGAAGACACTCGTACAAGTTAATATGCTGAACTAGAACTTTTCTGATCAAGGGAGATAGATGATGATAGCATATGAAAGGGTGGATGAGGGATTCATTTTCTATATTCACTGCACATATTTCAGAAGAAAAACTCTAATTCATGTCTAACAGAGGGGTATATATAGCCACACCAAGCAAACATTTTCATTTAGTTGCATATAATGCTTTAGACTCACCACTTATTTGGCTTCTTTAGTTTTTGTTTCTTCTTTTTTTCCCTAATCTCTGTAGAAGTGCACACTTGTATAATATTATTCAAGATTTCTTCTTTTTCATCAATGGTTATTGTTCCTGGACAATGTTTTCTTGAATCCTAACATATAATGTCTTAATTTTTCAGGGAAACCATGCTTGACCCTACTGCTGTCTTTACTCTTCTTTTTGGAAGTGAACTTTTTGAAGACTATATAGGACATCTAGCCGTAGCATCAATGGCTTCCTCTGAATTAGCTGGTGAAAGTGACAACCCTGAAAAACTACATGATAGGTTGAAGGCAAGAATGTTCCAAAATTTATCATGTTTTGCATGTGTTAAACTCAGAATCAACATGCAGCTTCAAGTTTGTTCTATGTACTAAATTGATGATTTTTTCCACCACTTTGGCGGTTTCACTTCTACCACCAAAGTTTAATGATTACAAATTAGTCCCGGGAGTGGTGCACGTGTAGTGAAGTGCCCCGAACATTGGGTTTGGATGAGAGTGGGGCGGACCTGAAAAAGAGAGGGCTAAGATAGATGGGAAAATTCCATCATTGGTTTCACGTGCTATTTAATTTTAAAAATTTACACAATGTAGTTATCATCTTTGATATTTTTCTGTTCTCTGCTCTTCCTTGCCCTCTTTACCGTTGATTGATGTCTTTTTAGTGATTGCAACCCAATCTAAATTTGTTTTATTTGTATCTGAAATGGTATCTATAGTTCATTTCACAGTGTTAGGTTTCATGCTGGTTTCCGTTAAATATAACAACTAAAGGATCTGTGTTTCCCTTCTTCCTCTATACTACAAACCCTTCGAATTTGAAATTTACTTCCAAATCAACAATGTTAAGAGTACATGAAACCCCAAATCAAAAATGTTATCCATCACCATTTCTGCTTATTGGAATGTTGTCAACATGTCCCTAGAAGTATCCTAAGAGAAAACAATTCTTGCAGAAGAGTTATGATCCTTAACGACTTGCAGAGCCATCCCTGAATCATACAGCATGCATGTCTGATGAGCTGAATGCTAAGAGCTTTACCATCATAGATAATTAGGATTTTCGCTTCTGGATACAGTGTCTTTGTTTATGTCTAATGAAGCCTTGCCTTGCTGAAGAAGTTTCATGCTACCATCTATTGAGAAGCCAAGATTAAATCTACAAAACAATGAGCCACCATAGATTTTTTTTTCTTTTAAAAAAATTGTAATGGTTTGAGAATATCAGATAATGGATTCACTTAGATTTTATTTTTCCTCCATTTTCTTATGTACTTGTACTATATCAAAGAGTCCTACAGTGCATTTCATGTAGAGATTTTAGATAAATTCTTTTGAGTGTGTCATATTTGTGTAATGGTTAATTATGAAAACTAAATAAATAAATAGAAACAAATTATTGAGTGTGGTCCTGCATAAGCAGGGTGTTGGGAAGGGTAAAACAATTTAAATTGTTGTAGTCCCGAGTTATTTGTAAGTATGGCTTCAATTAATGACTAACCTTTGCTTAAAATACCATCCTTTTCTCGAAAACTGTCATGATTTACATCATTTTAGAATCATCATGTCTTCTACAATTCCATTTAGTTCATTTTATCTAACTTTTTTCATTTTCTAAAATTATGCAATGAAGGATGTCCAGAAAGAAAGAGAAGAAAAGCTTGCTAGAACACTAAAAGATTTTCTCCACCAATATGTTCGAGGTGACAGAGAAGAATATTTATTCCGTGCTGAATCTGAAGCAGAACGACTTTCACATGCAGGTTAACTTAGCAACCACACTACTTTGTATTTTTTTACTTCTTTAATGTTGAGAGAGAGAGAATAAATATATATTGAATGTGTGTATTATATTATGTATTGTAATCTTTGTCTTATAAGGGAGAGAGCCCTCCTTTATTTAGGAAAGGAAGGGCATACAAAAGGTAAGTAAGGGAAAAAGGAAAATGAGAGGAAAAGGAAATAAAGAAAAAAAGGAAACCCTAGAGCTATACAAGTAATGAACCAACCCTAGCCGCCATGTACAAATAGTAAACCCTAATTATTATACACATATATTGTTAACACCCCCTTGCAAACTCAAGGGGGCAATACAGAGGCCCATTGGAGTTTGAAAATCAAATCACAAAAACGCCCAGGAGGATAAGTTTTGGTGAAGATATCAGCAGTCTGAGCAACAGATGTAACAGGTGCCTGAGAGTACCCTGAAGTAAATGATGACGGGCAAAATGAAAATTCAGTTCAATATGTTTGGTGTGCTCATGGAAAACATCATTATGGGCAATCTGAATGGCACTACGATTGTCACAATGTAGAGAAAGGGCAGAAGATTGAGGAAAACTCATATCTTCGAGTAACCACCGTAAACATAGCAGTTTGGCTGTCCTGTCAGCCAATGCTCGATATTCAGCCTCTGAACTCGATTGAGCAACAACAGTTTCCTTCTTACTGCGCCAAGAGATGAGAGAATCTCCGAGAAAGAAGCGATAACTAGTAACAGAGTGATGATCAATGGGATCACCGGCCCAACCAGCATCAGAGGAAGCATATAATGTAAGGGAGGAATGAGTAGAGAAGTAAAGGCCATGGAATAAGGTGCCTTTGACCTAGCGGAGTATATGAAGAACAACAGTAAAATGGGTAGAGAGTGGAGCAGACATAAACTAATTGACCAAATGAACCGCATATGCAATATCAGGGCGAGTAACAGTGAAATAAAAAAGGCTGCCACCAGCTGACGATAAAGAGTGGCATCACGAAGTGGAGTACCATCTAATGGGGTGAGACAAAAATTTGGCTCTAGAGGAGTGGAAGCAGTCTTGCTGTCAGTCAGACCAGCACGAGATAACAGATCGGTGACATACTTGGCTTAAGATAGATAGTACCCATCAGAAGCAAAGGTAACCTCAAGACCTAGAAAATAGCTGAGAGAACCAAGATCCTTCATCTCAAAATGTTGATTAAGGAATTGTTTGAGATCAGAGATACCAGAAAGATTATCGCCGGTGATTATCATATCATCAACATAAAGCAAGAGTAAAGCAATCCCCCACTCAGATTTGCGGATGAAGAGGGTTGAGTCATGAGAGCTGGAAGTAAACCCAGAATGACTAATAGTATTACTAAACTTGGAAAACCATGCGCGAGGAGCTTGCTTAAGACCATATAAAGCCCGATGAAGTTTGCAGACTTGGTGTGGAGAATGGGAAAGACCAGGTGGGGGCTGCATGTAGACTTCTTTATGCAAATCCCCATTAAGGAAGGCATTCTTGACGTCCATTTGAAAAAGACGCCATTTACGAACTGGAGCAATGGCTAGGAGACTGCGAACAGTAGTAAGACGGGCAACAGGAGCAAATGTCTCCTCATAATCAATACCATATTCCTGAGTGAACCCTTTTGCAACAAGTCGAGTGAGTCTTGACCTTATAGATCCATTTGCAGCCTATAACTGCCTTTTTTGGCGGAAGATCAACCAAATCCCAAGTATGAGTTTTCTCCAAGGCCTGTAATTCCTCAGTCATTGCTTGTTGCCACAAAGGGTTAGACTAGGCCTCACGAAAAGGCTGGGGCTCATGTAAGGAAATAAGTGTAGCAAAACAATGAAAATCACGAAGGCGGACAGATGGTTCTTTTACTCGAGTGGAAAGCCATTGTGTATGGTCCAAAGAGGAAGAAGACTCTGGGATATCAGAAGATGACGAAAGGAGCTTAAGAGGGTCTGGAGCAGGACCTGTAGATGGAGCAGTTTTTGAGGGAGAGGTCGTGGGGATGTTCGAAGGAGACTCACTAGAAGTACCTGCATCAATGTTAGGAGGAAACAACTTGACAGAAGGATCAATGAAAAATGAGATATGTTGTGTAGTAGAGGGATGAAAAGGGGACAAGGAAGAAAACATGGTGTGTTCCCAAAAGACGACATGTCGAGATATTCGAAGACGATTTGAAATGGGATCCCAACAACGATACCCCGTATGTTCGATGCCATACCCAAGAAAGCAACATAGCTGTGCACGAGCTTCAAGTTTAGTATGCTCATGGGGCTGAAGTAAAACAAAACAAGCACAACCAAAGACTTTTAGAAGGTTACAAGGGGGAGGAGTACCATAGAGGCGTTCATAAGGAGATTGGTGATGAATGACAGATGAAGGAACCTGATTGATGGTGTAAATGGCAGTGAGAGTAGCTTCTCCCCAAAAACGTTATGGACATAGGGATGAGATGAGTAAAGCACGAACATAATCCAATATATGACGATGTTTCCATTTTGCTCGACCATTTTGTTGAGAGGTTCCTGGACAAGATCGGTGAACAATGGTGCCTTGTTGGTGAAGGAAGGTTTGAAGAGTAGACTTAAGATATTCTTTAGCATTATCAGTACGAAACACTTTTATGGTTTTGGAAAACTGAGTTTTGACCATATTAGCAAAAAAAATGTAAAGCTGGGGTAATTCAGATTTGGCGTGCATAAGATATAGTCAAGTAAAACGAGAATAATCATCAATAAAGATAACAAAATATTTAGAACCACCCCCAGTAGAATTGGGGAAAGGACCCCATACATCAGAATGAATCAACTTAAAAGGTGCAAGATAAATAGTCATTTTTATTAAAAGATAATGCTGGTTGTTTCGCAAGTTGACAAGGTAAACATGTAATAGACTTACTACTAATAGGCCCTAGATGACCACTATAAATTAAAGGACGAAGACTACTAAGTGAGGCATGAAGAGAGCAGGGAGAAGAGCGAGAGGCCACATTTAGAGAGGTGAGCTCAAATAGACGCCTAACTTTACGGCCTATCCCAAGAATCTATCCCATCGGTGGGACCTATACATAACAACCAGAGGAAGAAAAATGTAAGTCAATGCCAAGATCACATAATTGACCTCAAAAATTAAATTGAGAGTAAGTGTGGGAATGATATAAGTATGAGGAAGTGACAATTGTTGGGTAGAAATATAACCACTATGACTAACAGACATGTGAGATCAATTGGCAGTAGGAATAGTAGGTGTACGAGGATCAAGACATTTGGATGAAAAAAGTGTAGAATCAGGGGTCATGTGCTTACGACATGTATAGTAAAAAAACCAAGAAGTAGTACTTGGGAAAGCAGATAAGGCAGTGTGTGGGAGAACCTGTTTAGAGAGAACCTCTTTTACCATAGCCTCAATATCATCAGCAGTAATTGGCAGAGGAGGAGAACCTGGTTGAGAGGAAGGTTAGTCATTGGTGGCAGCAGAGACAACAGGACGATAAGAGAATCATGAGGAAGAACCAGGTCGGAATGAGTTTCCTTGGAAATGGTTAGGTGCTTTAGTAGGGCAGTTCTCAATGACATGATCAGTCTTGTGGTAGTAGTGACACTCAAGAAAAGAAGGCCCAGCAGCGGAAGTTTTCATAGAACAGTTGTCGGAAATGTGGCCTTTCTGTTGACAGGTGCGACAGACAATGGTAGGGCACTCAAAAAGAAAGTGACCAGGCTTGTGACAGTACTTGCAAGTCTTTGTGGAAAAAGAATGACCCTAATAGGAACGAGATGAAACAGCAAGCACTATATTGGAGCAGTGTGAAGATTTTCCAGTGCCAAGGCGTGTTTCCTCAGAGATGAGTTCAGCAACTGCAATAAGTGAAGCTTTGACAGGTTCAAAATCAGTAGTTAGTGCGATAAGAAACTGAATAAGGAGCAAATGGTGTCGGTATGCAGTGAATTTGGAGGTATCACTAGTAGTATCCCATGACGGTTCTGACAGTGCTAGTTGGTCCCAAACAGAATGCATTTGAGAGTAAAAATCACCGATAGACTGTCCTGTATCTTGTTTCATAGAGTGAAGAGTAATCCAAAGCTGGTATTAGTGAGCTAAATCTATAGTAGTGTACCGTTGGGCCAATAATCCCATACTTCTTTTGCTGTCTCAAAACGACCAAATTGATTATGAATGGAAGGTATGGATGTACCACGGCACCAAGTGATGATTTGGTGATTTTTACTCTCCCAGGCTTCAATTCGGTCACTGAAGTCTTCATCATTCTCTTCTTCTTCTTTCACTGGTTCACTAATTTCACTAATGACATAAAGCCAAAGACAGCGTCCTTTCAAAAAACTTCGCATGGCATGGACCTATAGGTTGTAGTTGGATCCATTTAACATGGTGGGAATGGGTTGAGAGCTCTCAGATTTTCTCATAGTAGCGGTTTAGAAAGGAAAAAGCATGATGCAATAAAAGAAAGTGTACCGTAGAAGTAGTTTTTTGGTAAAACTGAGGCCAAAAACGGAATTAACTCAACGAAACAATGCAACAAGTGTATTTGCAGTAATGATAGTAGTCATCATAGAAGGTTGGAAGAACACAAAGGATTATGGCTCTGAAACAATGTTGAGAGAGAGAAAGAATAAACATATATTGAATGCGTTTATTATATTCTGTATTGTAATCTCTGTCTTATAAGGGAGAGAGCCCTCCTTTATATAGGAAAGGAAGGGCATACAAAAGGTAAGTAAGGGAAAAAAGAAAGAAAGAGAAAAAAAGGAGAGAGAGAGGAAAAGGAAATAAAGAAAAAAGGAAATCCTAGAGCTATACAAGTAATGAACAAACTCTAGCCGCCATGTACAAATAGTAAACCCTAATTATTATACACATATATTGTTAACATTTAAGTAAGCTAGTGAGAAAATTATTGACGATGACTATGTTCATGTTCTAGCTGATGTTGTTTTGAATTGCGCAACTTAGTATCCTCAATGAAATGTCTATTATCTAATTATATAGTTTATTGGTGCTGTCAAGCTTTCCTTGTTTACATGAACAACATCTTTTGTAAATTCATTATTATTTTTTGAAGTTTTGCTTTGATTGGATTTTAGGAATGTTTAATTTTATGTTAAGATTTTGTGAATGAAAGCTGCATAGCTCTCAAGTCTCAACAATTTTGTGATGGAAAAATATGGTCTGTGAATCATGCATATTATGAACCACAGAATATACTTGGTGTGGTTACTAGCAAGTCCTTATTTGTTGTACTCTCTTGAAGAATAAATTGATTCCAGTCACTCTTGCTTATTATTACTCTCTTGAAGAATAAATTTATGCCTGTTACTGTTGCTTATTATTAATATTAATGTGTTTAACAGGTTCTGCATATTAAAATTCTTTATGGCTTTGCTTGGAAGTTGGATTAAAGAAGTTTTTTTTTTTGTTATGGATCTACTGGCAGTTCATGTGAATTCTTTTCCAGGTCACGATCAAATATGTTTGAATTGCTGAATTTTTGGTAGATGATTATTTGTTCCCACTTGTCCAAATTTTATTGAATCTCTCATTTTTACCTAAATTTAAAATTTCCAACAATATATGTACAACTAAACTTCTAAAAGGTGGTTTTCCCACCTTATTCTCAAAAGAAGACCAGTTGCTTCAAAATTTTCGGGGTACTCAGCTGAAACTATCTTTGTGCAAGTTGTAGATTAGAGTAAGCATATTGTAAAACAAAAATATTTTTTAGGGTTTTTTCCCCCTATTGTTATGAACTTTGAGTGTTTAATTTTTTGTTAACTCTATTGATGAAGAAAGGGCAATAATTTTTCATTGAAATCATTGGATCTATACATGGCATCATTTTTCATTTGTATGACTTATTTGAGGCTCCTAACTGTCTCCTCTCTCTCTCTCTCTCTCTCTCTCTCTCTCCATCTATCTCTGGGGTGTCCTAACAATCATTATACTACAGAGATATATATTCCATTTAAATACACACATGTACCAATATATTGTATTTAACCCAGTATACATTAAAAAATGCTTTAGACAGAATAATAAAGCACAAAATGTCATTACTTAGGTGCTAAAACTGACGATACTAAAGACAAAATTTCTTACTGTTGCAATTACAGCTTTTGGGGTTGACATTTTACACACTATCGGCTACATATATGCAAGACAGGCAGCACAAGAGCTTGGAAAGAAAGCCATTTATCTTGGAGTGCCATTTTTGGCTGAGTGGGTTCGCAATAAGGGACACTTCTGGAAGTCACAGATTACTGCAGCAAAAGGTATACTGCAATATGTAGAAACCACCCACCCCCACCCCCACCCCCACCAAACAAGTTCATCTCTTCCCTGCTGGATAGTTACACACCTTATATATAGTACCTAATTTTATTGAGAAAATAATCCCAGGTGCTTTTCAGTTGCTGCAACTTCAAGAAGAGACCCGTCGACAATTCAAAATGGATGGCAGTGGCCCTGAAAATGATGTCGAATCACATCTAAGGTTAAACAAGGACACACTAATGGACTCATTATGGAAATTGAATGTGGTGGACATTGAAGTAACCCTTTTACATGTGTGCCAAATGGTGGGTTCTTCTTTCTCTTTCATATATTAAGTGAAACTTTATCCATGAAAGAGGTTTTCAGTTTCCATTGAGTCTGCAGTGTTGTTAAATGCCAATGTGAAATGAAGTAACATCAATCTCACAATTCTTTATTTAATTGCAGGTGCTAAAAGAAAGTAATGTTAAGAAGGAAGAACTCAAAGCACGTGCCATGGCTCTAAAAATTTTGGGAAAAATATTTCAGGTGCAGTTTATGTTGTAAATTGTTGAGGAATCATATGTTCTTTTTTATTTTATTTTTTTTGTTCATGAGGAATTATATGTTCATCATAGCCAACAGTTTTTCAATATGAACTTGCAGTTCTCTGTGAAATATGGCATATATTAGGTATTTATAGTCCCAAATATTTGATTTATGCTAAAATAACTATGGTTCTTTTCAAGTTTCAGGTAATAGTTATTCATTTTTATGCTACTTGTATTCAATTTCTATAGATATCGGAAAACCAGCCAGTCCCCTGGTGTAGATTAATAATGGGACACTGCTTTCTTTTCTCTTGATGGATAAATAGATGGAAGTTGTTGAGAAAAATGTATATATCAATTGTTTGAAATCAAGTGATTTAATACAAAAGATTACAAACTATGGTTCAGTAAAGGTAAAAGAAACAAAGTCCATTAATCAGTTGGTAATGACAAAAAGTTGTTATTTTATCTGTAATTAGTCATCTGATGGTGTTTTCTCTCTTTCAGAGGGAAAAGCAAACACGAAGTGGTGGAACATCAAAGAAAAAAATTGCTTCTGACATAAATGCAGATGGAAGCAGTTCTGATAGTAGTGATGAAGAAGATTCACCGAGAACACTAAATTATCGAACTCCTCTAATAACACAGGCATGTTTGATGATTCTCTAAACCTTGTATAATATAACATATGAATTCAGCTTTCATGTTTCATCTGTTCCGCCAAGCACTAGTGCACAACACACATACATAAACAATGAACATCCCCATTGAAAGCTTCACAACAGCATTTCACAGGGGTGCAAACAAGCTGAGTCAAGCCAAGTATTGGATGTTTGAGCTTGGCTCGGTTAAACTTATGAATGTTCGAGCTCGAGCTCGAGCTTGAGTTGAGTTGAGAAGTTTGTGTTTGACATCGGCATGATGAACACTCGCCAAGCTTGCGAACTGGCTTGGTTTGTCTTGTTTGTGTTATGTTTTTGAAAAATTGTCAAAATTCAATTTTTAGGACTTGAAAAGTCAAGTGAGATAGTTGATTGACATACATCATGTAGAGAAGTGAATGTGGTGGTCCCAAACCAATGAACAAGAACCCCGTGTTAAAAAAAGTGCGCTAAAATAATCTTTTGATGCACTTTTTAGCACATGAAAGGCATTCATTGGCTTGGATCAATGGTCCAGAACCGTTGAATACCTTCTCACATCACGTGGCCCAATTTCTCCATTTTTGCAATCAAGAATTAAATTTTTAAGACTGGAAAATCGAATGAGATTCTCAAACTTTACCCAACTATGCTTTTTATATATACAGTATACTAACATTTTAATATTGTAAATTACACATTATAAGTCAGAGGGTCATTCTTTTATAACACATTGCAACCTATCACAGGTTTAAGGTTTTTATATGCCCATAATAGTTTAACATAATTACAAGTATGCAAATTTAACTTATCCATGAGCTAACCAAGCCGAGCTCAGCCATGCTCGTTTATTAAATTAGCTCTAAAATGGAGTTGGAGCTGGAACTTGACTCGATTTACTAAATAAAAGAATTGAAAGAATTAACATTCGAGGTGAGCGCGAGCTGTTCATGAATGACTCGATTTTTTTGTAACCCTACTATTTCATGCACTGATGCACACCTTTGATTCTCTTGAAATTCATTCTAATACTGTCACATTTTGGTTTTTCTGTTTTTCTTTATCTTTGTTTAAGTTTTTGTTTCAATTTCACCTTCCGCAAACAAAAGTTTCTGTTCAATTTAACAGTTTTCTTGATGCAAACACTTATTGATTTGTATGTTTTGTATTTATGGCCTTTGAATGCGCGCACTGTGGCTTATGGACTTGCCCCACATACACCTGACTGACTCCAAGCGGTTTGAAGTCAGAATTCTATTCATGCTAAGTTAAATTTTCAGCTATTATTATTATTTTTAATTCAATTTATAGTTATTATTAAAAATGAAATATTTGAACTTAGTATTGTGGTGATAAATATTGAACTTCAAACATTGCTAGGCTATATAAGATTGTAGACAAATATAATGTTTTCTCAAAGAGAAAGCTCTTAAAAAGAGGTCAGCAAAAGATATAAATGTGGCAACTTAACCTTTTGTGTTGTGGTTGTAACATGTTGGAAAGAGAGAGAGAGAGAGGTGCCTATAGAGATATAGTAACAAGAATCTACTTAAAAAAAAGTGTATAGTATGTTTGGGCATGTGTAGCTAATACCAATAATTACGCTGCTGAAGAAGAAGGGAAGGGCCAATATTAATGTCACGAACCCAACCCAACATATGAGTAAATACAAACCATCTCAATAATTAACAATAGTTGTTAGTTAGGTAATCAGAGCGGTTATGATCTTTCAGGAAAATCAATCAAACAATCTCAACTCATTCCACCACCACATAAAGAAAACAAGCTCCCATAAAATAACTTCTAGGATTACATATATAGTCCAAAACTATAATATAATTCCAAAATTAGTTTACATTCCAGTTGATTCAAGTGACAATTCAAAACTCTAATAAGTAAAAGTCTACTTACTTTAACTCAACAATCAAGTTAAGTCCTCTAGTCTTTAGTCATTGTTTCTCTCATCTATTTCTTGTGTTCACCTAGCTAGGCAACAAAGACCTCTCTATCATTTTGTCTGTGAAAAGATAAATAGACAAGTATGAGCTAGAGCAAATAACCACATACCATGCCACAGATTAAGGATCAAACTGATGTCAAGAAAGATCAAGTAGGTTATTCAAATAAAACCTTTCTAAAAATTTTAAGAAATCCATTAATTAATGTTATCCAAAACACATTTCCATAGAGTTCGCAAAACATAGAATTTCAATTTATTAAACATTATCGTATACTCAATCTCAAGATCAATATGGCTCTCTTTCGTGGTCAACACTTTTCCTCGTTAACTAGGGTTCAAAACCAATTACAACCCCATTGGTAAGAATCTAATACAGAACTGGCTCTAAATAACCATTCAATGGGTTACCGCATTTAAGACTCGTTTGGATGAGCAGTGGAAAAGTGCTGTTTGGAAAAGTCTCTCCTACCAACTTAACTAAAAGGCCCGTTTTAGACTTATTGCAGTCTTGAAAAGTGTAGTTCCTAAGCTGAACTAAACACTTGATGTATAAAAAAAACCCATTTTGAACTTGAAAACACATGTTTAGGGATCCATTAAGCTAAACCAAAAACACACTTAGCCTTGCGGCGCAGGCCCAACATCAACATTTTACCCCTATTAGTCAAAATACATAGAATTTAATTCAAATAGAACTTAAGTGTAATTACATTATCTTCATATTCATAATTCATAGTCAAAATGTAGTTTCAATCATGTTGAAGCAGCATCTTATAAGTTTTATTTAATCTTTATTGACAGTAATAGGAATCTAAACAAGCCAAGCCGAGTTGAGTAGTGGATTTCTCAAGCTTGGCTCGCTAAATTTAACGAGCTTCAAATTGTATTCAATTGACTTGTTTATATGTCTCAAACCGATTTTAAACGAGTCTCTAACTAAACTCATCACATTTGAGCTCAAGTAGCTTGATTTTTTTGGATATAGAATTAGAGTACTTTTTAGCTAATTGAGCCAGGTTCAAATTGAACTCAATAAATTAACAAGCTTCAAAATATGTTTAAGCTCACAAGCCAATCTCAAATGAACCTTTAACCGAGCAGATCACAAGCCGAGCTCGAGTAGCTTGATTTGTTTTATAGCCCTAGACAATAATGATTTGATCTTTACAAATTATGAAAAATAACATCAAGCCAATGTTTTTCAAGATTACATCTAACATACAATTATAAAATTTGGTTAGAATCCTATAGAATAGAAGTTATAAGTTCGAAATGATGAAATTTATAAAGTTTCTAGATTTAGGTGTCACAACAATAGAATATGCACAACTGTACAATGTAGTTCAAAAATTCAGTTTTTTAGAGGGTGAAAATATTGATTAATGGCATGTAACCTCAGCACATTAATAAGTCCCTCTCTAATCTAAGCCTCAAAAACCTCAAAAAGCACCAATTATTCAAACCCTAATGATATAAACACATATAAACCCAAACTAAAACCCTAGTTCTCTTATTATCAACCCTAAATCCATCTATATGATCAAATTAAGTCCACAATGTTCAAATATCAACTTATCAAAGTATGTGATCCATTCCTTTTTTTTTTTTGGGAATCTGTTCTACCTTTTAAGTTTTATAAGTTTTGTACATTCAATCCTTCATTCTTTCAATGTTTTACTCTCTCTCTCTCTAGCTATTTTGGGTCCCAAAATAGGTTCCCAGACATCTTTAGGGTTCATATAGTTTTCCCTCCTAGTCATGCAGCGCATTTTTTGCCAACTTCAGGATTGAATCCACAATAAAAAACAAGAACCCAGATTGGGCCTTCAAACCCGCAGTTAGGGCTTCAATCGCAGCTTACATACCCTCTGTTCCCAAGCTGGGGCTTCTTCACAAAACACTCAATCAGATCTTCTCAAAACCTGTTCAGGACTTCATACCTGTTTAGCCTCTTTTGATCATATAACACTACCAAACCCAAGGAAACACTTCCTAAATTCATACAAAGCAGCTATGTAGATTGCACACATCCTAATCTCTAACATCATGTCATTAATGCCAACTAAATATTAAGAGATGATATGGGGAGTTGAGTTGAATATGTTTTGAGGCTTTAATAAAATCTAAGCTGAAAGGTAGACACTTCACTGCTCAAGACCAGTAGAGCCATGCACTGCAATTGCCATTTGGGAAACTTAATACCATAACATAGTACTTTTTGAAATGGCCTTGTGGATTTGATTCCCCCTTTCACTTGAAACTGGAGATGATAAAGAAAAGTTTTTTGTCGGATGAGTGTGTATGTATTTGTGCTATTGAGATTCATTCAAGTATGTATTTTTTTCCTTCCTTATTTGTTTTATTTTTATCTCGTACCTATGTTGTGCCTCATTTCATAATGAAGATGTTCTGTTGGCTAGCAAAAGAATAACAAATAACAAGATCTTAGAGAAAATAACACTCCCATAACAAGTTCTGTTACTTCTACCATGACAGGGCATTGGCAGGCTGTTCAGATGCCTTTGTAATCCAGCATTTGATGTGGATGATGAAGAGATAATCTACAGAAGCAAATGATACACATGGTATATATTAACAGGGGTTTGCATTTGACATTGAAGATCGTGTGATGCACAATGTATATCATCAAAGAACCAACATTTTATTACTGTGAGATTGGATAAACCAGAAAGGCACCTTGTTCTGCAGAAAACTCTGCTTTAAGTGAACAGAAAGGTGCAAGCCGTGAATTTGTGCAGTGTGTATCTATATTTCTGGAGAAACCTACCATTGCCACCACATATATATATTTGCAGGATACGATAGTAAGTGCATGTCAATGGGAGAAATATGTGTATGTATGAGTGTGTCGGTGTGTGTATTTTCAGGATACAATGAACTAGTAAGTCCATCTCAATGTTCAAAGCCCATTGTCAAAACATTACTTGTTTACAAAACAAAGTCTTTCCTTCCAGGAAATTCAAATAAGCTGCTTTTGCCACAAAGATCTAATAGTCGGTAGTCAGTCAGTAGCCAAAGTTGTGACATGGCTTCCATTCTAGCATTATGACATAAAACGAAGTTGATATTACTGTAAACATGCTTTACCCAATAACTGACAGAGACGTATTGCAGTCAAGAAACACATACATAAGATATTTAAATTTCAACTTAGATTTTAAAATATATAGGTAAATTTTTTGTTTAATATATTTTAAAATATATGTTTATTAAAATTTTAAAATATATATTTATTTCAATTTAATTTTTTTGTTTAATATTTTAAAATATATATTAATATTATAAAATATTAATATTAAACAAAAAATTTACATTAATATTAAAAAATAAAAACTCATTAAGAGTTGTCGCTTTAGGTCATGAATAGTCTTAAGCCGGCCCTAAACTCGACGTCAAAACTTAAATTTCATGTTAAAAACAGACATGCGAAGCAACTAGCTATGTCCAAATTTGATAATGGGGCACCTTTATTAATCTATCCAATATGTCACACTGGAAATGGATACTCATCAAGCCAACAACCTTTCCAGTAAACTTCCATAGAAGAAGCTTTTTTTGGCCCATCTACTGGCCTCGGGTGCCTTTTCACTTGTGGGGACTTTCTTCACATTAAGCATCATGGTGTGTCCTATTTCTTTGTGAAGTCCTTCAATGGTCTTCATATCCACCGGATTTCCAGATGCATCTTGCACGTAGAAAACATTCACTGCTTGCTCCCCAACTGTTGTGACGCCTGCTCTTGTAACCAATAGCCCATTTTCTCGAAGAACTCTGGTTACTTCAGATAGCAAGCCTACTCTGTCCTTCGCGCAGAGCTCAAGGCTCAGACCCTGCAAAATGTTCATAGTTGAATCAGTTAATTATAAAAATCTCTTCCTGATTCTAGAATGTTTCTAAACAATTTGCACCGGTCTCTTTCACAGAAACAATCTGATAGGAAATGGCACAATCAACAAAACAAGATTGATGTGGAGCTTGCAGTCTGACCACAGAAATGTCAGATGTCCCGGTCCTTCTGCTTGTTCAACTAAAATTACACTTCCATGAGGCTTGTAAACATCAAATGCATAGCTGATTAGAAATGGTGATCACTGTACCATGGATGGTGTGATAGATGTTGAGAGCTTTCATAACTTAAGGTCGTGGAGGAGCAATAAATATACCAGAGCAGTATTATTCCCTCGCCTCACTCACTCTTCGCGGAATGGCAGCTTCCAGACACTTGATAAACCTTTCCTTCTCCACTTCTGTATCTAGTATGCAACTATCCATGTGACGAATGTAATATTCCTACAGGTCCAACAAACCGAGTTTAGTTTTACCGGGATCAGAACTTAAGGGATCCTACAGGCATAGTATACAAATGAAATCATACTATTTTACATTGCAAATGAAATAATTCCATTTTATTTTCCATATCAATGCATGCAAATGAATGCCTTCTTTTTAAGGAGTTTGTACGAAAAAGATGGAGTCATTTCAATTGAAATCAAGACCCAATATGATAATTAAAAAACCTGGGGCCATTCTTCAAATCCTAAAATGGATTTGTATATAAAAGAAATATAATGGTCTCATATGCCATGAAGCACGTTTGACAATCCAATGCTTATTCTGTTACCAAATACGTTATATGCACAAAACTTTTTGTAAAGATACAAGTAAATTGCTTTTTAAAATCTATTTAATGTGAAAGAATAACTTGCAAATTAGACCACCCATCAGGAAATAATTATGCAAATACCTGTGATGCGTATGGGCCATCAGATGAGATGGTGGCATGAAAAACAACGTATTGCATGTCTGTAAGTGTGCACACAATGTCAAACACAAGTTTTGGCCGATCTTTGCACCTGACACTAACTACTGTGTACCCCTTCGCTTCACAACAATCAACTGTGATTTTTGGTTTGAACGAGGGGAGAAAATCTGTCTCATTTGCCAAACCACTACCTTCATAATCTTGAATGGTGATGAACGATATTTCTCATTCATATTTTTCTATTACATGAACCACCCTTATATAGGGTTTACACACTATATTTCCTAAATAAAATAGGAAAAGGAAAGAATCCTTACAGCTCTAGGAAAGAACCCTTACAGCTCTACATTCCTAAAATAGGAAAGATTTACTGCTAATATCTTGGTAATTCAACACTCCCTCTCAAGTTGGTGCATAGATGTCACAGATGCGCAACTTGCTTAAGAATTTTGAGAATACTCGGTTTGATACTGCTTTGGTGAAAATGTCAGCCAACTGGTCTTCTGATCGAATCACTGGTAGTTCCAAAATCTTCTCCTCCAATTTCTCTTTGATGAAAAATCTGTCAACCTCAACATGTTTTGTTCGATCATGGTGAACAGGATTATAAGCCATGTCACGTGCTGACTTATTATCACAATATAATTGAATTGGTTTATTTGGTGAATATCCCAAATCCTGTAGGAGAAACTTTAGCCATAATCCTTCACAGATTCCAAGTGCCACTCCCTAAGTTTAGCTTCTCCACTTGAACGAGCAACAACATTCTGCTTCTTACTCCTCCATGTGACAAGATTACAAAGGTAAAGTACCCTGAAGTGGATTGCATATCCTTCTTGTCTCCAACCCAGTTAGCATCAGTGTATACATCTATGGTTTGTTCCACTGTATTTTTAGAGAATAAAATTCCTTTTCCTGGAGTAGACTTCAGATACCTCAAAATGCGCATAATTGCATTCATGTGTTGTTTGCCAGGATTATGCATGAACTGGCTGACAATGCTTAATGCATATGCAAGATCTGGTCTTGTGTGAGCTAAATACATCAACTTGCCAACGAGTCTTTGGTATCTCCCCTTGTCAACTAGAACTTGATCACTCTTAATACATAATTTTAAGCCTTCTTCAACAGGTGTATCAGCTGGTTGACATGCTGACATTCCTGTTTCTTGTAGTAGGTTTAAGACATATTTCCTTTGGGATAAGTAAATGCCTTTACTTGATCGTGACACTTCTATCCCAAGAAAATATTTCAAAGTACCTAGATCTTTCATTTCAAATTCCTTGGCCAAGTATGCTTGTAAAGCATTTCTTTCCTCTGGATCATTTCCTGTGACCGCCATGTCATCTACATATACAATAAGGACAGTGATCTTCCCTTGTTTCTTCTTCAGAAACAAAGTGTGGTCTGAGTTGCTCTGTTGATATCCAAAGTTTTTCATGGCCTTTGTAAATCGTCCAAACCAAGCTCTCGGAGATTGCTTCAACCCATACAGAGATTTCTTCAGTCTGCAAACCTTCCGATTATGTTTTTCTAGTATCATGCATCCCGGTGGTAGATCCATATAGACTTCTTCAGACAATTCTCCGTGCAGAAATGCATTTTTCACATCAAATTGTTGCAGTGGCCAATCTAGATTGGTTGCCAGAGACAAAAGGACTCGCACTGTGTTGATCTTGGCTACAGGTGCAAATGTCTCTGTATAGTCGATCCCATAAGTTTGAGTGTACCCTTTTGCCACCAATCTCGCTTTAAAGCGTTCAATAGTGCCATCAGCTTTGTATTTGACAGTATAAATCCACCGGCATCCAACTGGTTTCTTCCCTGGTGGAAGGTCAACAAGATCCCATGTTTCATTTTTCTATAGAGATTTCATTTCCTCGTTCATAGCCGCTTTCCATCTGGGATCAGCTAAGGCTTCCTGCACACTGTTAGGAATAGATATAGTAGATAATTGATTCACAAATGACATGTTTGATTCTGACAAACGATGGTTAGACACATAATGGCTCATAGGATATTTGACTTTACTAGATAGTTCAGGTTTATATGTGGATTTAGGAATACCTCTGGTGTGACGATGGGGTAACTGTCTCTTGTGAGTCTCAAGAACATCTTCAGTAAGAGATTGGTGTGGTATGTCGGATGGAGGTGGAACCATATTCTCAAGACTTTCAGTTTTAGGCTGAGTTGGAGATAGACCAACTTTTTCAATTATTGGGTCTTTATCACCACTTTGATCTAATATCATACCACTTAAATCCAAGTTGACAACATCTTGGTTATCATTTTCACCATAGTTGAGAGTTTGAATTTCCTTCTAGTACTCCCCCTGAAATTCAGGCTCGGGAAAGTACATGGTGTCTTCATGAAAAATGACATCCATTGTGACAAATAATCGATGTGTGGGAGGATGGTAACACCGGTAGCCCTTTTGATGTGTGGCATACCCAACAAAAATACATCGCAATGCTTAAGGAGTTAATTTTGTGCGTTGATGCTTGTGAAGATGAACAAAGACCACACATCCAAAGACACGAGGGGGTAAATTGGGAACAAGTGGGGCAATTATGGCTTCAGTGAGGGCTTGGAACGGTGTTTTGAAATTGAGGGTGCTTGAGGGCACTCGATTAACTAAATAAGTTGCAGAAGTGAGTGCTTTTCCCCAATAAGATAATGGCATATGAGCGTTGATTAACAAAGCTCGGACGACCTCCAGCAAGTGTCGATTTTTCCGCTCTGCCACCCCGTTTTGTTGGGGTGTGTTGGAACAAGTAGTATGATGAATCATCCCTTGGTCGTCCAAATATTGCTGAAGTTCAGTACTCTGATATTCTCCACCATTATCACTGCGAAGAACTTGAATCTTTGTTTTGTACTGAGTCTGAACTATTTTATGAAACTTTTGGAATAGTGAATTCACTTCACTTTTGGATTTCATCGTGCATACCCATGTCATCCTGGTACAATCATCAATAAACGTTACAAACCATCGTGATCTACCCAAAGTAGTAACTTTAGAGGGACCCCAGACATCAGAATGAATAAGCATAAATAGAAGCGGACTTTTGTTGAATTGTAACGGAAAAGAAGTATGATGACTCTTCGCAAGTTCACAAACATCACACTGGAAACTAGACACATCAACTTGTAGAAATAACTTGGGAAATAATTTTTTTAGATATCCAAATGAGGCATGCCCTAAACGGCGATGCCATAACCAGATTTCTGCTTCCTCTTTGTTCCTCTCAACTCCTCCCACTATCAACGCTTGTCAGAGGCTGTTAATGCTCTGTGATTCCAAGTCCAAGTAATATAGCTTCCCCCGCCTAATACCACAACCAATCGTCTTCCTGGTTTGGATGTCCTTAAATACACAAAGATTAGGCCAAAAAATTACAACACAAGATAAGGTAGTTGTTATTTGAGAAACAGATAAAAGATTATAATCTAAAGATGGAACAACTAAACCAGAATCTAAATTTAAGGTATCAGTTAGGGTTAAAGATCCTTCCCCAATGACTGGGGTGGAAGCACCATTGGCAGTAGAGACAAATATTTGGTTGGAGGATTGAAGGGATGAGACTTGTCTAGAATCAAATGTCATGTAATCTGTGGCACCAGAATCAATTATCCATGTACTATTTGAAACATGTGTAGAAATATTGAAAGCCTTACCACCATTGTTTGAAGAAATCACCGGTGCCGAGGCTTGGTTAGTTGTTGCATCTTCAATGTTTGTTGTAACAACTGCTGCAATGGAAGGACCTTTTTGATTTTTCTTTGGGCGATTATGATCCCACCAGTCTGGATAACCCACTAGCTCGAAACATTTGTTCTTCGTATGCCCAGTTTTCTGGCAGTGGGTGCACTTGAGGGATGACTTCTCCAAGGTATTTTCAGCATTCGGATGGTGGGACCGATTCTTGGTGACTAACGCGGAAGCTTCAGGATTTGCAGAGTTGAGGGTGGTTCGACGTACTGCCTCTCGTCAAACAATAGAGTAACATTCTTCTATATCAGGAATTGAATCTCGTCGCAGAATTTCTCCACGAAGTTGTTCAAAATCGCCATCTAATCCTGCAAGAAAAATGTGTACCCTGAGCCGATCAATAGACTGTCTGTATGCTTGAACATCGTCAGGGTGCTTCATGATGACTTTATCACGATGATCAAGTTCTTGGAATATTGCGATCAACTCTCCATAATAGACAGAGAGTGGTCTCCCATTCTGTTTTGCAGCAAAAGCTCTTTGATTCAAGGAAAAAACTTGCAATTCATCACTGTCATCAGAAAATGCTTTTGCTAGGGCATTCCAAATGTCACAAGCAGTAGATAAACGTAAATAACGCTTCATAATGTCTGGAGACATGGACATTAATAACCATCTCTTGACTTTTTGATTTTCAACCTGCCATTTCTCATAACCATCATCTAATTCTGCAGGTGGCTCTTTCTTCCCATGGATGTAGGATAATTTCTCTCGTTTAGCAATGTGCATCTCCATAATTTGAGACCACACATCATAGTTTGATTCTGTAAGAGTGATCCCTGCATTGAACACACTTTCTGACTGAACAACTACAAGAACAGATTTTATTCCTGAAGATGCACTCATTTTTTTTTTAATGGTAACAAGAATATTGGCCCAAAAATAAACCCAGCGTATAGATGGGCCCAAAAAAAGGTTCTGTTTTAGTTGGAGATAGACCAACTAAACAATTGGACCCAAAAGAGACCTAAGTGGTAATGTACTGGTTGAACATATTTGAAAGGGTGAGACGGTAGAAGCCGAAGTTATGCCTCCTCGATGTAGCAAAAAATGACTAGGGCAAAGAAATCGACTCCAGAATCAAAACAATTGGACGTCGAATTGAGTCTTGCAGACGAAAAACGGTGACCGATTTGAAAAAGATCAAGAATCGGCGCCGGGTAGAAGAGACTGGTATCCAACAAAAAGATGTATCGGTGGCTATGATGAAGATGTCGACCTGAAGTCTGAAGCGATGTGACTATGGTTGCGATGGAATCTGAAATAGCAGTCGGATATGGTGATGATTAAGAATGATTGCAGAATGCTGAGGCAACGGACGATGGTGGCGTCGTTGGTAATCTGGTGCTGGATTAGTGTGGTATTGGGTTCTGCAACAGGAGGCTCAACAGCGGAGGACGAGCGACGATGGAGCTAGGATGATGATGATCGAACGACCAAAGGCCAGTGTTCTGCATTCACCGATTTTTGGTGATGTTTCGATCTGATTGGTAGCGAGAAGCAATGAAAATTGATGACGGCAGATGATGTTTACTGATTGAGATGATTCGATTGTGGTAGATCTCCAAAAAAGACGTCGACGACGTTGTGGGCTTAGAGTATTCTGGCGACAGGGTTATTGGGTGATAATAGCAACTTCAACAATTATGGCGGATCAACAGTAGATGAATATTGATCCTGGGGTTTGGATCGGAGTTGGCTCTGATACCATCTTGAATGGTGATGAACGATATTTCTCATTCATATTTTTCTATTACATGAACCACCCTTATATAGGGTTTACACACTATATTTCCTAAATAAAATAGGAAAAAGGAAAGAATCCTTACAGCTCTACATTCCTAAAATAGGAAAGATTTACTGCTAATATCTTGTTAATTCAACATCCCTATCAGTAGATAACATCTGGTGGAGTCGCGGATCAACATGGGTGAATCCCATGGAGAAACTGGTATGAGCCACTTTCTCATCATCATCACACCCACGCAAAATGTTCTTGAGCTGCTCCTCCATTGCGGATAATCGGGTTTGGTCATCTACAGCACGACATGTGGTATCATCATTGACATAAACAAAACATGCTATTCGCTTGTTGTGTGTCCAAACTTCAGCAGCAACAACATTGAAGTAAAGGTTGGCAAGGACAGCAGAAATCTCTGATAAGAGACCTGGGCGGTCCCTACCTATGAGCTCAATGGCTGTGAGATTACCGATGGAGTGCACTTCTACTCTCTTTCCCGGCCAAGTCTTCAACCTATCTGAGGTGTGGCCATTAGAACCCAGAGCCTGTAATAACATAAAAAAAGAAGTTGAAAGAAAACAAGAGAAATTATCCGAAGGAAAGGATGCCCAAGTCCCTGCTTTTGCAGTTCATCCAGCCCCTTACATGAATCCCCTTCCAAGGAAGGGCCGGCCCCTAAAGAGAACCTTGTAATCAGTGCATTTGTTTCATATTTCTGATGAGATGAGTATACCCCAATGTACCATGTTTTCGACATCCTGTGATCAGGAACTGAGAGAACTGTAAATGGGAACCAGAGGTTAACCTTTCCTTCATCTATATAACATGTAATACCTCTATTGAGTTTGATGAAGCTAAATTAAAATTAAAGAGTACTGATCCTATTTACTATGAATTAGGAAGAGATGGTATGCTTATTATTCCATCCTCACCTATACTACTAATATACCATAATTTGACTACAGCAATTCAGAGTTTGCATGACACGTGGCATCTAAGAATTCTTCGACATACAAATCTTAGGGTAATTGGTTTGTTCAACCGAATAGATATTGACATTTCAGAGGTAAGGGTTTCCGAACTGGTCACTGCCTTCCTTAGGCTACTGACCTTAATATAAGGAAACTGAGTTCAATATGGCAACTACTATCTTCAGGATATCTTCAAATCCCTATATTCATGACTCCTAATCCTGCTCAAGTTAGGAAATCTACACCCTATAAATAAAGCAGTAAGGTACACTTTCTATTCATGTTCAATTCTTCTCATGAATTACTGCTTTTATTTTATTTACTGATTTTATCATCGGACCGGCTACCACTGAAGCTTTCCTGGTGACCCTTTAATCTCAAGTTCTTGACAAGTAACCAAGGATGGGAGGCCCTCCGACCAGAAAAGAGCAACATCAGTTTGGCGCCGTCTGTAGGAACGACAATCGTTCTTCCTATTTTTTTTTTCTTCTTTAAAACAACAAATCTATTGTCTTTTTTCTTCCCAAAGACAATGGCTCCCAACCTTCGTCCTAGAAAGAACTCTCAAAACCCTTAGAATCACCCTCCTACTAGAAGAGGAAGAGGACAAACACCCATTCATTTACAACAGCAGCTTGATCGGATTCAATGGCAGTCTGATCAGATGCAGGAACAACTCATTGCCATGTCACAAGCTCTGACTTCATTGGCTTAGAAAAAACGGAGTAATCCTCCTCCTCCTACTAACGTTGTTCATGAAGGACCTCAACCTCTTGCCACCACCACAGGCGGAGGATATCCCCCAATGAGGAGTTGCCTAGCATGCAACTGGTACACCCCCATGGTACCATTCATATAGGGATTGATCCCCAATCATCAATAGCTGTGGGGAGAGGAATGCCCACGTTTTATCCTTCTGTCTACTACTAAAGCAAAACGAGGATACCAATTCCAACGGCCTTTGGAGCCAATCCAACGCCGCAGGAATCCCAACCTCCTGAGACACCAGTCCCTCTAGTCTTGGGAGAGCAGCATCCTTCTGCTAACACCGTATAAATTTCTCCCGTAAAGCTAGGACCTCGAGGTGTAAGACAAGACCAACAACGAGGCACTGATCACGCAACAAGTCCTGCCTAAAGCTCATCAGAGGGTAGAGGAGATGGCAGACTCTCAGGATCAGATGATCTTAACCAAAGGGTTCTACGCCCCTCTAGAGCACGACGAGCTAAGTAAACTGCTCCACGCCATTCACTTCTGTCATAATGACAGATGAGTTACCTAAGAAATTTTTTGTCCCAAAACTCATCCTCTATGACGGGTTTGAGGACCCTGGGGACCACCTATCTCATTATCAACACACAATGGCTCTCCACAAGGCCACCGATGCCTTTATGTGTCGAATGATTGTAACCAGCCTAAAGGGTACTGCCCTTAAATGGTTTCATAATCTTCCCCAGAAATCGATTAATAACTTTTATGAGCTTAGTAGGTTATTTCTTGACCAACTCTTAACAAGTTTGAAGTTGAGAAAAGGACTAGAATTCTTAATATCTGTGAAGCAAGCAAAGGGAGAATCATTTCGGGAGTACATAACTCGTTTTAATATGGAGTTCATGTAGATAACCAATTGCAGTCCAAGTTTCCTAGTGGCCGCCCTCACTTCAGGCCTTGGGCTTGGACGTTTCCAGGACTCCTTAACCAAGGATCCTCCTATCGATTTGACAACACTCATGGATAGAGCACAAAACATATTAATCTCGAAGATACAAAAATCTCATTCCAAAGAGCTAAAGAACAAGCTCAGAAGGATGAGCGAATTCAGAAGAGGGATAACAACGCTAATAAGAAGAGGATCAGAAGCCCCGACAAGATAACAGTACCTAGAGCCCAGAACAACTCTAACTCTAGGAGGTATGAGACTTACACCCCTCTGAATGCCTTTCTTACCCATATACTCTAATAGATCCAGACTTGTGAAAAGCTGAGGTGGCCAGAGCCACTAAAAAGCCATCCCGAGTCAAGAAATCATAACAAGTATTGTGATTTTCATAAGGACCAGGGGCACACGACTGAGGAGTGCGGGACTCTAAAGTAAGAGATACAACATCTCATCAGGAGAGGATACTAAGAGAGTTTGTCCCCCAGGATAGAAGGCAAAACCCCCGTGATAAAAGACCACCTCAAAGAAGGCAAGAGCAAAGGTCTGAACAAAGGAAAATTCAGAATGATCAGCAATGAAAAAATAATCAAGTCATCTTCGTGCTTCACATTGACAATACGATGAAAAGAACGTCTATTCGAGCCATGAAAAGATATACTCGGGAGGCAAGGGTAGAGCCCGGTATCATCCAGATTTTGACCATTGAGAAAAAGGTGAAGTCAAAACCTTAAATCTAGTTCTCTGAATTGGACCTCATTAAGATACATTTTTCCCACATCGATGCTCTTGTCATCTCACTCAAAATTGCTAATTTTGATATTAGAAAGATTCTCGTAGATACTGGAAGTTTTACAAACGTATTATTCTACGAACCCTTTAAACACATAAAACTCAACTTTTATGACATCAGAGATACTGTTGCTGTCATGGCAGGATTCGACGGGAATCTTAACATCCTAATGGACAAAATTGATCTACCGACTACAATAGGAAAGGAGGATGGACAGAAGACACTGATCTTTGAATACATGGTCCTAGACACTAAATCTCCTTATAATGTAATTATTGGAAGGCCTTGGATCCACTAGATGGGATCAGTTACTTCAACCCTCCATCAATGCTTGAAATATGTCCACAACAACAAAATTCTCACCATCAAGGGCTGTTAGCCCACTGCCCGGGAAAGTCATGCCCTCGCACTAAAAGAAAAGCCTTTCAAATAGCAATTATAGTACCCTCATGAAAGGGAAAGTTCCACATCTTCCAATTTTCATGAGTAGAAAAATGTCCTTCCGAGATTGACGAGCCACTGAGTCCTAGAGGGAGAGACAGCGCAGTCAAACCAATGGAGGAGCCCATCAAAGTACTCATCAGCATTAAAGAAGAGGGAAAGTACGTACACACTGGCTCAG
>CM018038.1:19285484-19320484 GCA_008638375.1 Nyssa sinensis
GAAAGCCTCGGAATTAATAAACTGTGAGATCTAATTTATTTTTATTGTTCAATTTATACTTTGAGTATCAGATGTTTTTCTATGCTTATTTTCATGATTGTCTCGTTTAATTACTAGGAGGCCTACTAATTTATTATTTGTTGCAAACTACTACTAGATTAGATATCAAATCCGTAATTGTTTGATCCCTCTAATTTGTGAAGCAGCTAAGATTTAATGATTTGCTGTGTCAGAAATTACTAGATCTTAGAAAGAATGTTCGACTAAATTAAATGCAACCGCTTGTGCTTGTGTTGTTTAGTTTCGTCGATCTTTCTAATTCTTAAGGCTGCTACTAGATTAAACCTTTAGTGCTTGTCTTGGGTTGTTTAGTAGTTAGGGTTAATTAGATCGCTTGTTTTCTAATTAACTATGACTAAGGAAAGATAGGAAAATAGTTCCAACAGTGAATATTCAAAGTGTGAATTGATATATATTTGCATCAATGATCAGTTGTAAAATTCCGATGTTGGATGTTAACTTAGACTAATGCTTGCTCTTTTGATTGAATTTGATAATTTAATTTAAATTGTTTCATAATTGTTTTTTTTTTTAAATTGTTTTCGTTATACTCAAACCCCCATCATTGTTCACATAGCATAAAACTAGGCTAGATACTCTTCGTGGGAACGATCCTTACTTCCACTACTATATATATTTTTAGGAGTTTAGGTTTTATTTTTGGTTGCCTGTGACAGCACACCAGATCATAACCGAAAAAGCCACTAACTTGGGATTCAGAGCCTCTAACAATGAAGCTGAATTTGAAGCACTTATCCTTAGGATGAAATTGGCTCTAAAATGAGAAGCTCTGGATATTGACGTATTTTTTGAGACTCAGCTTGTAGTGAGTCAAGTTTTGGGAGAATATTCTACCAAAGATAACAGAATGACCAAATATTCAGAGCTAGTGGTATCACTAAAGTGGTCTTTCCGTAAGTTCACTATTCAGAAGATTGAAATAAACCAGAACTCCAGGGCGGACGCTTTAGCAAATATAGCCTCCCATCTCAAGACAGAAAGGGACTCAATGGTAAAATCTCCTACCGGTCAAAACCTAGTATTGAAGTAATACAATCCCTTCAAATTTTAGAGCAATCTTAGAATTGGATGACTCCCACCATCCAATACCTAAAGGAAGGGTTGCTTCCAAAAGACAAGAATCATGCCAGAAGAATTCGGATTAGGGCAGCTTGGTGTTTAATTCTTAAAGAAAAGCTTTACCAAAGGTCTTTCACATAGCCCCTCCTACGGTGCTTAACTCTAGAAGAGGTCCACTACGTTCTAGCCGAGATACACGAGGGGATTTGTGGCAACCATAACGGCGATAGGACAATAGCTCATCGAGCACTCACTCAGGGCTACTATTAGCCTAGTATGCTAAAGCAGGCTAAGGAATATGTTCGGAAGTGTAACAAAATGTTAACATTTTGCCTCTTACCAACATCAACCTTATCATGAAATCATTGTCCCTATCATGAGTCCCTGTCCTTTCACCTAGTGGGGAATGGACATTGTAGGCCCATTGCCAAAAGCCCCTCAGAACAAAAGATTCTTACTAGTCGTCATTGAATATTTCTCTAAATGGGTAGAAGTTGAACCACTGACCCATATCACAAAGGTAGAAGTGAAGAATTTCACTCTGAAAAATGTTATGTGAAGGTTCGGTATACCGCGCGTCATTATTTCAGTAATGGGACGCAGTTTGCTAGAAAGGTATTCGGGAAGTTCTGTAAAGACTTGTATATCAGTCACCACTTCTCCTCTCCAGGACGTCCTCAAGCTAATGGGCAAGCCGAGGTTACCAACCGTACTATCCTTGAAACAATAAAAAGGAGGTTAGAGGAAGTCAAAGGAAGATGGGTCGAAGAGCTCCCCGAAGTGCTCTGGGCATACCAAACTATTAAAAGAACCCCAACTACAAAAACATCATTTTTACCCGCCTATGGCACTGAGGCAATCCTTCTTGTTGAAATTGGCATGTCAACCTTTAAAACAAGCTGCTTTGACCAAGAGGCCAATAGCCAACAGCTTGCAAAAAATCTGGACCTACTGGAAGAAAGACGTGAGTAAGTTCGGATTAGTACTGAAGCCTACCAATAGAGAATGGCTAAATGTTTCAACCAGGGGATAAAACCCATCAATTTCTAGCTTGGAGATCTCATCCTAAGAAAAGTGTTTCCAAACACTAAAGATCCCACCATGGGAAAACTTTCCCCTAACTGGGAAGGACCTTACAAAGTAACCAAGATCGTTAGGCCTACGACTTATTGGTTGGAAGATTCAACTGGGAAGCTTGTACCCAGACCTTAGGACATCGAACATTTACATAAGTATAATCAATAATAAAGCTACTTTTGATTCACTTTAGAGTTTGTTATCAATGTACATACCCTTAAAAGTCTTGTATCTATTACAAGTGCTACATGTCTGGTCCATTTCACCAATGTACAGACCCCTAAAAGCCTTGTATCCATTGCAAGTGCTACAAGTCTAGTCCATTTCACCAATGTACAAATCCCTAAAAGCCTTGTATCCATTACGAGTGTTAGAGGCCCGGTCCATTTCACCAATGTACAGACCCGTAAAAAGCCTTGTATCCATTACAAGTGCAACAGGTCTGATCCATTTCACCAATGTACAGACCCGAAAAAAGCCTTGTATCCATTACAAGTGCAACAGGTCTTATCCATTTCACCAATGTACAGACCCCTAAAAACCTTTTGTCCATCACAAGTGTTACAAGTCTGGTTCAGGTAAATAAATGTACAGACCCCTCAAGACCTTGTATTCATTACCAGTGTAATGGGTCTGGTCCATTTTCTCAGTCTACAGACTTTTAGAAAAGCCTTGTCTTATTTGCAAGTATTGTAGGTCTGTATATTATGAATTATCAGTGTCGTGGTTCTGTATATCCTATTATTTAGCCCTCTAAAACACCTTATGAGTGCTTTGGAGTCTCTGAAAGAGCTTATATTTTCTAATGGCCTAGATATTGAATAAATTATCTTAAACTTAGATATAACACAAGGATATCCAACTAGACGCAAGGTCTGAAGCAACAGAAGTTTCATATATTAGAAATCCCAAAAAGGGTAGAGTTACAAGATCGGAAGACCAGAATTTTTTTTTTACAAGAAATCCTAACTAATGATCCTTGGTAGGAGGAACTTCTTGCTCGAGATCTGCAGGTTCTATCGGGGCAGCTTCAAGAGGACTCATCACAGGCTCATCCATCGAAACCTCATCCACTCTAGATATGTCAAGGTCGGGATAAAGATTCTGGATCTTCTCTCTGAACGTTTCATATCCATGGTCTGTAAACTCCTCGCCTAGTCTCTGCACCTCTTCCTTCAGATTTCTCCGTCTCCTCTCTCACCGTTTGCACGCTAGTAGTGAGTTTTTGAGCAGCAACAGCGAGTTTTTGAGCAGCAGGTTCGGAGTCCTCCTTTTCTTTCTTTAAAACCTCAAAATCTAAGGTCAGGACATTCTTCTGTGACTCCAGAATGGCGAGCATTGAGGGACTCTTTCAGTTTCTCTTCAAGGGAAAAAGATGCAGAATGGGCAGTCCCGAGTTGGAGCCTTGTTTCATCCAACTCGGCTTGAAGTTTGTCCACCTGTTCTGACTCTTTAGGGCAATCTATGATGGCAGCCATGACATGAGCCACCTGCGAAACAAGTAAAATAAACAAGTCAATAAGGACGAAAGTTAATATATATATATATATATATATATGAACAAATCAATTAAAGCATAGATCAGGACAATCTTACCCTCATATGGGAGACTAGGAGGTCCCTGGCAATCTTTCGAGGCTTCAGACCCTTGAAGCAACCGACAGCTGAACTCCAAGCCTACTCGTAGGCTTTCGTTATGGCTACCTCCCCCATTTCAACCATGGCCACCCCTGGCGGAACTGTGTCATCTTCTATTTTCCTCGGGATCCAGAGTGTACTGTTGGGGCTGGAGGTGGTGGAAGTTCACGCCATACGATAGGCAGAGCTAGTTCCTTCAAGACCGTAAGTTCAAGAGAACTGGATCCCCCTACCTCAGTCCTCCTTTTCTTTTGGGGAGGAGCTTGTTCGGCA
The DNA here is from genome assembly GCA_008638375.1 of Nyssa sinensis. Taxonomy (NCBI): domain Eukaryota; kingdom Viridiplantae; phylum Streptophyta; class Magnoliopsida; order Cornales; family Nyssaceae; genus Nyssa; species Nyssa sinensis. The sequence goes on from CM018038.1 coordinate 19,289,613, forward strand.
GACCTTCTTCGATTTTGGCATCTAGTCTGTCAGGACTGTCTTCTTCAGGATCTCTGACTTATCTTTTACAAGTCCGGCATCCATAAAGTTCTAGAGGGTAAGGATATTATCGTGAGGACGGACTTGGGGGTGGAGAAGCCTCATGTATTTTTCTTGTAGATCGAGAGTGAAAATAGACCTTCTCTAAGCCTTCTTATCTGTGGCAGACAAAATTTTCAACATTCTCAGTCAGATCAGAATAGAAGTAAAATATTAAGTATAAACATCTAAGTTCGGTAGGCTCACCCTTGAAGCCAGTGTACCGAAGAAAGAAGTTTCTCATGTTCTCGAAACCCTCGTATTCTCAGTCACCCTTAACGAAGATATACCACTTCTTCTATGTTTTATTGAAAGAGGGTATCGAGGTCAAGGGCTTAAACCTTTTGCCGAAGGACATATAGAACATCCCCTCCGACTTCAGGTACTTCATGCCCATATTACTCCTAATGAGGTTTAGATCTACCTTAACTCCATTCTGATGTCCTAAAACTAAAAAAATCCACCAAATGCCTCCAACTATTAATGTTTAGTTCGGCAGGACATATCTTGAACCAACATAAAAATTCGTTGATTAACGGATGGAAGGGAAAGTGTACACCAACCTCGAACCATTCGAGGTAAGTACAAATCTCCCATCTTTCAATATCTGATGGGCAATCTACTGCCCTCGGTATCCTATAGAACACATTATGAGGAAAGTCAAAATTGACTTTCAGGGTATTTAGTATACCCTCAATCATGGCATTCTCACCCTTTTTTCTTCTATAGGGTTTGCCCGATGTGCCGGCTTCCCTATTCCTAGGTTCGAGGTGTGCTTCGATAAGAAGCCCTCCTGAACTACCATATGAGATGATCCTATCCTTGTCACACGATACAAGGCCTAAAGCCTCCTGACCTCCTATCTTTACAACCTCTCTTGCTTCCTCTTCCGTGTTTGATTGAGCATCAGAAGTAGCCATCCTCTCAAGAGTATAGACTGAAGTAAAACAGAAAATGAGAAGAAGAGCAGAAACAAAAGACAAAAACAGAAAAGAAAAGATGGAAAGGTATTTTTCACAATTGATCGGAAACTTAAAGGTTGATGGTCGGAATGATCTTTAGGTACACCGAAAATCGCCTTGGGGTCTTCATTTTGCTCAGAATTACACTTAGTGTTTTAGAGAGTTAGCAAAAAACTCTTCTAGGGGAGATTTCTTCTATTTATAAGACCACCTAAGGAAGGTCGACATTTATGGCCCCAAAACCCTAATTGATGGTTGGCCGATAATGGCCTCAGTTATCCAATCGGTGATTGACGTAATGATGAGGCATTAATTATCCCATCAACAACTATTTTATCAGAATATGTAACGACATATTTATGAAAGTACACGTGACTTTTCAAGAACCCTAATCTCAGCTCTGCACGAGTCCCATAGAATTGAGGCTAGGGAGGGAGTAACTGATATACCATAATTTAACTGTAGCAATTCAGAGTTTCCAGGGCATGACACGTGGCATCCAAGAATCCTTCGACGTACAGATCTTAGGGTAATTGGTTTGTTCGACCGAATAGATATCGACATTTCAGAGGTAAGGGTTTTCGAACTGGTCACCGCCTTTCTTAGGCTACCGACCTCAATATAAGGAAATAGAGTTCAATATGGCAATTACTATTTTCAGGATATCTTCAAATCCCTATCTTTATGACTCCTAATCCTGCTCAAGTTAGGAGATCTACATCCTATAAATAAAGCAGTAAGGTACACTTTCTATTCATGTTCAATTCTTCTCTTGAATTACTGCTTTTATTTTATTTACTGACTTTATCATCGGAGTGGCTACTACCGGAGCTTTCCCGGTAATCTTGTGATCTCAAGTTCTTGACATGTAACATAGGACGGGAGGCCCTCCGACCAGAAAAGAGCAACATCAACTACATTCTGATAGTTTATCGCCAATAAATTGTTATAAATTAATCACGAATGGATTCAGGAAAAATCAGCTGAGCAGAGTGCATTATCAGGTAGAAATAGTGCATTGTTTATTATATCTGAACATTTATATTGAATATGAATGGATCTGATTTTTTTCAAAGTTAATTAAATGAATATGGTTTAACATCTACTACGTTTCGATCTTTCCAATTGATGAAAAAATGTTAAAATATTAATGACATTGAGATTTAATGGGGGCATTTTTAAGTGGAGTGGAGCTGACCCCATATGTATGTATAATCAAAACTACGTTGTTTGGACTGTGGAAAGTGACTAAAGTTGGCTCTATATAATACCACTGGTACATCTTTATATTTCATGTCATTTGGTTCGAAGATATTTAGATTATGAATGCACTGATATTGGTCAAGTACTGGGCCAACCAATTAGATTGGAGGTCCTGTCCTGGTTTAAAAGCAACGCACAAACAAGTATGAAGAGAATCGAAGGGCATACCTTCTCTATGTAATCTATGGTTTTACTGTCTGTAATTTTATTCCCTTGTTGATCAGTGACATGAAACACTGTTGAAAAAGAATTAACAAAGCTCATATAATTGCTAGATATGAGAGGAAAAAAAAGAGAAAATATTAGGAATAGACTACAGAGAAGGCACCTTGGCATCAGCTCCCAATTATAACTGTGGGGGACCATATGGAATTCATCACCAAAATTAGAAGGCGAAAATATTGTATATGTACAACCCAATAAATTACTTTATTCTTGGATTTACTCTACCAACATTGTTTCTTCAAATGTGAATTAGGCGGATGGTCAAATATGAAGTCCAGATTATAAATTAAGGTAGTGAGCACCATATGCAATCCACAACAGTTGAGTTGGCACATACAAGGGGAAAAACTAGAAATGTACAGTATAAAGGGAGAGCTTACAACAAGCTTCTTGAGCGTGCCCTCTTTCCTTGATGCAATATGAAAGGATGTCAGTTAAAATTCACATACCATCCATGAACCATCTGCCATCACTATGTTTTAAAAAATTACACTTACCTCCCCTTAACTAAAATTTACCATAATACCCCGAATTGAATATCTTTAATTTACCCCTTACATTGGAAACTATTATATATATATATATATATATATAGCTATAACAAAGAAAATTCTAGACAATATCTTCAATGGTAGTTCAACAATCACAACTGGCGGAGGTGAGGATGTTCTTAGACGGTGGTGACGCTTCTTCAATCTATGTTGTCCCTTACTCTCTCCAAAATTTCATTAGAGAATTAGTGTAGACATCTATGAAGAAGAAATTGTGGTCAGAGTTGTTTTTGATAGAATGGAAACAAAGAAATTACAAGAGTGAAAGGGGATCATTTTGGCAATGTAATTTACCCCCAAAACAATTTTGTTTTTGACAAAAATCCAGATACCCGCTAAGAAATCCACATATATGCATCATTATACATAATCTTCTTCCTATAATTCACCATCATAGATAATTCTGACTCCAAAATGCCCTAAATCTTTGTCCTATAATTCACTTATACCATGCCTATATTCTCTCTCTCATAAACTCATCAATCTCACTTCTAAACAAGTTCCAACAATTAAATCTTGTAAAAAATTCATAGTTAAAATTATCAAATGCAAGATCATTTCAAAAACCCAAATTACAACACCAAGCTCCTCATTGAAAATAGTTAAAATAATTTACATAATAACTTAAAGGATGTGAACATGGAAGGGTTTGGTGTGAACCTGTAACGAATAATGAGTGTGAGGATTAAGAGGACGACGACAAGATTATGACTCCATTTGGTTTCTATTACACAAATTAAAAAAACCTCTAAATTCAACCACTAAGAAACTATGATTTGAAAAAAAATTGATTTCAGTCATTCCGAATCTGAATTTTGAGTTGCCTTGAGTTTATTGGACAGGTCTCTACACAAACATGAAAACCATGGTAGTCAAAATCTGCAGCGATGATGCCCTTTTGTTGCCAAATGAGTGGAATATGCACATAGGGAAATCATGAATTTTTATGGTGGGTGTTGCTGGTCTTCACATGTTGGGTATTTATTTGGAGAAGAAAGCTAAAGTTTCTTCTTCTGACTTTGAGAGGTGTCGTCTTTAGTCTGAATCATTAAAATCATTAGATGATGCAATTTCCCTTGAGCATGACAACTCCTTAATGTTAAAAAATGTTAAAAAAAAGAAAGGGATAAAATGTCAAATCTTAACCACCTTTGATCTCTCAAGTAACTTCATGTGGTCATTCTTTACTATAACAATTCCTATCTTTCATATTATTGGATTTTACTCAAAAAAGAAAGCTCACTTTCAGGAGAGATCCCTCAGCAGCTAACACAAATCTCAGTTCTCAGCAATCTTAGTATATAGGTCTCTCAGTACAATCTCATGAGCCTTATACTGAGTGGGAAACAATTGAATTGATGTGAGATATCACAAGTAATTTTTGGTGTTAGAGCTATAAAACAGCAAATGCAATAATTTATTCTCATTAAGATAACTTTATCGTTCATTGTGGATTATCCCGAGTCACAATGAAACCCTTTTACACCAAAACCCTATCGGAAGTCGGAACACACTGCATCGTTTTAGACGGTGCATCTCTCTCTCTCTCTCTCAAGTGCCTCATTTAGCCTCTTGGATCCTTTATTCAATTTTTGAATAGTTTTATTAGCCTTATGTAAATGAAATTGAGTAGTTTTCAACTTATCATATATTGATTTTTTATTATTCATACTATCATGAAACTATTTAATATTTTATACTTGTCTTCTAGGAGTTTTTACTAAGTAACATATTCACTTAAGTTTTAAAATTTTCTATAGTAAATTAAAGGGAGTACTTAGTTTGTTATAAGTCATTTACTTTGATGAGTAATTTTATATTCAATTTTTTTTTTGCTTAACGCATTTAGAAACCATAAATTTATAAAGAAATTCATCGTCTATATGTCTACAATATGTTCGCTATTATTATGTTCAGTACTTGATGATGAACTAATGAAATTCATACCTAATAGTAAATAAGATAATTAAATCTCTCATATTCAGGATAACAATAAAAATATAAGAGAACCTATTCTAATACTAATTCTGAAATATCATAATTTTGGTTTGATATAAAAACAAATAATGAAATTTTCTACCAATTAGTGTATGAAAATATTTACACCAAATTTTAATTAATTAAATAACTAATCTAATTAAAAGGAACACAAATTAAATATTCGTATTAAAACCCGAGATGGATTATTATTGAAGAAATTCACTTGTTAGGATATCATAAATTCATGCATATATCAAATCTATCATAATGCTAATTAAACATGTAACCCAAGATAAATATGAAACACAAAAATGTTTATATCTTTTAGAAAAGAATTATCAATGCAAAATTGTATAATTTTCTTAACAAACAAAGTAAGTGCAACCAAAGCGAAAATGTTTGCAATTTGTCGGGTCCTTCACGTTTATCAGTTAGCTTGACAAAAATGTTTGCGGTACTGAGCAAAGCATTGAAGTCAATTAAGCATTAAAGAGATTGTGAAACCGTTAAATCATAAAAAAACTTAAGTAGTTAGAGAATGTGTAATTTTATTAGTATATTTTTTAACACGTCTCTTTAAGTGTGGTCAATCTGAGCCTTCATGTGTCAATTCATATTATGAAGGTGATGGTGAGATTGTAACTTAAAACCTTTGACCTCTTCTAATACTTTGTAAAATTGCCAAACTCATCTAAAAACTCGAATTTTTAAAAATAGTATAATTTTATTATTATATTTTCTAACAGTGACTTTGATTAGGACATACTTTGGGGTGGTGCTTAGAAGTTAGAATATAGTTCCTATCCTTTTGGCTATATCAATTTGTAGGACCAAACATATTTAATTTCTTTCAAAAGAATATGTATCCTGAGACTCGTATATCCGATGGGGATTGCAGCACTCTATAGTTGAATTAGCTGTTATTAATTAAAACCAATAATCTATAGGGAAGACTTGAAGTGGGACATAGGTACCCCCAATGACTTGGAATGACTTGGAAAAAGGATACTGCTCTTACGTTCAAGATTATGAGTTATGTCCGTCCATGCAATTAATTACATTGTTTGAAAGCTAATTTGCTATGTAATCATAAATTAATTACAATATCGAGGATAAAATTTTAATTACATTGTTGAGCAAATTTTTTTTTTTTTAATTCTATTAAAAGAGTTTTATTCCGTAATTTTTTGTATTACTTAATTTATATTTTATAGATTCTATTAGAATTACTCAAATTTTGAATTATATAAAAACTCTATTATTAGAATTTTATTCAATATATACATCTCTCCTATTTAAATACTACTATAATTTTATATTATAAAAATGTGTATATATGAAACAAAGTATTAAAAATATTTCTATAAATTATATATTTATTAGAGTTTTATTATATATTTTAATATTAAATACTTTTTTATATTATTATTAAAATTTAAAAAAAAAATCTCATTTGGAGTGTTTGCTTTAAGCCTTCAATTGGCTAGAGTCCTTCATTTTTCCATACTGGGATAGATTTTATAAAGTGGGTCATTTAACAAGCAATCCAGAGAAAGATCAAACCCCTTCCTAAACATTAGTTATCACTTTAGAAGTCGGCGTGACAATAATGTTTGTGGGCTTGCTTAGCTCCCATTTTCCAAACGACTCCATCAGACACTGACCATTAATGAGTCAATATTAAGGAATAATGCCAATATATATCTAGAAGATCGATGACTTGCTGGAGATGATCAATCCAGAGAAAGATCAAACCCCTTCCTAAACATTAGTTATCACTTTAGAAGTCAGCGTGACAATAATGTTTGTGGGTTTGCTTAGCTCCCATTTTCCAAACGACTCCATCAGACACTGACCATTAATGAGTCAATATTAAGGAATAATGCCAATATATATCTAGAAGATCGATGACTTGCTGGAGATGATGGAATCATCTTCTTCCACATTATATTTTCTACAATTCATGAAATTCATGCATCTGAAGGCATTGGGATGAAATTTGCAATTCTAATTTTTAAATCATCTTGTAATTGATCCCATAATTTATGGTTACTTGAGGTGGGATTTGGAGGGACCACAAAGACTCGAGGAGATGACTTGAAATTGGTATTTTTTTCATGTCTACTTTGCTAAACGCAGAAAGCTAGAAATAAACTTGTGTGTGTATGTTATGTGGATGAGTTTGCTTCTCCACTACTATTAAGGTTATTGTGTGTGTCATATTTATGGATTCTCATACCTACCAACTCAAAAGTGCTAAAGCTATTTTATTTTTTCATGTCCACAATTAATTAGTACACTATTTGAAAAGCTAATTTGTTATGTGTCACATACTAATACATTAAGAAAATTTCATACTTTTAACTCCATTTTTTTTCTTATATATTTCCGTATTCAACCATTCGAGCTTACTAATACATTAAAATTCTTTCATATTTTGTTTTTAGATCACACTAACTTGACACTGTCAAACAAACATGGGCCGGACTAGTAGTAGATTGGGGGGTTATAGCTTACCCAAAAATTTTGAAAAAAAGATGTTTGGGTATGCTCTGGTTAATAGTTTGGGTAGTGAATAAAATATGAGATAATGTTATTTTTATAGATGTTTTTAATTTTTTAGATTGAACAAACTAATTGTATTATATATTGTTGTTTTTATTTTATTCTTTTTTGCATTTATGATGTCACATTTTGATAATGCTCCTTAATATTAATTTCTGGCTTTGCTCTTACAAACAAGCATGCAAGCAAAACACTTGAAGATTTTAGAAAATACTCTTCATTTTTCATAGTAGCCGAGTAGCAGCCAAAAGAGTAAAAAATAATAATCAATAATAAAAGAAGAAAATTATAATGGAGTGTGCTTTGCCGGTTTCTTCACGTTTATCACAAAGCTTGACAACAATATTTGTGGTTTCTGAGCAAAGCATTCAAGTCAATTAACCATTAAAGGGACTATATCATTTTGTATGATCCAGAATTACTAAAGATTGCAGAGGTTCCAAAAAAAAAAAAGATTCCAGAGGTCACACTACCCATAAAAAATAAGGTTGCCCTTATGCTTATCAAAAGAACTTCTGTATCTCTTCCTCCAATATATATTTTAGCATATTTTTATAAACTCATGTCCTGAAAAAGATTTTCACTTCAAATGCTTATCACTTTAGAAGTTAGCATGACAATAATGTATGTGGGCATGCTTAGCTCCCATTTTCCAAACGACTCCATCATACTGACCATAAATGACTCATTTGTCCAGTTTGTAGGGGGCTCAGAGTTGCTATCCTCCAAACTATTCAATCTGATGGTAAACAATGCACATCTCATAGGCCATTGATCATGTGTCCGACGGTGACTAAGAGCCAAGAGATGAAGGCATTCTACAATGAATTGGCTATTCTTTCACATCATCTTGACTAAACTTGAGCGGGATTTGTAGCGATGCCAAAAACCCATTGACTTGAATGAGTAATGCTATATTTTCTCTAAATTTTTATTTTAAATAATATAACTGTGATGTGTCAGCACTGAAGATTCTGCTTCCCCACTATCAAGTTAATTGCATGTATAACACTTATTCATTATTTGTGTCTGACTGGAATCCCATCTATAAAAGCTCATCACTTCTGATTTCATGTTCCACCAAAGGTCTTACTAAAGTTTGATAGATATATAATATGGGGTTATCTTTGTATCTATTTATGTTAATGCACTTACTCTTCTTACTGTCCTGTTCTCATCTTTTTATATTGACTAATTCATCGTCTTCTACGCAGCCATTGTACCATGAAGACGAGAGCTCTGCCTTGTGGCAATTCAAGGAAAGCTTTTCAATTAGTGAGCATGCTTCTGATGATCCTTCTGCTTACCCAAAGGTTGCATCATGGAAGCTCCAAGGAGAAAGTAACGATTGCTGCTTATGGGATGGCGTTGAGTGCGATGAGGGCACTGGTCATGTAATAGGCCTTGACCTTAGCAGTAGTTTTCTCTACGGTTCAATAAACTCCAATAGCAGCCTCTTCCGCCTTGCTCACCTTCAAAGGCTTCACCTTGCTGATAATAACTTCAATTATTCTCAAATCCCACCTGCAATTGGCAATCTTTCTGAGCTAAGAAGTCTTAACCTCTTCTTATCTTTGTTTAGTGGCCAGATTCCATTAGAAATCTCCATGCTGACCCAATTGACCTCCTTGAATCTATCATTAAACCCTTTGAAGCTTCATAAGCCTAGCTTTGGAACTCTAGTTCAAAACTTAACCAGAATCAGTGAGCTTTCTCTCTCTAATGTGAGCATATCTTCTAAAGTACCTGATGTCCTGGCCAATTTAACTTCTTTGACATCTATCCTTCTAAAAAATTGTGGTTTGCATGGTGAATTTCCAATAGGCATATTCCACCTACCAAAGCTACAAGCTCTTACTGTCCGGTTCAATCAAAATCTCACTGGTTATTTGCCAGAATTTCACCAAAGTAGCCCCCTTAAGATATTGAAACTTGAGGGCACGAGTTTCTCCGGTAAGCTACCGAATTCGATTGGAAATCTAAGTTCCTTGAGTGAGTTAGATCTGAGTGAATGCTATTTCTCTGGGTCCCTTCCAAACTCATTCTCTGAACTCAAGAATCTAAAGTCCATTAGTCTAGGAGAAAATAAACTAATTGGCACAGTGGACATGGATATCTTTCTTAAGCTCAAAAATCTAATTGCTCTTCATTTATCAGACAACAATTTATCATTGCACATCAGCAACAATAATTACAGTATCAATGCAACTCTTCCAAAGTTTGAGTTTTTAGGATTATCTTCATGCAACTTAAGGGAGTTCCCATATTTCTTGCGATTCCAAGATGAATTAATGTTTTTATATCTTGACAACAATAATATTCATGGGAAAATACCAGAATGGATGTGGAACTCAAGTATAGAAACTCTGTGGTCGATAACACTTTCTCACAACTTTCTAACAAGCTTTGGCAAACTTGCAGATTTTCTTCCATGGACTAATTTAAGAATTTTTGACGTCAGCTTTAACACGCTGCCAAGATCCCTCCCAATTCCCCCACGATCGACCTTTTCTTATAAAGCGTCAAACAATAGACTGACAGGAGAAATTCCGCAATTTGTCTGTCAACTGAGTTCTCTTTATATACTTGATTTGTCCGAGAACAAATTGAGTGGTGAAATTCCTTTGTGTTTCGGCAACTTTAGTAATTCTCTGTCAGTATTGAATCTCAAAGGAAACAACTTTAGTGGCACCATTCCTCAAACATACTCAGTCAGCAGCAAATTGAGGATGATCGACCTTAGTCAAAATCATTTACAAGGGCCGATACCAAGATCATTGGAAAATTGTGCGATGCTGGAGATTCTTAATCTCGGAAACAATCAAATTGAGGACACTTTCCCATTTTGGTTGGGGGCTCTATCAGAGCTGCAGGTTCTCATTTTACGAGGCAACAAATTCCATGGTGCAATATGGAGTCCTAAAACCAAATTAAAGCTTCCAAACTTGCGCATCATTGACCTCTCTGACAATGGTTTTACTGGTGATTTGCCTCAAGAATTCTTTCAAAATTTTAAGGCAATGAAAATTTTCAAGGTAGATGGGGTGACATATTTGCAGGCAAACATGAGTTTTCGAGTGCAAATCAATGCTAATTTTCCTAACCATTATGAATACTCGATGGTCATGACAAATAAAGGAGTAAAAAGAGTGTATGAGAAGATCCTCAATATCTTCACAGCTGTTGATCTCTCAAGCAACAAATTCAAAGGGCAGATTCCAGAGTACATTGGCGAGCTCAAAGGGCTTCAACTGCTCAATCTTTCTGGCAATGATCTTTTTGGTTTAATCCCATCATCCTTCGAGAACCTAACAAACCTGGAATCATTAGACCTTTCTCAAAACAGGCTCTCGGGAGAGATCCCTCTACAACTAGCACAACTCACCTTCCTTGCATTCTTAAATGTCTCTGATAACAATCTCACCGGTCCCATACCACGTGGGAAACAATTTGATACATTTGAGAACAATTCCTTCCAAGGGAATTCAGGATTGTGCGGAGAACCTTTGTCAAAGAAATGTATAATTTCAGGGGAGTCCCCATCAGTGCCACTTTCAACCGGTGAAGAAGCTAATGATTCAGAGTTCCCAAGTGAATTTGATTGGATATTCATATTCGCTGGATATGGAAGTGGGCTAATAGTTGGGTTGATCATTGGGCAGACTTTGACCACAAGGTATCATGATTGGTTTCAAAACAATTGGTTTGTCAAAACTTTTGGGAGGAAGCAACAAAAGGGGAGAAGAACAGGGAGTCGAAGAAACTAAAATAGATTTAAATGTATGGGATGGTTTTAGCTTTACTGAATTGGATGTATAATACATAAGTGATTTATATTTATAAAGTGATGCAATTAGCTTGTACTTTGTTCCATTATTCCCCTAAAAGAGATTTATGATCCATATTACTTGTTATTATGAACTACCAAGTGATGAAGTCACATAACTGCCACTGACACTGCTTTCAAATTTGTTCACGTTTTCTGATTTCCTTGTTTTTACTTTTTAATATTCTCTTTGCTTTAATGCTTTGAAGCCCAAATGCTATGAAAATTGAAAACAATATGTTGGGGCTTTATGGTTATTATCTAAAGAATGTTCCAGCCAACCCCTTTTGTGCTTTACAGTTTTCTATCATAATTGATAATCTTTTATTTTTTTGGCACAATTATTTTTTTCTTCCAAGTTTTTGGATTTTTTTTTTTATATTTGTTTTTCCTTTTATTTTTTTGGCACAATTTTTTTTTTCTCCTAGTATTTTTTCTTCCAAGTTTTTGGTAATTCTCTCTTTGATTTCTAATTTATTTTTGAGGCATTTGGTCAACACTCCTCAATAAGATGATAGTAATTAAGATCAGTTCCAGGCCCAATATCATTAACTCTAAAAGTTCCTTATTTATATTGTGACAAAAAAAATACCCTTTAATGTATCACTCCGAATTTCTTAGATAAAATAATTATAAATCTAAAACTTATTATAAATGATAAAAAACAGATAAGTTGGAACCCAAGTCTAGTTCGATAAGCCGTCACGGATCAAAACATAGTTGATTTTGAATATGGATATGTACATGCGACCACTTTCACTAAAATAAATTGACTTTAATTTGAATTACTTACGTTCCTATTGCTCTGAATTCTACCCCCACTCATTTTACATCTCTCTCTCTCTCTCTCTCTCTCTCTCTCTAAATGACATCTTCATTTCTTCTATTTCTATTAATAATCTGGTCTGTTCTTTTCTTTCATGTGAAATTCTGGAGTGGGATCACTAAACCTGCCAACATAATCTTAAGAGGACCTAGTCAATGAAGGGGTGATCCCAGTTACTTTTGCATAAGTCAATTGCCGGTCTCTCAAGTTGATATGCTTTAAAGAGCCAGTTGAAGTCTCAAATGGGCATTGACTTGGGGGGAAATTATGAACACAGTGTAGTGTCAAATGGAGGGTTAAAAGCCTGAATTTGAGATGGTGCTTTAATCCATCTTATCCTTCCTAGCTACTATTCCACCTGAAGGATCCAAACAAAATTAAGCTACCATTTTGATACAATTAGCATTCTGCAATCAAACTAGCCCTTTCTCTAGTCTTGCTTAAGATCACTTTATTCAGATATGACCTGATTAATAGTGAACAACATGTAATTAAGTTGTGGACAGTTGGGGTTCTGATGTGCTTGTAACATAAGTTAAGCTTTGTACTGGACTTAAAAGACTCATGGCGTGCTTGAAACTTAAGCTTATTCTAGTAATTAAGGACTCTAGAAAAAAACTTCAACATTGCACATAAGACTAATAATTAATGACCTCCAACACAGGCACAAATTGCTGTCAATAATCAATTGAATTTCATTTGGGAAAAATAAAATCAAAACATATAAAAGATGGATTTAAACAAAATTCAATTAATATTTTCGCAAATCTGACAAAAAAAATGAATCGCAAAATGAAATAAAACAGAACAAAGCGAAATAAAATTAAACAAAATCCATCACAACCCCCCCCCCCCCCCCCCCCCCCCCCTAAAATTGTTATTTATCACTTATTAATTTACATTGGTGAGGCTAAATGGTTCATACATTAAGCGGCAAACGTTCAAATTTCATGAGATGGTGTTTTGATCTTATCCTTCCTCCTTCCTAGTGTTCCATCCTCAAGGACCAAACACATAAACTACCATTTTGATACAATTACCATTCTGCAATGAAGCCTAGCCCTTGCTTCAGTCTTTCTCAAGATCTCTTTGTTCATATACGACTTTACTAATGTCTGAAACAACATGTGATTAAGCAGTTGGGTCAGCCTAATCAAAACATGTAAAAGATAAATTCAATTAATGTTTTCACAAACCTTAGCATCTGTGTATAAAATATGAATCCAAAATTAACAAAAACAGAACAAAAGCAAATAATTACTTATGAAAGATCTATTTATACAAAATTCAATTAATATTTTCACAAATATGAGCATGTGTGTATAAAATATGAATCACAAGATTAAGAAAAATAGAACAAAAGTGAAATCAAATTGAACAAAATCTGTCACAAAACCCACCCCCCAAATAATACACTGTTTGAAAAGTTAATTTGCTATTTGTCACTTATTAATTACACAGCTTACACTAGTGAGGTCAATGGTTCATACATTAAGCAAATGTTCAAATTTGAATCCACCCAGATTTCACATTAATTTCATACCGTAGTTAAAATCAATAAGAAATGATGAAGTGGGCCTTTGAACCAGCAAGATAGACAAGGACTTGTGGCCTAATTTCTTCCGTCTCTTTTGCAAAAATGGTGCCCATATGATGCTCATATATACTCACATGAGTTGATTTCCGTTAGTGAGACTGCACGAGTCTCCAGTTTTAGAAATTTGCATGGCAATAATTTTTGTGGGGCATTGCTTTACACTCATCTTCTCAACTGCTCCATCCTACTCATGCATGAGACAATACACAATCAATTATTTTCATGGATCAAGACGTGGCTGAAGACTTGACTCCACTAGAAGTCTAGAATTTGGAGCGACGCAGAAGACTCAAGGAGGGTCCATTTCCATGGCGATGCATTCATACGCTCATATCTATTAAATCATCATTGATCTGTGTGTCTATAAAATCTGTCACTGATTATGAATTATCTATTCCCTTAATCATTTTGTTTTCATCACTTGTAATGCGTTGCAACAATTTTAGACAATACATTTTTCTCTCCATTTTCATTACCTAATTGATATGATTAACACAGATTATTATTTGATTATGAAACACGGATTTGATGTTTCTTCAATTCTCTATTTCTTTCACAAGTAGGACCTATCACTTGTAACTAATAAAGCAAAAACACTCTTGCACCCATTTAAAATGGAGACATTCCCATTTCGCGGAACATTACTGTAATTATAAGGCATCATGCAACCTTTATGACTCATGCTACAACTTATGTGAATAAGGACAATGTTAGCATTGTACGTGGATGACTCTTCTTCTCTCCCATTGAGTTAATTGTTTGAATTGACCAATCTTACAATATTTAGCTGGCAAGTTGTGTTCACATTTTTTGGAACGTGGGCCATTAAAATTGGAGTGCCAATTCTATTACTAATCGACTTCAGGTATCATTTATAAACAATGCGCTCCAAAATTTGTCTATAGAAAATTTATGATGGGAATGTCTATGGTATAATTCAAGTTAAAAATTTAAAATTCATAAAAATCTAAATCTTACAAAGAAAATCCCATAATTTTCTTACTTTTTTTAAAAAAATTAAGACAGACCAATCACATTTGATATTAAAAAATAAAAAAAGTTGAAAATTCATATTAGAAAATGATCATATTTAATTTTTTTTAAAAGTAATTCTTGATAATTATGACCTCCATCCCTCATCAAGCCTTTGGGGTGGTGCTTAGAAGTTAGAATATAGTTCCTATCCTTTCGGCTATATCAATTTGTAGGACCAAACATATTTAATTTCTTCCAAAAAAATATGTATCCCGAGACTCGTCTATCCAGTGAGAATCGCAGCACTCCATAGTTTTTTGTATTACTTAATTTATATTTTATAGATTCTATTAGAATTACTCAAATTTTGAATTATATAAAAACTCTATTATTAGAATTTTATTCAATATATACATCTCTTCTATTTAAATACTACTATAATTTTATATTACAAAAATGTGTATATATGAAACAAAGTATTAAAAATATTTCTATAAATTATATATTTATTAGAGTTTTATTATATATTTTAATATTAAATACTTTTTTATATTATTATTAAAATTAAAAAAAAAATCTCATTTGGAGTGTTTGCTTTTAAGCCTTCAATGGTCTAGAGTCGGTCCTAGAATACAGTATTGCTCAAGTAAAAAAGCTTCATTTTTCCATACTGGGATAGATTTTATAAAGCGGGCCATTTAACAAGCAATCCAGAGAAAGATCAAACACCTTCGTAAACATTAGTTATCACTTTAGAAGTTAGCGTAACAATAATGTTTGTGGGCTTGCTTAGCTCCCATTTTCCAAATGACTCCATCAGACACTGACCATTAATGAGTCAATATTAAGGAATAATGCCAATATATATGGAGAAGATGACTTGCTGGAGATGATGGAATCATCTTATTCCACATTATATTTTCTACAATACATGAAATTCAAGCATCTGAAGGCATTGTGATGAAATTTGCAATTCTAATTTTTAAATCATCTTGTAATTGATCCCATAATTTATGGTTACTTGAGGTGGGATTTAGAGTGACCACAAAGACTCGACGAGATGACTTGAAATTGATATTTTTTCACGCCTGTTTTGCTGAACGCAGAAAGCCAGAAATGAACTTGTATGTGTATGTTATGTGGATGAGTCTGCTTCTCCATTACTATTGAGGTTATTGTGTGTGTCATATTTATGGATTCTCATACCCACCAACTCAAAAGTGCTAAAGCTATTTTATTGTTTCATGTCCACAATTAATTAGTACACTGTTTGAAAAGTTAATTTGTTATGTATCACATACTAATACATTAAGAAAATTTCATATTTGAACTACTTTTTTTTTTTAATAACTCGGTGTCCGACCCTGCAGGTCGACTAATCTAGAAGACAATACGGAACTTGGCCAATAACAATGTACTAATACATTAAAATTCTTTCATATTTTGTTTTGAGATCATACTTACTTGACACTTTCAAAGAAACATGGGCCAGACTAATAGTAGATTAGGGGGCTCTAGCTGACCCAAAAATTTTGAAAAAAAGATTTATACATATAAAATATTTGCTCTTTTTGTTCTAACCCATTCAAAATTTTGGCCCGTTTTAACCAAACACAGAGTAAGATTTGTTTAAATGAGATTCAAGATATTACAATTGAATTTGACAGCTTGCATGCCCCTCTAGCGAAAGGGTACTTTTCACCTTCTACCACTGATTGTGTTACAGTTTTTTTTGGTTAGTATGCTCTGGTTAATAGTTTGGGTAGTGAATAAAATATGAGATAATGTTATTTTTATAGATGTTTTTAATTTTTTAGATTGAGCAAACTAATTGTACAATAAATTGTTGTTTTTTTTTATTCTTTTTGCATCATATTTTTTTAAATAATTTTATATATTATTAATATTAATAATAAATATATTTATGATGTCACATTTTGATAATGCTCCTTAATATAAATTTCTGGCTTCGCTCTTACAAACAAGCACGGAAGCAGAACACTTGAAGATTTTAGAAAATACTCTTCATTTTTTATAGTAGCTGAGTAACAGTCAAAAGAGTAAAAAATAATAATCAATAATAATAGAAGAAAATTATAATGGGACTAAAGATTGCAAAGGTCGCTACCCTTAAAAAATAAGGTTGCCCTTATACTTATCAAAAGAACTTCTGTATCTCTTCCTCCAATAAATATTTTAGCATATTTTTATAAACTCGTGTCCTGAAAAAGATTTTTCACTCCAAATGCTTATCACTTTAGAAGTTAGCGTGACAATAATGTATGTGGGCATGCTTAGCTCCCATTTTCCAAACGACTCCATCATACTGACCATGAATGATTCATTTGTCCAGTTTGTGGGGGCTCATAGTTGCTATCCTCCAAACTATTCAATCTGATGGTAAACAATGCACATCTCATAGGCCATTGATCACGTGTCCAACAGTGATTAAGAGCCAACAGATGAAGGCATTCTACAATGAATTAGCTATTCTTTCACATCATCCCGACCAAACCTGAGCGGGATTTGTAGCGATGCCAAAAACCCATTGACTTGAATAAGTAATGCTATATTTTCTCAAAATTTTTATTTCAAATGATATGACTGTGATGTGTCAGCACTGAAGATTCTACTTCCCCACTATCGAGTTGATTGCATGTATAACACTTATTCATTATTTGTGTCGGACTAGAATGCCATCTATAAAAGCTTGTCACTCCTGATTTCATGTTCCACCAAAGGTCTTACTAAAGTTTGATAGATATATAATATGGGGTTATCTTTGTATCTATTTATGTTAATGCACTTACTCTTCTTTCTCTCATGTTCTCATCTTTTTATATTGACTTATTCATTGTCTTATACGCAGCCACTGTGCCATGAAGACGAGAGCTCTGCCTTGTGGCAATTCAAGCAAAGCTTTTCAATTAGTGGGGATGCTTCTAATGATCCTTCTACTTACCCAAAGGTTGCATCATGGAAGCTCCAAGGACAAAGTAACGACTGCTGCTTATGGGATGGCGTTGAGTGCGACGAGGGCACTGGTCATATAATAGGCCTTGACCTTAGCAGTAGTCTTCTCTATGGTTCAATAAACTCTAATAGCAGCCTCTTCCACCTTGCTCACCTTCAAAGGCTTCACCTTGTTGATAATGACTTCAATTATTCTCAAATCCCATCTGCAATTGGCAATCTTGCTGAGCTAAGAAGTCTTGACCTCTCTTTTTCTTTGTTCAATGGCCAGATCCCATTAGAAATCTCCATGCTGACCCAATTGACCTCCCTGGATCTGTCATTCAATCCTTTGAAGCTCCATGAGCCTAGCCTTGGAACTCTAGTTCAAAACTTAACTAGAATTAGTGAGCTTCTCTCTCTGATGTGAGCATATCTTCTGAAGTACCTGATGTCCTGGCCAATTTACCTTCTTTGACATCTGTCCTTCTAAAAAATTGTGGTCTGCATGGTGAATTTCCAATAGGCATATTCCACCTACCAAAGCTACAAGTTCTCAGTGTCCTGTTCAATAAAAATCTCACTGGTTATTTGCCAAAATTTCACCAAAGTAGCTTCCTCAAGATATTGAAACTTGCGGCCATGAGTTTCTCTCGTAAGCTACCGAATTCGATTGGAAATCTAAGTTCCTTGAGTGAGTTAGATCTGAGTGAATGCTATTTCTATGGGTCCCTTCCAGCGTCACTCAGTAACTTGACACAACTTACTTCTTTATCAATTTCATTCAATTTCATTCAATCAAAGGACGCTCCCTTGGATTGGTAAGCTCAAATAACTCTCTGAATTAGATCTGGCAGTTATCAATCTATATGGTGAGATCTCAGTGTCTCTTGCAAACCTAACCCAACTTACATACTTCAGCTTTTTTCTCAATAACTTAGCTGGTCAAATCCCATCTTGGCTTATGAACCTCACCCAATTAACTGCGATAGCCTTTCCCGTAATCAACTACAAGGCCTTGTTCCAAGCTCATTCTCTGAACTCAAGAATCTAGAGGTCATTTGTCTAGCAAAAAATAAACTAATTGGCACAGTGGACATGGATATCTTTCTTCAGCTAAAAAATCTAATTGCTCTTCAATTATCAGGCAACAATTTATCATTGCACATCAGTAACAAAAGTTACAGTACTAATGCAACTCTTCCAAAGTTTGAGCTTTTAGGATTGGCTACATGCAACTTAAGGGAGTTCCTTTATTTCCTGCGATTCCAAGATGAATTGAAGTATCTATTCCTCGAAAGGAATAATATTCATGGTCAAATACCAGAATGGATGTGGAACTCAAGTATAAAAACTCTGGGAACAATATCACTTTCTAACAACTTTCTAACAAGCTTTGGCAAGCTTCCAGATTTTCTTCCATGGACTAATCTAGGAATGTTTGACGTCAGCTTTAACATGCTACGAGGATCCCTCCCAATTCCCCAACGATCAACCTTTTCTTATAGAGCGTCGAACAATAGACTGACAGGAGAAATTTTGCAATTTGTCTGTCAACTGAGTTCTCTTTATACACTTGATTTGTCCAAGAACAAATTGAGTGGAGAAATTCCTTTGTGTTTCGACAACTTTAGTAATTCTCTGTCAGTATTGAATCTCAAAGGAAACAACTTTAGCGGCACCATTCCTCAAACATACTCAATCAACAGCAAATTGAGGATGTTCGACCTTAGTCAAAATCATTTACAAGGGCCGATACCAAGATCATTGGAAAATTGTGCAATGCTGGAGATTCTTGATCTCGAAAACAATCAAATTGAGGACACTTTCCCATTTTGGTTGGGGGGCTCTATCAGAGTTGCAGGTTCTCATTTTATGAGGCAACAAATTCCATGGTGCAATATGGAGTCCTAAAACCAAATTAAAGCTTCCAAACTTGCGCATCATTGACCTCTCTGACAATGGTTTTACTGGTGATTTGCCTCAAGAATTCTTTCAAAATTTTAACGAAATGAAAATTTCCAAGGTAGATGGGGTGACATATTTGCAGGCAAACATGAGTTTTCAAGTACAGAATGTTAATTGGTATGAACATTATAAATACTCGATGATCATGACAAATAAAAGAGTAAAAAGAGTGTATGAGAAGATCCTCAATATCTTCACAACTGTTGATCTCTCAAGCAACAAATTCAAAGGGCAGATTCCAGAGTACATTGGAGACCTCAAAGGGCTTCAACTGCTCAATCTTTCTGGCAATGATCTTATTGGTTTAATCCCATCATCCTTCGAGAACCTAACAAACCTTGAATCATTAGACCTTTCTCAAAACAGGCTCTTGGGAGAGATCCCTCTACAACTAGCACAACTCACCTTCCTTGCATTCTTAAATGTCTTTGATAACAATCTCACCGGTCCCATACCAGGTGAGAAACAATTTGATACATTTGAGAAAAATTCCTACCAAGGGAATTCAGGATTGTGCG
The DNA here is from genome assembly GCA_008638375.1 of Nyssa sinensis. NCBI lineage: Eukaryota > Viridiplantae > Streptophyta > Magnoliopsida > Cornales > Nyssaceae > Nyssa > Nyssa sinensis. The sequence continues at coordinate 19,309,899 of CM018038.1, forward strand.
GGGAACCTTTGTCCAAGAAATGTATAATTTCAAGGGAGTCCCGATCAGTGCCACCTTCAACCAGTGAAGAAGTTAATGATTCAGGGGAGTATTGCTATGCTAAATAAAAAGTTTTATTTAAAAAGCTTAGATAAATGAATTGATAGTAATGTATTTTTCATATCACATCATAATGTGATATAATATGATAAGAAGACAATACAATACTTCTAACTCGATCATCTCTGTAAATATTTTTGATAAAGAAATTTGATAAGCATAGTTTTATTATAGGAAAGTTTCAGGCTTCATATGGTCATCAGTTATTATAAGAAATTATTGAATGGATTGATCTTAATGGTATCAAATGTTAGATGATAGACTACATATGCATGTACACTATAATATTACAGACATGACTCTTAATCTGATTGTTGAGACTATAGTCTCAATGAACCACTAAATAATTGCTCCCCCCTTATTTTATTGGGAAGCACACAAAGCTAGAATTATTAGATTTTCTCAAGAGTAATGTTAGAGTCAGTCGTAAGTGATCGACATTCGTGATCTGATTAACGCGTGCATTACATACATACACATAATCACATAAAATATTAATACATATAATGTACACATCAATTAAATTATGAATTTCTACACTCACACTGACAGTAACAAATTTTTATTCTCAAAACAAAAGTGCTTTCTCTCTCTCTCTCTCTCTCTAACAATGTTTTAAAACTCGGACCGGACCGGCTGGTTCAACCGGTTGAGCCGTCGATCGGCTCATAAAATGATCCGGTTTAACCCATAAAATCGCTTATAGTTCAAAACTGTTCTAAAAATACAAAACCGTTAAAACCGATCGGTCGAACCGTCGAATCGAGTGACCCGGTACTGGGTCACTGGTTCACACCGGTTCTTGTCTATATAAAAAAAGCATAAAAAATATGGTATTTTATTTTATTTTATGCATAATTATTAGTGTTTGTATCTTTTTTTTTCATGTAGTTGAAGACTAAATTATTGGATTATGCTTGAATTGGATGTTAAAATGATTTTTGTTATGGTCTTTGCAATTATGAAAGAATGGCAATGAAGTTTCAACTTTCAACATTGTAATAAAGTATGTCTACTTATACTTTTTGCATTTTTTTCTTGAAGTTTTACATATTAAGAAAATTCATATTTTGTAAATTTTTTTTATATAATTTTTGTATAATTTTTTAAATTTAAAATATCAATAATATGTATTATTAAATTTATTAATTACATAATTATGACATCACGGTTTGATTTCGGTTGACCTGACGATTGAATCGATAACCCGTTATTCAAACATTTTTCTGATTTGATGAACGGGATAGGTCTGAAAACGTTGCTCTCTAATTTCTTTTCCTAATTATAAACTTTTGGCTTGGTCATGAAACACGATTGCAATTATTGCACATGCAATTATTCGTTTCTACTGATTCTGTTTTAGACTTTATAAATTTTATTAGTAGCTTTTTTTTCAATCTCTCTTCTCTCTAATTTCTTTTCCTAATTATAGACTTTCGGCTTGGTCATGAAACACGATTGCAATTATTACACATGCAATTATTCGTTTCTACTGCTTCTGTTTTAGACTTTATAAATTTTATTAGTATCATTTTATTCAATCTCTCTCTCTCTCTCTCTCTCTCTCTCTCTCTCTCTCTCTCTCTCTCTCTTTAATTTCTTTTCCTAATTATAGACTTTTGGCTTGGTCATGAAACACAATTGCAATTATTACACATGCAATTATTCGTTTCTACTGCTTCTGTTTTAGACTTTATAAATTTTATTAGTAGCATTTTATTCAAATTATTTTTATTTGTTTCTTTTGTATGGCCTAGTTTATAATTTTTCTAAATTTTACTATTAAAACTCTATTCAACGTTTATATTTTTACTATTAAAACACCATAATTGAGTTTCATTTATATTTATATTACTCAAAAACTCATATTTCAATAACCCAAAAAATAAAATAAAAACTCATATTTCAACATTATTTTCAATTAATAGATATTGAAAACGAAAATAGTAACGGGAATCAAAATGTTAAAAAAGAAAGGGATAAAATGTCAAATCTTAACCACCTTTGATCTCTCAAATAACAAAATTGAAAGATAGAATTCAGAATATATAGGGAAGCTCCAGTGACTTCATGTGGTCATTCTAAACTATAACAATTCCCATCTTTCATATTATTGGATTTTACTCAAAAAGAAAGCTCACTTTCAGGAGAGATCCCTCAACAGCTAACACAAATCTCAGCTCTCAGCAATCGTAGTATATATGTCCCTCAGCACAATCTCATGAGGCTTATAATGTTTGTGGGCTTGCTTAGCTCCTATTTTCCAAACGACTCCATCAGACACTGAGCATTAATGAGTCAATATTAAGGAATAATGCCAATATATATCGAGAAGATGACTTGCTGGAGATGATGGAATCATATTATTCCACATTATATTTTCTTCAATACATGAAATTCATGCATCTGAAGGCATTATGATGAAATTTGCAATTCTAATTTTTAAATCATCTTGTAATTGATCCCATAATTTATGGTTACTTGAGGTAGGATTTGGAGTAACCACAAAGACTCAAGGAGATGACTTGAAATTGGTATTTTTTTCACGTCTACTTTGCTAAACGCAGAAAGCCAGAAATGAACTTGTGTGTGTATGTTATGTGGATGAGTCTACTTCTCCACCACTATTGAGGTTATTGTGTGAGTCATATTTATGGATTCTCATACCTACCAACTCGAAAGTGCGAAAGCTATTTTATTTTTTCATGTCCACAATTAATTAGTACACTGTTTGAAAAGCTAATTTGTTATGTATCACATACTAATACATTAAGAAAATTTATTTGAACTACCTTTTTTTTTTTTTTTTTTGTTATCTCTATATTTGACCCTTCAGATCGACTAATCTGGAAGACAACACGAAACTTGGCCAATAACAACACACTAATACATTAAAATTCTTTCATATTTTGTTTTGAAATCACACTAACTTGACACTGTCAAACAAACATGGGTCGGACTAGTAGTAGATTAGGAGGTTATAGCTTACCCAAAAATCTTGAAAAAAAAATTTATACATGTAAAATATTTGTTCTTTTTATTCTAACCCATTCAAAATTTTGGCCCATTTTAAACTAACAAAGAGTAAAATTTGTTTAAATGAGATTCAAGATATTACAATTGAATTTGATAGCTTGCATGCCTCTCTAACGAAAAGGTACTTTTCACCTTCTACCACTGATTGTGTTACAGTTTTTTTGGTTAGTATGCTTTGGTTTGGGTAGTGAATAAAATATGAGATAATGTTATTTATATTGTTGTTTTTATTTTGTTCTTTTTGCATCATATTTTTTTAAATAATTTTATATATTATTAATATTAATAATAAATATATTTATTTTATCACATTTTGATAATGCTACTTAATATAAATTTCTGGCTTTGCTCTTACAAACAAGCATGGAAGCAGAACACTTGAAGATTTTAGAAAAGACTCTTCATTTTTCATAGTAGTTGAGTAGCAGCCAAAAGAGTAAAAAAAAAAAAAATCAATAATAAAAGAAGAAAATTATAATGGAGTGTGCTTTGCCGGTTTCTTCACGTTTACCACAAAGCTTGACAACAATATTTATGGTTACTGAGCAAAGCATTCAAGTCAATTAACCATTAAAGGGACTATATCATTTTGTATGATCCAGAATTACTAAAGATTGTAGAAGAATATTTACTAATGATACCGTTATCTTGACAACAATATTTGTGGTACCGTTATCAGTTTGTAAGGTATCATTTACTATATTTTTGGGTCTCACGTCAGTTGGTATCAGAGCAGGCTTAATCTTATTCAGATGGCAAACGCACGGAACGAAAGCGAAATCCTTGACGGCGGTGACCGTGAGGGAGATATGGTTACATGGGCTGAATTCGAATTTTCTAGCGTGAGACGCAGCAAGCGTTACGTGAGATCTAAGCAACTCTTGCTAGGCTAATGACAGGGAATAATTAGAGGGGCGAAGATCCTATGGGTCGTCAACCTTACCGAGAGAAGGCTGAAGTTGTGCGTGAATGCCATCTAGAGATTCCACGTAGGCAGCTAGCCTATGAGGATAATCTGAGTGAGGATGAAGAAGAGGCTGAGCCGTATTCCAGAATAATCGGAGGGGTTACCAAGGAAAGTAGGACCAACAAACCTTTCGTATGAAGATGGACCTGCCTAGTTTTAATGGCTAACTTCAGATCGAGGGGTTTCTTGATTGGCTGTTATTAGTCGAGAGATTTTTCAATTATATGGATATTCCTGAAGATAAAAAGGTGAAATTAGTCGCGTAAAGATTATTGAGGGGAGCTTCTGCTTGGTGGGAGCAGTTGCAAATTACACGGATGCGACAAGGAAAGGGGATGGTTCCGACATGGGCTAAGATGAGGCAACTGTTATGATCCAGGTATTTGCCGTTAGATTATGAGCAGATCCTGTTTCAACAATATCAGAATTGTAGGCAAGGGAGTAGAACAGTCGAGGCTTACGTAGAGGAATTCCACAGGTTGTCGTCGCATAATAACCAGTTGGAAACAGATGCGTAACAAGTTGCTAGGTTTGTTGGGGGGCTGCGTTGGGCTATACAGGATTGAGTTGTGATACAAATAGTCCACACCTTAACTGAAGTCGTTGCGTTAGTTGTCAAGGCAAAAACTCAATTAGACAAATCAAAGGTAGCGGTCGTAGCATGAAATTTCGTTGATTCTAATCGTACCGCAATAAATAAAGGAAAAGCCCCAAATATTCAGCCACCTTGGTCTAACACCACTCGCGGAACAGGTAGCAGTGGAGGTCTTTCAAAGTCGGCCAACACTGTTCCACCAAAAATGGCACCTCGTAACCCTTATGCTCGTTCGGGGTCCGATAAGTGCTATAGATGTTTACAACTAGGGCACCGTTATAACAAGTGTCCTAAAAAGGGTACTGTTAACTTAGTAGGGCCAGAAGAACGTGGTAGATTCGAGACAGAGGAGGACGAGGATGAAGCACCCTACACTTATGAAGAGAAAGAGGTAACAGGTGGCGACGAAGGAGAGCTGCTGTCACGCTCTATGGTGATTCAGCGACTTCTGTTAGCACCAAAGCGGAAAGAACCATCTCAGCGGCATAATATATTCCGAACTAGGTGTACTGTGAACAAAAAGGTTTGTGATGTCATTATTGATAGTGGCAATAGTGAAAATATAGTATCGAAAGCAATGGTTACCAAGTTGGGCTTGCAGACTGAGAAACACCCTTCACCGTATAAGATTGGTTGGATAAAACGGGGTGCTGAAGTAAAGGTAACTGAAATCTGCCCTATAAAATTTTCAATTAGGAAGAATTATGCAGATGAGGTTGTGTGTGACATGGTGGAGATGGATGCCTGCCATATGATTTTGGGACGACCTTGGCAGTTTGATGTGGATGCTATGTACAAGGGCCGTGATAACGTATATGTTTTCATGAAGGGGGGGCCTAAAGATCGTTTTGGGACCCATAAAAGAAGAATTTGCAATTGTTGAACCGAAGTCAAAGGACAAGTCAGTATTTCTTGTAGATGGGGGTGAATTCATAGAAGAAACTAAGGAATCTGGAGAGATTTTTGTTATAGTAGTTAGGGGAGAAGTTGGCAAGGAGTCTATGGAAATTCCACCCGCACTTAAACCTTTGTTGGAGGATTTCAAGGAAATTATACCGTCGAAGCTACCGAATGGGCTGTCTCCTATGCGAGACATACAACATCAGATTGATCTCACATTAGGACCCAGTTTGCCTAATCGTCCACATTACCGGATGAGTCCCAAGGAAAGCCAGATCCTACAAGAGCAGGTAGAAGAGCTGATTAAGAAAGGATTGGTGCAGGAGAGCATGAGTCCTTGTGCTATACCAGCCTTGTTAGTTCCAAAGAAGGATGGCAGTTGGCGCATGTGCAGCGACAGCCGGACAATCAACAAGATCACCATCAAATATAGGTTCCCTATTCCTCGATTGGAAGATATGCTAGACATGCTAGCAAGATCCAAAGTCTTTTCCAAAATTGACTTACGGAGCGAGTACCATCAGATTCGGATCAGGCCTGGAGATGAATGGAAAACTGTTTTCAAGACTAATGAGGGGTTATACGAATGGTTAGTGATGCCTTTTGGACGCACTAATGGGCCTAGTACTTTCATGTAGCTCATGAACTAGGTATTAAAACCATTTACTGGAAAATTTGTTGTGGTCTACTTTGATGATATATTGATATATAGCCAGAACAAATCTAACCATCTTGCGCACTTAAGGGAAGTACTTACAGTTTTGCAGCAAAATAAACTGTATGTTAATTTGAAGAAGTGCAGCTTTATGACCAGCAGTTTGCTGTTTTTGAGATTTGTGGTAAGTGCTGATGGGATTAAAGTTGACGAAGAAAAGATTCGTGCCATTCGGGAGTGGCCAACTCCACAAACAGTGGGCGAGGTTCGTAGCTTTCATGGTCCGACAATGTTTTATAGACTGTTTGTCAGAGATTTTCGCAGGATAGTTGCACCAATTACTGAATGCATGAAGAAGGGGAAATTCCATTGGGGAGAGGAAGCAGAACAGAGTTTTGCATTGATCAAGGAGAAATTATCATCTACCCTAATTTTAGCACTGTCAGATTTTGACAAGCTGTTTTAAGTGGAGTGCGATGCCTCTATTGTTGGCATTGGTGCTGTACTTTCTCAAGAAGGCAGACCGGTTGCATTTTACAGCAAGAAGCTCAGTGAAGCTTGCCAGCAGTGGTCTACTTATGAGCTGGAATTGTATGTTATTTTTCATGCCTTGAAGGTTTGGGAACACTATCTGGTACAAAGGGGGTTTGTCTTATTCAACGACCACCAATCGCTGAAGTTTATAAATAGCCAGAATAGTGTCAACCAGATGCATGCCCGCTGGATTTCTTTTATCCAACGCTTCACGTTTACTTTGAAGCAGAAGGCCGGTCAATTAAACCGGGTAGTTGATGCCCTAAGTAGGAGGGCGTGGTTGCTTGTCACATTCTGGGCTGAGGTAATTGGGTTTGACTGTCTTAAGGAGCTGTATGTAGATGATAAAGATTTTTAGGACATTTGGACAAAATGTCAGTTGGGTCTTTCCGTTGATGGAATGCATATCCAAGAGGGCTATTTGTTTCGGGGCAACCAATTGTGCATCCCGAGAAGTTCGCTACGAGAGCAGATAGTTCAAGAATTACACGGTGGAGGTTTGGGCGGACACTTGGGTCGTGAAAAAACAGTAGCTCTTGTTGGGGAGAGATATTATTGGCCCCAACTGCAACGAGACATCGGCAACCATGTTAAGAGATGCCCCATTTGTCAGGCTGCCAAAGGCCAATCTCAAAATACGGGTCTGTACATGCCTTTGCCCATTCCAACAGCACCTTGGGAGGACCTTTCCATGGACTTTGTCTTGGGCCTTCCAAGAACCCAACGCGGATTTGATTCTGTGTTTGTCATAGTTGATCGGTACTCAAAAATGGCTCACTTTATTGCTTGCAAAAAGACCTCAAATGCAGTGCACGTGGCCAATTTATTTTTCAAAGAGGTTGTTCATTTGCATGGGGTTCCCAAACCCATCACTTCAGATAGGGACACCAAATTCTTGAGTCATTTTTGGCGAACCTCATGGAGGCGGTTCGACACATCCTTGAATTTCAGTAGTACAAGTCATCCTCAGTCTGATGGTCAAACGGAAGTGGTAAATCGCACCCTTGGGAATTTAATTCTCTGCATTTCTGGAGAGAAACCAAAACAGTGGGATATTGCTCTTGCACAGGTTGAGTTTGCCTATAACAGTATGGTGAATCGTTCTATTGGGAAGACCCCATTCCAAATTGTTTATTGCTGTCCTCCACGCCATGCTCTAGACTTGGTTCCTCTGCCAAAGCTCCCTGGGTTGAGTATTGCAGTAGAAAATATGGCGGATCGTATCAAGGCTATTCAAGAAGAGGTGCGGGCAAATTTGGAGAAATCTAATGCGAAGTACAAGGCAGCTGCTGATAAAAAGAGAAGGGCTCAAGTCTTTCAAGAAGGGGATCTAGTGATGGTTTATTTGTGCAAGGGGCGGGTGCCAGTAGGCACGTACAACAAGCTGAAAGACAAGAAATATGGTCCTTACCAGATTCTGTAGAAACTTAACGATAATGCCTATATCGTAGACCTTCCTGCAAATATGGCCATTTCTCCTACTTTCAATGTTGCTGATTTGTTTGAATATCATCCTCCTGATATGTCGTCTTCTCCATTACCTAACTCGAGGTCAAGTTCTTTTCAAACAGGGGAGACTGATGTAGAACAGATTGTAGAAGAATTCCTAGTGCAGAAGAATTCTTAGCACGGGATTGCGTGCAACGTCAACGTTGTCAGAATTGTGTAAAATTCGGTGGATGACTTGGAATCATTGTGCAAATCAATACTCATTGTTTTGCAATGACCTACGCCGTTTTTAGGGCGAATTCCTTCGTCTTGGACTTCAATAGCGTGTTTTCTTATTTTTTGCTATTTATGGCAATAATGTGCTACTTAAATTCGAGAGCTACGGTTGACGTTTGAAGTTGTCCTTTTGACAGAGTACTGCTAAAGTTTAGGGTTTTTGATTTATCCTTTTAATTAGAATATTTCTATTTTTGAAATTTTTCGTATTTTTCTTTATTTTAATTATTGTTTTCATTGTCCTAGTCGAAGTAGGTTTTGCTGCCTATATAAAGGCTTTTCTTTTCATTATAAGGTTAACTTTCATTCAATAAAGAATTTTCTTTCTGAGATCTTATTCTCTGTGCTCGTGGATTCTAGTGGGTTACCTTTGTTCGTTGATTCGGACGATTTTTCAAGAAACATGCGGTGTTAGGCAACCAAAAATAAAACCTAAACTCCTAAAAATAATTTAGTAGTGCGAGTAGGGATCGTTCCCACAGAGAATGTCTAGCCTAGTTTTATGCTTTATGTAATGACTTGAAAATTTTTTTTTTTGGGAATAAATAATTTTTTTTATGATTATTATTATTATTATTATTATTATTATTATGTGGTGTAGGTGATTTGTATGAATGGTGGATGTACATGTATGTTTGTGATGTGTGTATATATGTGTATATGCAAATTGTTAAGTGTGTATATATGTATATGTATATTTAAAACATTTAAATATTATATATATATATATATATATATATCAGATTTTGTGCCCAACCGTGTGTGTGTGTATTGTGTGTAGTGAGTGGGTGTGGGTTGAGTGTACATCACACAAAAGGGGCATGGGGGCTGTTGTGTGTACAGACAAGTGGATGCATGTATGGCTGTGCATGGTTGTGTGTGTATAGTTGTGTGGCAGTGAGTGTGTTTAAATATAATGTGTATATATATATATATATATAGATTGCGTGTGGCAGTGTGTGTGGCGTGACTTATGCATGCAAGTGGCTGTGTGTGTGTGTCAGGTGTGTTGAGTGTGTGCAAGCCTAGCAGTGGGTAGAGAGAGAAAGGGGCAGTCAGGTAATGATGCATGTGTATATGTGTGTTTGGGTTAGGAAAGAAATTATAAAGGAGGGGCTGAACTGGGGAGGTCGTGAACAATGGGAGAAGGACAGGGAGTGAACCAAGGAAATGGAAGAATGGGAGAGAAGCTACACGAGGGAGTAACCCAAAAAATAGGTGAGCCAGGTTCAGTTCTGTTTTTCAATTTCAAAGCATGTTAATTAGATTGAATCATAGGGTCATGTAGAGCACGAAAGGTGGAGATTAATGCAAAAAGAATGAGCTGAAATGATTCAAAAATGAGAGAAAAAGTGAGTTACAGGTCGAGAGGATAAAAATAGAACCGTGTGATTTCATGTATCAAACTCGAGTTAAACCATGAGGAACTGATCCTCAGAGGTGCAAAAACCGATCTGAACCTTATTTAGATTTAAACAGTGACAGAAAAACCCCAAATAGAAAAGATTACAGTTGATCGGAGCTCGGGCCTCCCTCAGTTTAGGAAAGATTTAATGAATGAAATTAAAAACAAGTGTTAGGAATGAAATCTGCATAAAAAAATGGAAGAAAATGGCATTCGGTTTAGGTCAGAATGTGGCCGGAATTAGGTCACCGTCGCCGAAGATGGCAACGGAACCCTAGGGTTACCCTACCGGAAAGTTGGGAAGAAGAAGGCACTGTTCAGGGTTTGGTTTGGGTCGGGTTCGGGTCAGTTCGGGTCGGGTTAAGGCCGACCCACCCTACACGTGTCAGCCATATGTTTTAAATTAAAATAAGATTTGGGGCGTTTGGTTACATGGTTAAGAAATTAAAATTGAAATTAAATTGAGGATAGGGATGTCCTATCCCTGTTTTGGACTTAGCCACTATTTGGCTATTCGAATTAGGAATAAGAAATTTCAAAAATTACAATTTGACCCAGTACTTCTTGAAATTCAACTTTGACCCCAGAACTTTTAAATAATTATAGTTTGACCCCCTAAATAAAATATTTAATTAATTTAATTAATTAATTAATTTAATTATTTAAATAT